>CM057812.1:80712961-81312961 GCA_030067965.1 Latrodectus elegans | reverse complement strand
GATTTAGAACACCGAGTTGTCTCCAAGCAATACAAAACCCCCTTTGTCAGGCGCGGCAGGGTTCGAACTCTACCTGGACTTTTTATTCTCTATACCACAATTTAATTGCGAAAAGCGCCATTCAATGCCAGAGGATAGCACAAAAGTAGGACGTTACAGGCTAAAGATATCTGGCTGTCAGGCTCGATAAGGAAGACGAAAGGGGGGAAGGGGTGGCCCCGCGGTGGACTTCAGAAGAAGATGGATGGCCGCCCTTCGGCCCCCAATCGATTGCTCCACTTATGGTCGCACCGTCCGGCCCCCGAACGCCCCTTTCATTCCTGACTGTATCCATTACTTTTTTTCTGGGGCACTATGAGGCTGATAGGCTGAGGTAGTTGACCAGAAGGGAGAAAGTATTGTTAAGGTTGAATAGGCCCGGACTATTTTAATTCTGAGTGATTAAGTGATCACGAACTCATTTCCTACGAAGTGCAACTGGCCTCTTAGCCTGACTTTTCTCCCTATATATATATATATATATATATATATATATATATATATATATATATATATATATATATATATATATATATATATATATATATATATATATATATATATATATACGTTTAAAAATGAATAATATATCATAAGTGTAATTAATAAAATCACTAATATTATAAAACCATTTAAAAATGTTGACTTAAAGTGATTCTGAAAATTGCGAATATCCGCAACCTAAACAAATAAAAAATTTATCTATTAAGATATTAGTTGGGCCTAATATATAGTCTTTTTTATATTGGAGTAATTTTAAATATTCATTCAGAAAGTTCCAATAATTTTGAAAAGTTTCAAAGATGTTTATATAATATCATTTTTATATATAAATACACACTAAAATTTACATGAATAAGTGTCTTTTTTATGTTTTCTTAATAAATAAAACTAATAATAGAAAGAATAAATGGAAGATACCTGTTTCAAATTTTCTGGCATTGTTGGAAATGCGAAAATTAGAATAATTAAAAGAGCCCTATATTTTATTGTGTGTCATACATGTTTTTCTATTTTAATAAATGGGAAAATTATACTCTAGAAATTATTGGATGCTTTTTAGAAATATTTCTAAAGCATGAATGTTTATATTTTGTTAGTAAACATACTTTATTTTTCAAGCAATATTATGAAAATCGCTTTTCTTATTAAGTTATTCCCGTGAAATTGATGGTTAAATCAACTATAACTAAACAAAAATTGAAACTTGAAATTTTAATTATTTCCATTTGTAAATGTTTCTTTATTTAGGTTTGATATTCAAATTGATTTACGCATTTGAAATTTTTTTCAACGAAATATTCTAAAATAATTAGAAACATTTTAATTTGTAACACTGAGTGGGATATAATATTCTTAAAATCATCTATGAAAATTCTAAAAGAAATTTTTCCCTAAAATGAAAGTAATTAAATATAGTTCGAGTTTTGTTTCTGTTTATCACGCATTCACGGTTGTTGCAGTTTTATAAATAAAAAAGTTCAAAGCCTTGAACACGTGATTTCAACAAACTAATCAGATTCTTTACTTTCCTTGTTGCCGTCTATCGATCACAATTTTTAAACTGTTTCAAAATTTTTTCGCTGAGAAGCATTTATGCTCATAATTAATGCAGCAACCCTATTTAACCTTGCTGTAAAATGTTAAAATACCAGTATTGGAAGCATTATCTTTTAATTAAAAAAATATCTACCGAAATACAATTCTGTCTCCCTGAATTTCAGTTCCCGCTTCAACCCTCAGGTAATTTGCGATCTTCCATAAAAACCATCTTTATCAATTTAATTGCTGCGCCCTTTCCGTTGAAAAACTTCTCTTTAATAACAACTTAATTAGTAATGTGTTTGAACAAGTCTTAACACTCTCATTTTTTCCCCTACTTTGTCGTTTGAGAGCAATTGTAATAATTTTTAAGGGAAGATTTTCTTCCCTTTCCCAAATTGATTCGAGGGATATTTTTTTCTTCGCTTTTCCCTTTATTTTATTCTTTTCAGCGGCTTTTTCCCTTGCATAAGGAAAACTGAGTCAACATCTGTGGCATCTGTTTGCCAAGAGTGCCACGAATTTATTCCGTAATGAGTTCCAGGTTTAATTAATTTTTCCTTCGCTTAGTAGTTTGCGCCATTTTTTTATACTTTTTTCTTATTGAAATGATTTGAAATAAATTACTCTCTTTTTGTGTCTTCAGTGTGATAGGAAGATGCATGCGAGTCTATAATATGTAATTTTTGTATATTTTTGAGAAAGGAATGAATTAAGAAATCCTTAAGTAATATTTCACACACATCTTCGTTTGTTTTGTGTTTATGTACTTACCGCCTGCTTAAGCCGTACAATGTAACATATTTTCGTTGTGTTGTATGATATATACACAAATAATGATTCGTATTTTTGAACTGCGGTCTACGAGCAGTATCTTAAAAGATTAAGAAAGACTTCCATCCATAGTCAGCTGAAAGTAATGGAACTGGCATTGCCTTTTTTTATAATAATTAAACAGTGGCTATTGTTTTTCCAGCAGACATGGTATCAAGATTCAACAACAGTATGGAAAGTAAGATGAGGAGATTTGAACTTTAAATATAAAGTAAGATGTGGAGATTCGACCACATAATATATAAAGTAAGATGTGGAGATTCGACCACATAATATATAAAGTAAGATGTGAAGATTCGACCATAATATATAAAGTAAGATGTGAACATTCGACCATAATATATATAAAGTAAGATGTGAAGATTCGACCATAATATATATGAAGTAAGATGTGAAGATTCGACCATAATATATATAAAGTAAGATGTGAAGATTCGACCATAAGATGGAAATGGGGAATTTGGATCAGAGCTCCAATCGTCACTGAAAGCATGAGATCAGATTAGTGCATCAGCAACATCTCCAGGAGTGAATAAAAGCTACAAAGCATTGAGTGAAAACAAAGAATTTTCTCCTAAAACTACTTTTACTTCCTTTGTCACATTATTGTCACATTTTGCTCAAGAGGGCTGATTTGACTATAAGATGTAAAATGGATACCACACACACACATTACACTTAAGCAAGAAGTTGAATCAATAAACTTATATTTCAAGATATTTCGCTATCAAAATTATCATAAAAATACGATGATCCTCTGTAACTTAATTAAGATGTAAATACCGAAAAACTTCCACATTTTTGTTAATGATACCTAAAGGCAGATGTGTAAGTCGAGACTTTTCTGGCTAGAGCAATTTTGGCACTAAGGAAAGCCAACTGCTTTATGATTTTGAGCTATTGTTAAGGAATGAGGTTAATGTCTAGGTTAGTTCATGTACTTTAAATTTTTTTATCTTAGAGGAAAAAGGCATTGTACATACGAAAATGCAACTTGAAAAGATGCTAATGGTTTACGATTAAATGAAATATCAAACTTTTTCATATATCTATCTATCTATCTATATATATATATATGTATATATACTGCACGAATTAATTGGGATAAACCCAAACATTTTCACAAATATTGTTTAATTGATATAAGTTAATTTGCATGCACTGTATCGTATTCTGATATAAAATATGTCTCTTATCTGGCTTGAGTAAGATTCAGCACACGGTTTGCTATGAATTTCATTAAATTAGGACATTAATTTTTTATTTCGTCCTCATGAAATCATTATGTGTTATGACTCTAACCATGAGATCTTAAATATTGATACATCAAAGTGTTAGCAACATTCTCCTCTACAAGATTCACTTTGGTTCCAGACATCTTTAGTCTCCTAAAATGTCCTAATCAGCCCCCTCCCCCTTTTTTTAAGAATTCAAACTTTGTTAAGCAGTCCAATTTAGATTTAGATTTAAAATAGGATGGTTCCAAAAGAACCTAACACTAGGACTATAGGTCTGATCTACTGTACACCTCAGAAAGCCCTATTTGAAGAGACCAGGGGCTGAAGCAAAATTCAGCAGACCTTTTACAGGAATTTCCTGCAACATCGAAGTTTCAATCAAGTGCTGACCCAAGTGTTCGAATCTATGTTCAGAAAAAGTTTCACATTCACATAAAATGTGTATTGATGTTTCTTCTATATGAGGACAACCTCTGAAGGATGTTCTAATACTGTCATTATGGTGAGATGTCCTTTAAGGTGGATGTGTCCTGTATAGGAAGTCCCACTAATCTCCTTAGACTGCTTCTATTGAACTTTAATAATTTTTTTTGCCTTTTACTAGGACATGTGCTATTTAATCGCTTTGCTTGTCTTTGAATATTGGCATTGTGCCAGTTCATAAACTTGTTTTTTGAAGAGATTAAAAATGTTCTTTCTGATCAATTCTTTTGAAATTCTAGCGCTGGTTCAGGACAAAAAAAATCGGTTGTTGATCCAGGTTTTGCTAACTTATCAGTTAATTCATTGCTAGGAACATCAGAGTGCCAAAGCAACTACATTAAAAAAATTTAATTATTATTAGCCAATCTGTTCGGAGTGAGATAGCATTCCCAGACTAGAACAGAAATTATAGTAGACTTCTGTAGACCTAGTAATGCAGCTTGACTCTCTGCCAGAACAGATAATTATTCTTTTACGAGAATAGTTTCTGTCCAAGCATATTCTACATTAGAATTGCAAAGACTTCTTCTTGGAATACAGTTGTGTGTTTACCCAGCAGTTCAATTTACTCGCATGTTTCTTCACAATGCTTCACAAAATTTCAATGGTATTCACATCAGGAGAATTACCAGGCTAGTCCAAAACCATTAATTTCTGTTCTTGAAAAAAATTTCTTTGTTAATTTAGAAGTATGTCATGGGGCCAGATCTTATTGAAAATGTATTTATCGAAAATGTATTTATCGAAAATGTATTTATTGAAAATGTATTTATTGAAAATGTATCGGTTATCGAAATATATTTTGTGTAGTTCATGATCTGGTACTAAGCTGCTAGGTTCTCCTAAAATAAAATAACAAAACATCTGTTTCTGTGGGTGATTAACTGTTTGTACAAGAAGTTTTTCTTTGACGGAATCTTCATTACTTTTCTTGACAAATTTTTTTCAAATACCTTGCACAAAAAATACGCATCGTCACTGAATACAATCATCTTCTTTCAAAAAGAAAGTTGCATTCAGCGAAATCAAGAAAGAAATATGAGTTCTGACTCGTGCAATCCAGGATAGATATTTCTTAGCCCAATTCACAAATATTTTCTCTTCATTGCTGTTAGTAATTTTTTTTTATTATTGTTCTTGCAAATCTCCCAGACTCAATAAGCCTTCGTCAAACTGTTGATGAATTCACATTCACACCAGTCGAAGAAACCTATACTTGTTTGCGAGAATGCATTTTACTATTTCATGGACGAAATTTGTTTGATTGAAGTGTGGTCTTGAGTTTGCGTTCAGTCTTTCGTGTTGGAGACATTCTCCCAAAATTCTTTTGCTGATGAAAAGTCCTAGAAACACTAGATTTTCCAACTCCAGCTGCTGTAGCAATATTCTATTCCTACGACTGGAATATTACTACAGCATGAGTTGTTACCCTTAGACAGCATATTTCTATAAGTATGATGACTAAGTTTAACAATTCTTGTTCTTTTCCGGGGAGAGATAGCTATTTTTTAAATACACGTCAAAAGCAGACAATTCATTCACTCAACCATTTCTTACAACAATTTACACAACTGTAGAGAAAAATTTTCGACTCTTTATGATCACGTAATTAAACCGATTTAGACTTGCCAAGGGTAGTTGCACATAGTAAAAAAATGCAATTGAAACTGGTTTGACGCATAAAATACCCAAGAAAGTAACAATTTTCTTAAAATATATGATTGTCCCAATTAATTTCCTCACTAGAGAAAAGCTTTTTAATTGCATAAAAGTATACATTTAAGTAAACTTGAATAAGCCTTCAGATTACGAATGCGTTTAAAAATAGGATTAACAAAAGTATTAATAGCGATATTCAGCAGATAATGGTACTTTAATAGCTATCAGTATCCACAGTATATTCATTATATAACGCTTAATATACAATTTTTCCTGGTCTCTAAAGCTTACTATGAAAACCGTATCCATTATATTAATCAAACTAATTTATTACTTAATATCTTTCAGAGTTCACTTTTGTGTGAATACCATTCACTTACTACGCAATAATATAGAATGATGAAAAAATTTAACATCCACTCGATGAACTTTATCCAGTGATTGGCCGAAATCAAGTAGTAAGTGAGGCGGACTCTTAAAAATCTTTGCGCAACGATTGTCAAAGGGGGGATGGTCTGCGCCTCTCCACCGCAGGGTTTGTAACATGCTGGGGGATGAAATTTCCCTTTGTACGATCAAAAGACAATTGCTGCTCTGATGGTAGGTGAGAAAGCACGGTTTTCAAATCTGTCACAAGCAGGACGCGGGGGAGAACGACCTCTCAGATTCAAACAAGGGCTGAGGGTCGGCTAGTTGAAGGGGGGTAGGATGAAAACTGGAAATTGCTACAACCTCCTCTCCCATTTCGAATCCGCTAAACTCCGGAAAGCAATGATGAAACCACGGCGACTACCCCCTATTGCCTTCCCATGTACAATTAAGCACCCTGCTGTAACGAGCCGCTATTGGTCTGATGTCACTGACATCTGGAATTCGATTGCCCTACCCCCTTACCACTCATCCTCCTTATTTCGCATATTCAACCCCCCTTCTTCCTTCTAACATTCGAATGTTCTCACACACCTCACCTCCCTCCCTTCCAATTCCAGTTTCACTAATAACTCGCAGTGCACGGGCGGCCATCAGCAAGATTTCTGCGGCCAATGGATGCGAATGTCTAATGCCGGGGCGCAGCCGTTCCGTCTTTGCCTCTGTCTATAACTGACTCCGGCCTCTTTAAGGAGTAGGCCTCCTAAGCCCCGCGGTGAGGTAAAAGGCATTAGAACCCAAGTATGAATCATAAATTCCCATAACGATTTGCTGGGTTTTCCCCAATTTCAGTAAAGCGATCCAAATAGCCTAGTCTAGCACTGTAATCGAGATCCTCATTGAAACAGTTCGACTACACTATAACGACTTCTGTAAAATAATCGTTTCCAACTGGGAGATTGGAATGGTGGTTACAGAGTAAATGACACGAAAAATCGATGTATTCATCTTATGTTGAGCATTTTCGGCTTCCTTGGATTCAGAATAAGAATCAAGCTCAAATTAATTTAAAAGATAATATCAGAAATCTGTAACTTGTTTTTAGGTATTATGATTACAAACACCCTAATTGTTTTCTGTAGTAAATAACCTTTTTTTTAATCAATTCTAAAAATTTGCACTTAATAATGAAATATATGTGTACTTGGTAAAATATGTATACAAATCGTGTTATTAATTATTACGGCTATTTGATAACCCTGTCCAAGATAACTTTAGGTAAAAGAATCACATTTTTTCAAAATGGTAACGGGTTTGAGGCCAGTCGCAGTGTACAAAGTGTCATTACATTTTATACTTTTAAATTACCCTAGAGCTTTGTTAGTTATAAAATTAGTATTAGCAACAGACACTTAATAAAATCCCATGATCATATTAATTAATAAAGTTTATTACAAAGATTAGTTTGGAATAACATAAATAACAAGGCCAGGTTTAATGCAGTGTCGATCTCATTATGATAAATAACAATTTTGAAACTTATTATTAAAACAGAAATTTGTATACTTAAAATGGAATTAAAGATTGCTTAGAATGCTTAACTACCTTACACAAATGAAACTTCCGCATTACTTACGAAGATATCTAGAAGCGCGTGTGTAACCCACATGGAAGGGGGGAGGCAAGCAGGGTTAATGCTGGACCGGACAACCAGGAACTCTTTGCTGAATTACTTCTCACAGGATCCCCTTTTCATCATGCTTTTCACGTGAGCTGTACCATCTCTTGTTATGTTTCTAGAATATCGTACTGTCACAGCTTCACTGGAAACTACCACACATCCCCGTTCCTATACGCACGTTGTCCTCTCCCAGCCCTACTGATGATTTTTTCTTGTACATCGCTTCGTTTGGGTTCTTGTTACTGGCAGCTCGGTGCTCGCCTCTAGCAAAATCCTGGACATCCTTCTCTCCCCTTCTGGAGCCAAAACCCGGTCTTCTTCACTTTGCCATGCACTCTCCTCATGAAAATACCCAGCTTTGGTTACTAACCACAAGAAAAATTAAATGATATCCATTAGTGGTCAGCACAATAGCTGAATACTGAAAGTTAGTTAACTGTTCAATAATCCTTTATATATATATATATATATATATATATATATATATATATATATATATAACGGAGAAATTTAGAGACGAGAATGCTCACAGAGTAGTTAACCTCCTGATTTAAAAATATATATTCGAATAAAATGTAGTTTTCTCTGTTTAAGAGATTCATTCAAAAGTTTAGTTTTATATCATGTTATAAAGGTAACGAATTCGATATTAAATTCGCAGTATACTGATCCAATGATTGACTTTTGTTGTGGTGAAAATATTTGAAAGAAGCATAGATTAGAAAAGCATAATTTTAGTGACCATAAAAATGAGATTCTATATTTAGTTATATGAATAATGTGCTTTAAATAATGCAGCCCACTCAGGTGTAGATCTCGTCACTTGTCTATAGCTCAAAGTTATGAAATCTTGATTGTGTTTTGCCGTATTCTAATGGAAAAAAATCGGCAACCTGAATAATATGCAATAAAAATTAATTATTTTCTTTTCTTGGGAAGGAAAAGAAATTTATGAACTATACTATGTAATAACTACATTTATTCTGAAATAAATAAAAAGAAAAAAGATAAGCAATCTTATTTCCGATTCCTTCTACAATATATTGATAAGATTTTATTTTAATGTTTCGGAATGATTTTCTCGGTTTTAACAGTTGGTTGATGGAGAACATAATAATTTTTCCATTCTGTATTCGAATTTCGAAAGAACACTAGCGATAAGTACTTATACCCGATCCTCGTAGTTCTGTTTCGGAAATTGTTGTCAGAGAAGCGGAAATTGTATCATACACGAAGTTGATTACTTCTCTTTTTTCCCCATGATTTCATTGTTTGACTTTTAACATGCTGTCGAAATCAATAAGAATATTATACAGCTCAAAAATAGAACATCGTAATTCAATCGAAATCATCGGATTCAACGGAATGCAAAGAAATGAAGTTCAAAAAGAAATTAAAAGATAATATTCACTTTTCGAAAAGCACACTTGTAGGAGGAAACTTAAACTTCACCAAGAGAGCGGAAATAAAAAATATTATTTCATTTTTCGAGAGATAATATAATGTATTTAATAAGAGCGTTTTCAGAGTTTTGCTTATTTGTTTCCTTTAATTTACTTCCTATTCTGAGCGGAAGCATAAAGAAGTAAATAAAGATGAGTATGAAATAAGTGAAAATAAAAGTAAATAGTTTTCGTTTATCATTTAAACAAATATAGTTCCATTTTTCTTCGTGAAATCTTGTATTATCTTTTTAGAGAAAGATATCAGTGAAAAAGTATAATGCAAAATTCGAAATATTTAATATTATCTCAAGTTTACAAAGATTTTGATTTTTCTATAAACATGAGAAATAATTACTTGATTTAGTAATTTTTTCATATTTCACAACTTAGTAATGAATCCATAATTTCTGTATAATTACAATGGAAGATATTAATTACATATCACAACGTGATGCTGTTTATCTTTTAATTTTGTGTGTTTTATTTTTATGTATTGTGATGAAAAATTAATTTATTCAAAAATAAATCTTACATGACTCTTTTATCTCGTTAGTGTTATATCAAACAGGTGAAAGTAACATTTCAATTTACCCAGCTTCGTTTAAAAAAAAATCTTGAGCAATATTCTGCTTTTGATACATCTTATGTCATTCATGGTTTTAATAATTTAATTAAATGGTTCAGCATTGAATCTGATCGTTTTTGAACTTTTTAAATTTGCAATGAAATAATTTCCTTTTTTCAGTAAAAAAAAGTAAGACCAGAGTTGTAACAAAACATAATAAAATCAGATGGTAAAAAAAAAATTCTATAATAAAAGACTAATGCTATCAAATATTTAGAAATTTTTTTCGTGTAAAGCACCAAGAAAACAATTTATTAGTAATGGGTCTTATTCATAGGTCACAAGGAGAAAACTCAAAACTACTCATCATCCATTGGGACATGTAGACAGGATGATGGTGATGCTTGTGTGACGTCATCCTCCCTTAACGCTCATTCAGAGACGGTGCTTATTTACTTATTTATTTATTTTAAAGAGAGAGGGGGTGAGGAGCAGGCAACGGAGAAGGTTGCAAACTGTTGCTTTTTATGATAGGGTAATAGATAATTGTTGATAGTGTAAATATATGCACATATCTAGTTGTTGAGTATAAGAGCTCGTGTTATATACGTTATATTAGCTTAATAAATGTGCATAAAAAAAGAACTTTCATGCTTGCCGATGTGAGAATAGAGGGAAAAAAGATGCAGGAAAGATCACAATTGTATTACAATGATAGCGAAACCTCTATATTTATCTCCCGCTGTTGAACAGAATCGAATCTAGAGCCTTCTGTTTCTAAGACTACCTCTTACATTTAAGTTATGGAGAGTCTAAATAGATTAAAAATTTCGTTACATAAATTGTAATGCATTACATCATAACTAATTACCATGAACATACTTTGGCATACAATATATTTTGTAATCTCAAGGCAATATCATGTGACGCAAACAATGGCTGAGCACACCCAATCGTGATATGACACTACTTATAGCGATAAATATACCGTGGAATCGTGGAAAACAAGGGCAATTTAAGTCTGTCTCAATCTTAGCAGGACACTAATAAAGAAGAATGACTTCAGGGTTAATTTTGGAAAATGAACTCCATCCACAGGGTGATCTATATTAAATGTATGAATTATACTGAATAACTTTTAGAAACAGATCGCAAAATTATTAATAAAATTACGTTTTATTTCAAACATTAATATCTCATTTAGGATTTGAATGAAGTATTAAAGAATAACAGAAAGTAGAACTTTTTTTCCTAACAATAGTGCAGACAGTTTTTGTTTCTTTCGCAACTTCTCACTTCCTACAGGGCGCAGTGTGATTAGAGAGATTGTAGACGCACCACCCCTCATAATGCTTTCAAATTACAAATGAAATTAAAGAGCCAAAAACACACAGTCGTCAAAAACGGAGCAGGAATAGTTAGAGGAATGATAAGAAATGACTTCACCCTGCAAAATTGTGGGTGTAACCACAAATCTATTTTCTGTAAGGTGCCGTAAATGATGTGGTTTTTAATACCTGGGTACCTATTATGAAAAAAAGAAACCACGTATTTCCTCTTCCATTCCGCGTCATTATCTTAGCCGAAAGAGTTTCCAGTTATTCCCTTTATATCATAATTCTCGGTGTAAAGTTACTTTTCTTAATAGCAAGTAGTCTCGATTGTGGCGTCTCTGAAAAAAAAAAAAACTTTGTAATTACAGTAATTGTTTCGGACTGTATTGTAATGTTGCATGCAAAGTTATGTTAAATTTACATATATGTTACATTTGCAAAAGTGCTGCTTAGTTTCATACCATACATGCTATTAATCTTTTTTAAAATATTCCATTTTCATAATAACTTCATAATATTATTTTAATAATTTTCACTCGATTTACGGTACGTTTTATGGTTGAAGAATAGCTTAGATTACATTACTCTGATACAATTTCGATTGCCCATCAAAAATACTAAATACAGTACATTGCCGTAACATTGAGCAAAGTACACCCGACAACTAAGTTGTCATCCTTTTCTCCTTGTTTAATGAGCTGAGAATAATGGGAACGAATGATAGCAGAACTATAACTATGCCAAACCACCAACAGAAAGATATTTGATCCTACGAAGTTTTCAAACTGATGCTCATCTTCAGCACATTGGTCATGCTGTCCAGGTATCGAGCCTACTATTTTCTGATCGCGAGAGTGACACCCACACTGCCTGCTGTGATACTTTGGCTCTGCAGTACAAATGTATGAGCTTTCTTGAAATGACATGAATTTTCACAAGCACATACTGTAGCGACTGTTTGGTTTATCGTTCAACACTCGTTTTTTATTTATTTTTTTATTTTTTTTTATTGCACAAGTGAACATTTGATCTGAACCAAAGGCTTAAAGCAGGATTCCGAGCTACTGCAAAATTCCGAACTCAAAGAGAGATTTGAATCCACGAAACACGAAGGAGGCTACCAGCTCGACCATATTAAAGATATAAAACATACTATTGTGTATTGTAATAAAAGTTCATACTAGGATGACGCTTAATTTTTTTCAATTTAATATTTGAACGATAGTATAATTAAAACTGAATAAGAGAAAGCTAAATTTATAATTTTAATTCTTTCATGCATGTCAGCGAATGAGAAATCATGTTTCAATCTCGTCTTAGATGCGTGGTGGTTATTTCCTTTTTATAATGATCAACAATCACGCGTATTCTGCTTGAACTCTTTCGTGAGAACACAATGCGAGATAGGTGAAGTCAATGAAAGAAAAAGTTGCGGCACATTTAGTATTATCAAAATAGATTGCCTTTGATCAATTCCTTAACCCTTTTGACTTTTTAATTTGAATGAATTTTGAATTAGTATTGTAAAAGTAGTTCTTGAAAATGAAGAATACTTATGTTAACTTTCAACACAATTCAGGGTTAAGTTTTACTTCTAGATTATTTTAAACCAATAATCCGAAAATTCTAGGAAATATCACATTAATTATTTTATATTTTCAATTGTTGTATTAAATAAGAACAGCCTGTATTGTAAATGCAGAAAGTTAATACAATCAAACAAATAATTTGATAAAAATGAAAATTATTACATCAAATATATTTGATACTATGCCGAATTGGCAACTGAACGGTCAGCCTTTTGTTGTTCAGTTCACCAATTCATGTGTTCAGTCTATACCTATAATATTTGTAACATTTCAAAATCTTTAAGCTCCTCTTAAAATCAGGTTTAATGTTCAAGAAGTGACTGTATATAGACAACCAAACAATACTAACTAGCAGGATGAAACATATTTGATAATCTAATAATACAAAATCGATTAAGGATGTTTTCACATCTGAACTTACCACAAGGAAATTTTACAGATGGTAGGTTGCCTTCATGAGAGAGTCCCAAGGAAAAAAAAATTCTCAAATATCCTACTTAACATATGTGGATATTTGGAAATACTTTAATGAAGCATAAACATGGCACCTAATTTCCGTTGTTCAAAATCGTCTATAATCAAACCTAAGATTTTCCATTCGAAGAAATGGGTCCTATTCTCGTATACTGAACGTATGTTTCAGTAATTTAATTTGCAATTTAAAATGAATCTTTCATTGCAAAAGCATTTTAATGGTTTTCTATTATCTCAACTTCAATTTCCTGAAAAGTCAAACGGGACATTAGTAAAAAATTTTCTTCAAGCTGAATCAATCCTACCATTATAAAAAGTGATGAATATATTTAGAGATAAATGTTCTTTTGATTAACCTGAAAAAATATTTTTTACACTAGAAATTCTTTGTATAGTTAATTAGTTTTCATATATTTTGTTTTGTATTTTACTTACCATTCTTAATGACATCAAACATGGACATTTAACAATGAACCAAATTTAATATTGTGAAGATAGTCCACTACTGTAAGAAAAATTTGAATTTAGCTTTGATATCAATGTAGGTAGTTGGTGCAAAAATGTCTTGAATGCCACTTACCATGATACATTCTTTATTAGTGCGGTTTTCATAATTTATAATTCAAACAAATTCTCTTAATTGTTGAAAATGAAAATATGTATATTCAAATATAATATTACTAGATTATTCATGCTTCTGATATTCATTTCCTGAAGGAAACCTAACGTAAATCTTTATTTAAATTCTTAAAATGCCTTTGATCATGTAATTAATACATATTTAATTATCCCTTGAATTTATCCTAATACAAGAGGCACAAACTGCATCTTCCTGCAAGATTTCATCCATTTAATTAACTATTATTTCTTATACATTCTCATTTGAATTAACTCCAGCTCAAACTGCCTTTTCCCGAGTAAAGAGGCGTGATAGAAAATTTTCAAACGAAATAGGACCGCAACTTTGGGAAAATTTCAACCTCAACTGTTGGTGTTTGTTGACTAATCCGAGAGTTTTAACAACGGAACACTGAGAAACGCTTCAAATTGTTACCAAGGTAGATGAAAAGTTTCGCAGCACAATTCGCTTAATTAATTCAGTGGGTTTTGCGAAAAGCAAACGCCATAGCGTGCGTAATAATCCACGTGTTTGCACACATCTCTCACATGCGTCTTAGGGTTGAGTCGGTAAACTTCAGGGCTCTCACACCCCCGAGGGATGAAGTAACATAGAGCCAAAGACTGAACAGAGTGGCGATGAATTAAATCTGCCGAAACAGCTTGGGCCGAAGAATTTTATGAGTGCGTAGGATTATGCTGTTTCAGGATATAGAAAACTTCTGAGCATGAATTTCTGAGACGCTTGCGTGGCGCCAATGCATCCTTGCGTTTTCTCAACGAACAATTTAATTTAAAATGATTGAAGTTAGTCGATTTCTATATGCTTCTTTATCACTTCGTGGCATGTTTATACGAAAAGACATTTTAAAAATAAGTGTTGCTTTACATCTTGTTGGATTTATGAAACTTCATTAATCTTTCATTCAGAAGCATAAAAATAGCTCAAATCATAAAAGTTATTCCGAACTCTCGCTATCCAGAACTACGATGACGTCTTTTGGTTAAAATTCCTTTCACATAATTGTTATACTGAAAGCGGGCATATTTTCAATTGGATTGACCGATCAGGATAACATACGGGGACAAATGACACAAAACAGGTGATGTCATGCTATATCTATGCTAAATACGGTGATTTGATAATGAAGTTCCAAGTTTCAAATATGTGGAGTGCTCAAAGAGATCATTTATAAAATTGATATGAAATCTGTTACATTATCACCAACACATTTTCATAAAGACATTTTTTTTTTAGCTATGCTGCAAAACGGTAATCCCCCAATGAACCCGAAGAAGTTAGTTCGTTTGTAGCGTTAAAACTATTTGATTGAAATAAGATGGTGTTATTTGAGCATGCATAAAATAGGATTTTGGTGTATCCTCGTGACTCAGAAGTAAGACAGAAATGTGTCATATATTTCATGTAACTTGCGCCTGATATTTATACTTATTTATCTCATTTCTTGAAGAATAGCTTCTTCTATGCCAGGCGTTTAACACGTTGGGGGTTATCTGAATGCTTAATTAGAAAGTTCTAGATTAATTTAATCGATGATATTTAAACGTTAAATGATTCGCCAAGTACCTGTTACCAAAATGGTCTCATGCATGTGATAGTATCTTCTCTGTTTTTAACCATGACAACATAAATGTCTGTCATTACTGGACATATGCATTTTTTTCTTGCTGTATTCTTGCTTGAAATTATCTTATTTTCGGCTCTAATACATGTATATACCTGCAAGCTTTGTCTTTATGGCTATTGGTCATAGTTCTAATCCGCCAATGATCTAAATATAACTTGTTGTGAAAACATGTTCATCATGGTCTGACAGAATGGAGTGTAAGATTTGTAAAGGAAACCATTGTTTTCCACGGGATTATTGCATCGAATAGATGCCTTTAGTTAGCGATGTGTAAATGATGGATGACATTACATTTCCTTGAGAAACGCCATGGATGCGAGCGTTTCAAGGCTTGTTCATTTTCATCTACGAATACAGAAATGCTGAACAAATACACCTTTTTCGTCTTCACCCGGGATGAGCTCCTTTTCTTTTTTTCAATACACCTACAAACGTCTCGTTCATATCATTGTCTACTCTATGTTTCGGATACAAGTTACTCTGGAAAACTTGTATCGCATTGTGCGACTTAACTCCAAGTTAGATTTGAAAGCCTTCTTTTTACAACAACCTACATATCTTCAAGATTGTATAAGTATAAATTTCTTCATATCTTTGGTTTGATTTTCACCATATCTTTGGGCAAGCAGCTACTTTTTGGGATGAGTGACCTCACTATTAAAGCTACTGACTGTTGAACGATGGAGGATAAATGGATCATTTGCATAATATATGCGAGTTTTCTGGTAGAGGAAGCAGAATAATCTTTGACAAGAATACAGATACAAAAATCCAGAGTATAATAACATTTATCATGACGAGCACTACAAGAAATTAAGAATTTGATTCAATTCTAAATATAGGAAAGAACAACTAGAACATAAAAATAAATTCATATGTTATATGATACAATAGCTTAATATTTTTTATACTTACCTGAAAAACTCTTATATTACTATATATAGTCAAATGGCTTATAGAAAATATTACCCAAAATACAATTCAAAGTGTTACATATCATAAATAATATTTGACTTAATTTGAAATGAAGACACTCCCATAACTGACTATCTTGTTTTCAAAAATGCATTTTTGGAGTAATTATTTCTGAAAAGGCTTTTCAAGTTAGATGGAACGAAATTTTAAATTAAAATATGTACACAGTGCGTCTTTACCTATCTATTTAGATTATCTTATAATTGAATTCAGAATGAATTAAAAGTTTTTTTCCTTAATTCGAAAAAGAAAAGTCTGGAACCCCAACCACTCCACGTCCTTTTCCTGTAGAAAAGTTTCATTTTAGGCTCAAATTAAAACCCCCGAAAAAAAAAAAAAAAAAAGAATTTCCTTTGCAGTGTTTTTTTAATTAAGAATATCATATTTCAATATTAATGTGAGCGTTGCTTGAGAAGTGCGTCTTTTTCGTCATTAATATGCATCTATACATTTTCAGATGAAATAAAAAGTGCGTTATTCTTTATTTCTGTGCATATTTGTGTTTCGTTCAAGTCAAGTTAATGCACCCCCCAACGACTTTTGACCTTTTATAACAACAAACAATACAGGAGAAAAAAAAAAGAAAGAATTTCTGATATTATTAAAACAGTAGGTGGTAATCTGTAGAATACAAAATAGCTTTTCGAAACTGTTTTGGTGTGTTCTTTTTTCCCCAAATCAGAGCATTATTGTAATATTTTTAGCTATTTGAGATTTTAGATTTATGGAAAAAATAAAAATGTACATCTTAGAGTATTCATAAGCGATTAAAAAAATTTTAATTAAATTTTTTTCAGGCCTTTATTTTTTTAAAAACAAATAATGAAAAGGAAAATCTATTCAAAAATTCGAATACAAAGTGATGTTCACTTTAATGCGAGTAATGTATTCTAAAAGTTTAACAATATATAAACTAAGAGTTTAACAATATATAAACTTTAACAAAAAACAAGTATGTATTAAAATTCGGGATTATTTTCTTGCTAAAAATAAATACGTCGATTGGAAAATATTTGATATGTTATTACTTTGCTTTATATTTCAACATTGGGTAGAGCGTTAGTTATATATCTTTGCATCATTTCTTTGATCTATATGTATATTGGATTATATATATATATATATATATATATATATATATATATATATATATATATATATATATATATTATTGGATTATATATATATATATATATATATATATATATATATATATATATTATTGGATTATATATATATACATTATTTTTTTAAATTATAATTATATCTTTTACCGTTTGCCAATTGGGGTTGGGAGTACCGATTTTGTTTATTTCGTTTGGTTGTGAAATTGGTTATGAATGGTCATCTTTAGTATAAAATGGCATGTTATACTGGAACATACAATTTAAAGTGGAGTTTGGACTACAACAAACAGTCAAGCTCTAGGTGGGAATCGAACTCATGAGCTGCTGAAGCAAACGCCAAATCACTACCATTCAGCTGACAAAATGGCGTTTAACTAACAGAGGCAGTAATTTATTTATATTTTTTATTTTGAATTTTACAATTTCTTTCATAATAATTCACGTATCCTATATCATTAAATACAAGTTACATAACTTTTTTTTCATACATGGAATCATAGCATTATCTTTTCTAGTTCAAAAAAAATTTCGAAGAATCTCCACAGTATGAAACTAGTTGTATTTTATCAACAGAATCAATTCATATCCATCGTAAACACGATAATAGGACTAAAAAAGTTGAAAGAAATAACGATATAGAACCATCTGTGTTCACCGTAAAGAATTTATTTTCTTCCCCTTTTTCTTCACCCCTCTCTCCGTCATCTTGCGAAGGGGTTGACTTGATTGTCCTTCCCCCTCCCGATGACCACTAGGGACGAACTTTAGCCAACGCGAAACGAAAAGCTTGAGAAAATCACTCCATTTGAACCTCTCCGTAGATTAAAGCAAGTTCCAGCCAGTAAAGGGAATTTTTCCTCCCTTCCTTTTCGTCCACTTTTTCCTCTTTTACTTCTGGATTTTAAAAGCATCTTGAAAACTGCGCTATTGATTTATTTTTACTTCCTCTTTTTCCTAGAAAAGAAATAGAAATATTTGATTTGGGTGTATTGTAAATATAAAAAAATAGAATAAACAATTATTAAAATTTTAACTAGAGAATAGAACATATTAAAAATAAATCTTATACTTTATAACTAATAATAATAGGCTATAAAAAATATGTGAATATAAATAAACTATAGATTTAATTTTTTTATTATATGTGAAACATATAATGAATATTTCTATATGTATATCTTTGAATAAGAATTTCGAAAAATAAATAAGATGTAGGGATGTATGCAGTTAAATAGAAAATTCTACGAAAGTCTATTTCATAAAGAGAACCACAATGGAGGACGATTAAGTATTAGACAAATTATTAGGCATCATTAAAAGTATTATTAAAAGATTAAAAAAATCATTGAAAGTATTAGATTAAAAGTAAGCCCATATTTTTAAATTGAGTGGCAATGACTGTAGTTTTACTTCTATTTAAAATAATTATTATAAAAACAGCTTTTAGCAACTGAAATAATGTAAAATATAAGAGTTAAAAAATAGCATTAAAACAATTGCTATTGTTTTTGAAATGTTCAAATATTAACTTTGTTTATATTTGAAATGATGTTGTACTAGTTTCAGTAAACATTATAATGTTTAATAGGGTATAATATTACCAAACGAAATTTAAATCTCTATTATAGAAAATGCTTTTATTGAACTGTAGCTTTTTATCATCAAAATTCAAAAACTTAGAAAGTGATTGCGGTTTTAAACCACTAGTGTGCAAGATATTTTATTTAAAGTTTTAACTATTAATAATTTTATATAAATAAAGGAAATGATTATTTTTTTTTGAAGGGCGTAGTTAATATATGAAATTTGTTTCATAATAATGATAAATTAATTTTTACATAATTTGTATAATTAAATTCAAGAAATTTGCTTATCAATCCATTACTTTGTATTTTTTTAAGTTTGCATATATTTGCTTTGGACACACTTTCAATTAAATAGCCTGTATTTTATTCCATTCAAAAAATTATTTGATTCGCAGAAAATAACATCAATCTTTGTTAATCGTAATTTTAAAAGAACTTATTGAATGCTCAGAGCTAAGTGAAATACGAATACCAATTTTTATCAAATAATATCTTACAAATATTATTCAAGAATTGTATAAAATTCGTAAATAAAATTAAGAAGCATGCCAGTTTGTTACAACTCTCTTTGTTGGGGTGTATTAAATTAAAAAAAGGACGGAATGCCTATAACTCACCCAAATGCAAGCTTTTGTTTAGCTAAACTCTAAATTCACCTATTCTATTTACACAAAAATTCATTCTTTTAAAGGTACTTCCTCAGAAAGAGTTGAGCAATTAATTATTCAGCGGAATTTAAAACCACACTATCGCCGAAAACAGAACTTCCCAACTTTTGTCTCCCGTTTTCCTGATTCTTGGAAGATAGCTTCGACTCCACGCTTTCCATTATTCCAGAAAATGCAATTCGAATTAAAATTAATACTCCTTTTCCAGCATTGTCCTTTTCCGGAGTCAGTGATACGTCTGTCTCCCGAATAGGAACTTTCGGGATAATAATTTTTCCGCCCTCCTTTTCACGGTAAAGATCACTCTGTGTCTATTGTTGGAAGATCCGTTTCCTGGAAAGGGGGTCAGGGGCTTGCTTCTCTATCTTTCCTTAAGTCGTACCTCCACACTCACCCTGAAGACCTTTGTCAATCTGTCCGCGGAATCGATACAGGAAGAAAACGCCCCATCCCCCCAACTTCACTAAGGACAAAAAGATGGAGGGAGATAGCTTAGAATTAAATGTCGTTTGCGAGAGGATGGAGGGAAAGGTAAAGATCTTCGGGCATCATCTGGTAATTTTGAATTTTTATATCGTTGTTACATAATGCTACTCATTTAATGGTGAGCTTTCTTGGAAAGTGAACTTTAAGTAACTAGAGATGGTTCGAAGTGAAATTGTAGGATCATTTGGTTTTTACCCAAATTTATGTTTAAATACCAATGGGTTTCTGTTTCGGAAATATGGGCACTGAAATCTCAGAAATACCCTTTTCTTAATAGTATCTTAAAATGTAATTTTTTTAAAAATTTATTTTTCAATTTTTTAGATGTGTAATTAGCGTTAGAGCTATAAGTGACACAGTGGGAACAGATTCTAAATGATAATTGTGTTGGAACCAAAATTATCACCTCGTAATTTGTTACCAATTTTAAAAAAAAGGTGATAATTAAGTTGCCATCCTGATAATCTATTTCCTATCATCTTTTTTGTGTGTGGATCACTCAGAAACAAAAACTCCCTCAGTATCTATGCGTTTTAAATATTTCTTGTCCCTCCGTTTACGTAGTATGGAATTTTACTGAGTATATCACAGTCTATATTAATTAAGGTAAAATAACGAGCATTATCTTGTTATTTTACCAGGGCTCACGAGTCCATTCCTAGTGGATGAATGGATGAGCTCGGATTGGCGAAAATAGTCAGCCCTGGGCGGAACACACTGCGATACAACCACTTCATTATCCAAGAAAAATTTCACGAACGCAATTACCGGAAGAAGAGAATTACATTTTTTTTAAAGAAGATCCTTTATGACTGTGTTGAAAAACGATGGGAGCTGACTTTTTTCATGCTCACTTGTCAGGATAGGTGCTTGTGAGTTTCTTGGTTTTCTCTCTTGTAATGTGCGCATGACACTTCATTATCTACGAAGTGTTCTTCTGTGTCTTTAATTACCTTCTCAACACAATGCCTAATTACTAAGAGTAATGACTAAGGAATTTTTACAATAATAACGAATAAATTTATATTATTCGTTACCATTATATGTAAATCCATGAACTAAAGTACCATAAAATATTGCCGAGCTCGTTACCGACTCAAAAGTAACTGAACTGTCATTGGAAGAGAGAAATGATATTAGTGGCCAGTCCCTCTGCAACAAGGGTCGAGTTAACCGGAAAAGGAATAGATCCTTCATGCACTCTATCCAATCTCCCTGTAATTCAGACAAAATCCCCATGATCGGGGAGGACGCACCTGGGGCTTCCCGAGGTTTTCCCTCTCACATCCCCTTCCTCAGTATCCTAAACCATACCAGATCTCACCTAGGCTCCGATCTCTGCACGGATTACTGATGTATGGCTTAGGGAATTGTTAGAGGGAAAAAAATCCCTTTCTTGAAAGAAGATCGCTTTCTTGAACACTTTACTTTGCAGTGCCAAAAAAAGAAACCATTTCCAATTAGTTTGTTTAAGTAATATTTCTTAGTACGTATATATGTATAGTGGTTTGATTTTTGTTAGTTTTATTTTAGGATTATATCTTTATTTTAAATAAAGCGCATTACTTGTGAGCACACAATAGTTTCGATCAATACAAATTAAATAGAAATTGAAATGTGTTTTGGGACACTATATATATATATATATATATATATATATATATATATATATATATATACATATGAAAAACTTTTTTCTTTACGGGAATGCTGTCGCGCATAAAAGATTATAGATATGGCTTTTGACCAACACTAAGATCATTATGCTGAGAAGAACTATGCATGCTAATTTTTTTTAGTCTACTGTACCTCCATTAACCTTCTTACAGTGTAATGTTTTATAGTTGGTGTAATGAATTAGAGAGGAGGATACCGAATTAGACATTATCCCTATATCTTGTTTGTGAGTAATATTTAAAATTGTCGAATTTAATTTCTAATTTTCAACAACAGTTTTTAAATGAATACCATTTAGCACAAAAAATGTTTACTCTAATTACTTGGATTCATTTAATTTATTTACAGAGAACAGTCATTTGGAAAATAAAAAATATACATTTTATTATTTAAAGATTAATTAAATGTTATTAATATTTTTATGTTCTCTAATATATATACAGACATATATGTATATATATATATATATATATATATATATATATATATATATATATATGTATATATATATATATATATATATATATATATATCAATCGTTGCATTGCAAAAGATAAAAGATTATAGTTTATATTAAAAAATTACTTAATAAGAATGTGATATGAAGGAAGAGCAAATTAAATTACAAAGACAAGTACATTTTGTTAAGGTATTGCATAGTTAAAATTTAGGAGAAAATAATTTATTCAAAAAAAAACATTTTCCAGTTCTCAAATAACACTTTTGTTTACATTATGTGTGTATGTATCGCACAATATGTAAACATAATCGCTTGTACTGAACTATGCAATTTTTATATTTTCTCTAGCAGAGGAATAGAAGTAAAAGTACCAGATGCCCGAAAGTCCCATTCGAAACTGGAGGTGGTTTTCGAATATTCGAAATCTAATGGGGGGGGGAGGAGGAACATCCATATTCCAGATCATTTATACACAGTTTAGCGCGAGATTCGTATGCAAACGCCTTCACCGTTCGGCATCGTACATATTCATGAAACTTCCGGCTGCTTGTCAACCGATCTTGGGTGCCGAAACCGTCGACCCAAACGACAGAATTATAGGGCTCTCTAGGGGGAAAACAGTCCTGCGAAAGTCCTGGTGGGCCCACTGCGTTGCGCGGTATCTCTAATCGCATTCCAGTTTATCTGCAACTTGGTTGGCCTTCCGTTGAATCTCGGTTATGCATAAAGGCATGCATAAGATTCTTAAGGAGCTTATAGGATAAACAGAGAATAAAAAGTTTGACGGCATGCGGATTTATGATTAAAATATTCCAATTAATCTATGAAACATTTTCCCCCTCGGGTATGTATTTAAAAATCAATGGCATAGGAATAAATAACTTTACAATTAACTTTTATGTATGCAAGATATGTATTCTGTGCATAATATCCGACAATCCAAATACTTTTTTTGATTCTAATCATTG
This sequence comes from Latrodectus elegans, assembly GCA_030067965.1. Classification (NCBI taxonomy): domain Eukaryota; kingdom Metazoa; phylum Arthropoda; class Arachnida; order Araneae; family Theridiidae; genus Latrodectus; species Latrodectus elegans. The sequence continues at coordinate 81,289,495 of CM057812.1, read as the reverse complement.
TATGATATTGGTTTTAAAATGATAACGTATTAAGTAAAAAAAGAAAGTAAACCGAAGAAAATCAGTAATGCATATTGTATATTAAATACCTCATTTTATTTAATATATAGTACTTTTGCCAAGTAAAATATTTTTAGAAGTTTGACAAGACCAAATATTTGCACGTCTTTCATTTTGTACGAATAAACAAAGTGTAATTTTCCTATTGTAATAATAACCATGTTGAGGTTTTACGGCCAATGACAAAAATAATTAGTACTTTGCATTGCCGTTTCCCTTTAACTAGTAAAAAGTGTTATTAAAGCAACAGTGATGTGTGTGAGTAGATAGTTAGGAAACGTGAAATACTCTCGCTAATAAGAGTACTTGAAGAGTTTGTGATGCTATGTTTGATGGTTATAACTTATAATAACTTTTCTATCCTTACATTCATGTGTTCATGTCGGTTTAAAACCTATTGCTTTGCGAAATTATTTGTGATGAGATCTCAATTAACTAACGAGCATTTTTTTAAAAATTTCAAAATATTTAACGAAGCAATTATTGACTAAAATATATAGGAATATGATAAATAAGACATAATATTATTTGTTTATAAGGATAATATATCGCAATATATTATCATCATCCACAATATAATATCTGTTCAAAAAATTCATGGCAAAAAGTAATTATTCTTGTTGCCAGTTAAGTGTTAAAGAATTATAACTATTCATTTAACATAAAAAAAATTTTTATAATCTGACATATACCCATGACATTTCTTCAAGCATGCTGTATGGTACAGTTATAAAATGTTATTATATTCCCATTTTTTACATTTTTTTTCGAAATAGTAGCAACGACTGTTATCAAAAAATCTTATCTTTATTTTTCTTGTTGTTGTCTTGTGCCAGCTAGGCTGACATTTTGGGGATCCGCTGCTCTACTTTTGCAAATGAACCATATTTTGGTGGGGAGTCCGACTTCTTCAGTACACACATGCCATAGGGACACGTTTATAGGGTAGGCAATCATTCATATCCCATTCACACAAGGAAAGGACAAAGACAGGATAGATGGATACAGAAAGTATATCCGTGCCCAAACCGGGATTGCCGAGCTGGTAGCCGAATGGTTAGGGCTCTTGCCTTTGATTCAACAGTCCGTGGGTTCGAATCCCATCTTGGGCATGGATGTTTGTAGTAGTTCGGAATCCCCTTTAAGCCGTAAGTCCCGGTCTAATTAACACTCGTGTGCAAAAGATGACCGTTGAGCGACAAACAAACAAACAACCGGGATTCGAACCCAGGACCTCCCTATCTGCAGTCATGCATGCTGACCACTAGACAAATTGGGCGGCCGTTAGCAACCCTTTTGCGATTTAACTAGTTTTCAGAAAGGGATGGACTTCTTTTTCTGAAGCTTGTTTTATAAGCGATTAAAACATTTTCAACCGATGTCTTCTGGTCTTGTTTCGTTTAACTATGCTGAATGTATTGCAGTTCATTATAGCTGTAGAATTTTATTAATGTTTTCTACTGAATTAATGTCGTATTGGTGACTGTCAATTATTATCAAGTATATTCGGACATGCAATTTCCGTTTTTAAAATAATTTAATAATAAAAATATACACTAACAATGGAATTATTTTAACCATTACGTAAATGTGATGAAAAAATATATAATGCCAATAAATTCTCTTTATGAAAATTGAAATACATAAAAAAAGAAAACTTTACCAAATAAAATTGCCTAATATAGAAAGGCTGAACATTCGAGATCGCTAGCTGAAATTTATCATGACAGTTCCATCATTTTTTTTCTCATCGAAAAATAAAACAGAAGTTAACGCGAATGAAATATGAGAAAAAAATAAAACTCGCATACAATTCAGTGACCACTTAGCAAAACAGAGCGAAGCCAAAATCAGACGAACTTTTACTCAAATATATAAGGCCACAAAGTGACAGACAGTTGAATAATGAATGCAGTATGCGGTTTTATGTCGCTTACTTCACTTCGCTTCTTTTTTTCACTATCGTTTGCTGTCTCCAGCCGTAGTTTATATACATTTATCTCCTGCAACCGAAGACAACAGTAATAAATTACGGATTAAGTTGAAGAGAATGGCAACAGTCTATAACGCGGGGAGAGTAGGACGGGATATTGATGTCGGCAGTGCTGCCAACACTCTGCAAATGTCCAGGCCAGCCGAGAAAGATATGGCCCAGGCTTTTATGTAAATACTGTGTGAAATAAATGAGTTGCCTGGTTTTTTTTACAAGTTGACTCCTTTTACGAGGGATAGGGTATAGAATGACAATACAATTCCATTATACTTTCTTTTTTTTACTAGTCCGACTGTGGACATGATATTCCAACATTGTTTTCTCTAAAAATGGTTTTGGTGAATTCCCCTATAATAGAATTTAATACTTTGGGTAGGGTTATATGTTAACTGCTTTAAAATTTTCGCCATTTACTTTCTTTTGAATATGGACACACACACATATGTAAATATATATATATATATATATATATATATATATATATATATATATTAAGATTAGAAGTATCAGGCGAAAATTGAAAAATACAAGAATAGGTATATAAGAATTGAAAAGTATAAGAATAGATACTTATAACAACACTTACGTTTAGCATTTTAGCATTACATTCAGCGCAAAAGCAGCTAAAATAGAATTACTAAAATATAATTAATATTTAATTTTTATAAAATTAATCAAAAACCAAATGGAGTATATTTGGTACTTCGTTCCATTTTCCTTTATTCTATTTTCTTTGAAATTTTAAACTAGAAAAACTTAAACTTTTCCATCTGTTTATTATCTATCGTATTTTCAATATATTATTCTCTATCTAGTATTTGATTATTATTCTCAATTTAGTTTTTGATTAATTTTATAAATATATTATAATTTTTCATTTGGTTTTCGATTAATTTTATAAAAATTTATTTTTAATGAGAAATAACTATATAATTAATTAACTATATATATATACTCATTATTGACATCTTAGTATTATTCTTTTTATGCTCAAGTTATGATTTGCATTGTTTAATATTGGAAAGTCAGTCAGCTTTTCTATTTAACAAATTGTATGTTAATTTATTTTGCTACTTTAAATTTTCCTAAAATAATATTAACAGTTATGAAAAATTAAAATAAAAATTTATACCACAAAATGAAATTTTTCTACTTAACAAAGAATAAAAATTTTAATAATAACAACACAATATCCTTATTTTGCGTTAAAAGGTAAAATCTAAAGTTGAATTATAAACTAATATATTCTTAATGACCTTTAAATGGTAATGAATATTTTAGAACTCTTTGTAAGGTAAGTTTGAGTGTTGTTAAAACTTCTTCATTTTGAATTTAGTTTTTTAGTCCATAATTTATCAAACATTTTTTATCATGTGCTTGACCCTATTTTATAATAATGTTATCCTATAAAAATATTATTTCATAATATGTACAGCATGGTAGCATTGTGAAAAACAGTCGTTTTTGGTTCATTCTGGTGCATTCATTAAACTTGTAACTTCCTTCAAGTTTCTCTTGTTAAAAATCAATCTTAATTGAAAAACAATCACAATTTTACAAATGTATTGAGAAACTAACCTCAAGAATTAAAGTTTAATTGAAAGTAGAAAAAAAAATTATAAGCTCCTGTACAAAATAACTGTTTTAATTCATCTTTTGACTAAATATATTTTTACTTGAGATTATGAAGTAAATGAATCATCTTGCCCAAACGCACATCTTTATTATATTTAATGCATTTAATAATGCACTTAATGATGATATCAAACCATAACCTATGGCCTAACCATTTTCTGCTTATGCTATTCTGTGCCTTCTGTTAGAGATATCAATAGTATTAGTCGATATCTATATTCTTATAGTAAACAATATTTCGATGGTATCAATTTTATGCATTTTTAGTATTCAATCGCTTCGATAACAGACATCCGATAACCTTATAAAATTGAGAATGAACTTAGGGCATCCATTATCTTCTACCACAGAGATCTGTAATAGTAAACCCTTATATCCCTATAAAGAAAAATATCCATAACATCAGACATGTGTATGAAAAGATAGACACCACCATATTTCTATGTCTAAAATATAAAAATGTCTTGTAGTGGCGAAATAGTCAAATTCATACAACTTAAGTAATTAAAATGTAAGCTAAAAAGCTTCTGCATAAATGTTTTATAAGCTAGATTTCATAAAACTTCTTCTTTATTATGTTGAACTATCCATATTTAGGATAACTAATATAAAATTTCAATATGTTTAATAATATGTGTGTAAACGCATAAAGAGAATTTCAAAAGAAACTACTTTTACATCGTGATATTTTGCTGGTGGAAAGTTTTAAAACAGTAGATATAAAATACTGCAAGGTGTAAGTTGAAGGGTTTGCTCCCTGAGGGTAAATGCTTTACGCATGTACTTTCTACATTATACATAACCTGATATTTTAATACAATTTTTGTAACATTTTACGCTAATCATAACATGGGCTCCTTCTTTTTTCTAAATCTTCAAACAAAACCACCACCAAGTTTTGTTTGAAGATTAGACCACTCCGTCAAAAAGCTATTACAGAATTTCAATAAAGTTACAAGCGAAAAGAAATAAAGTAGGGTGGGAAAAAAAAACTTGGAAATATATACACGATGAAGAGGATTTGTATATGAAGAAGAAAAAAAAAAAAGAAATTGCAAAAGTTTGCAGCTCTCTCTCTCTGTACACGACTATCATCAACTTGGATTTTGCTTAACGATCAGCGGCGCGGAAAAGCTCGACGAAGCGTGATCTTACGCATTTTTCTCGATTACATTTTTGTCTCTGGCCCCGCCTTCTAATGCATCAGCACCTATCATGCTGTAACACGTAATGGTCATTTCCATCCACACCTGGTAGACGAGAGCATGTTGCCATTTCTTTTATGCAATAATATTGTCGAAATAGCAAATGTAAAAATAAAGAAGGATGACATGTTTTTTATATTTCAAAAGTACAACTTCCATTTTTTTTTCTTTCTCTACCTCTCCTATTTATGATTTGTGGGTCGCGACCTAAGTATGATGATCGTTTGCGATAATCATTATGTACCTGATGTGGTGGCAACGCTGCTGTATGAGAACGAAAGGCGTGAGCAGCGATTTTATGTTGTTTCCCCTTTTATTAAGGAGACATGATGACTCGTTTAAAGATAAATGTGTATATTTAAAAATTTTCTAAACGTGCCAGTGTTATTAACTGACATCAGCATTCTACTATAACTTATTACCAAAAAATCAATTAGACATACATCGACAAAACTGTCAACAAATTGCTATTGAAACTCAAGAATTTGAATACAAGATTCTTTGATTTTTTTACTTAGACCAGAATTATGATTCAAAAGGTTGAGTTTTACCAATTTGTATTTTTTTTTTTTTTTAAATCTGATCGAAACATTTTCCGCAAATATATAAAATTTCAATAAAAATTTCTAAATTATAAAGGATATGGAATATACTAATTAAGTAAGGGATGCATTCTAAAACAGATTATCTTGTATTACACATATTTTTTTAATGAATCAGTATTGCAGTGGCTCACCAGATTATGTTAAGAAATCTTACTTAAATCTACCTTATTTCAAAGATCATTTTAGCTGTTCTGTACTTGATACCAAATCATTATTTAACATTTTTCCATACCAAATCATTACTTAAAAAAATTCCATAACAGGAATGAAAATAAGGTTGGTAGATTTATTGCTTAATGCGCATTCCTTGCACAAAAAGACCAAACCTGAGGCTTAAAATGGAAACTATAATATTGTAAAAATCAATGCTCAAACTAGGAATCATACCCACGAACTTTAGAATAAGTGTTAATCATTAATAACTAATGAGATTTGGCCAGAATCGTATCAAAACATGCATATTATTATTAAGGTATGAGTTTATTATTCGTTCTCAAATAGCTGTATTGACAATCAACGTCGGGCAGATTAAACACAGAATAGGAATCTACCAAAAAATTGTCATTAGCACACTTCATCAAATCAAATCTTCTTAAAATAATTTTCATGGTACAATTTGTTGATTGTGTAGAAAATTACATTTTATGGAATTTTAGATTAAAAAACAATTATATATATTGTAAATTTGATATTTTCAATATATCTATATATTCAATAGAAAGTCGTAATAGTTGGATTCATCTATCAATAAATTTTAGAATTTAAACTGAAAGAATTCCATATTTAACAGATAAAAAATAGTGCATACTAAAAATATGATGCTAAAGATTTTAGTAAAGAATGTGTTTATATATATATATATTAAAAAATTATAATAAAATGTAAACATTATTTGAAAATATTCAACATGGAAAAAAAAATGAAAATGAAATCCGACCTATTTAGGGCAAAGGAAATTCCCTGAGAAAGTTTCATATCTCATAAGATTGGGCTCAGAGCATAAAACTTCTGATCTATGGAAATCCGTCGGCAAACACTCACACATGCGTGTTTCTGACGTCATACTTCCGCTCGTCGTCTATCATAGTGGGAAGAGGAATAAGTTCGGGGCGTCCGGCAATATTCCTTTAATGTCGACAGCCCTGGTGGCGGATATTTTTATGCTATTTGTATTTTCAATCTGGCTGCATTCCATGGGGCGGCCGAGATTTTGATTGAACCACGCCCCAGCAGGTCAACCGGGGCTTAACGGGGCTGTCAGCCTGCCCGGACATTTGATGGAGATGGATGGAAACATGCACACATCCATAACTGCATTCGTTAGATTATTTATACGCTGATGCTTATCTGTGGCCACCTGGTAATAAATAAAACGCATTTCAAAAAGAAAGGGTATATACCACCATAAAAAATAAAGCCAATATTTGATTTAAATAAATGAAAATAAAAGAAAAAAATGCACACAAATATCAATTTTAAACAGGAGTTATAATAATAAATATAGGGTAACGGAAATTAAATGGAATAAAATTCAAGAATTTCATTCCATCTTTTGTGTGCAGATGAATGAAAGAAGGAGATTTTTTCCATTTTTTTATTTTATTTTTATATTATTGGAACATATTTTTGTCTTTATGACATTAAAAAAAATCCAATATTAAAGTAGATATTCTTCTTACTCTCGAATCAAATGTCATCTTTTCACACATAAGTTAAATAATTTATTCCAGAAGTTCTCCAAAATATCTTATCGTAAATATTTATTGCTTAATGCATTCAACTCAAATTCGTAAAATGTAATAAACTATTTATCATAATTTGAAACAAAATACAAAAGCTGTTTATGAAGATTCGAAATTACTTTTGTATCTTAAGCAATACAGGAAAACTGAGGTATTTTCTCATTTTAAACCTGCTGATTTCTAGATTCCATTAAAAACAAATCCTACTTTTTCACAGAAACTAGTTTTATTTTCCGTTTTTCTAATGAAACTTAATACTTACGTTAATTAAAGAAAAGTTACAATTCTTTCTTTGATTCAATTTCTAGTATCTCGTTTCAATTAAATTATTACTTATTCTGTATTTTTAAAATAAAATAAAGTTGCGAAAGTATTCTTTTTTTTATAATAAATAAATCAATTTTTTTTGTTATTTTATTATAAAAAAAGTTTTTTTTCTAGTTTTTGGTAGATTCATTGGATTTGTTTGTGAACATAAATTTGTTACAGTTTCAATAAAAAAAAGTGTCTGTTCCATTCATTTGAAAGTAATGCTTTTTTTCTTCAAAAAATGAAAATTTTTAACGTCAATATTCGCATATTTATTTATTGTTATTATTATTTTTTTTTGTTTTTGTTTTTAAGCCATATGTACTTAATTTTTTTAACAAATCTAAATTGCAACATTTACCGAATAAAAAGTAGTATTTCAAAGTTTTTTACCAATTTTTTTTTCTTTTAAACCTATATTTACAATATTTTCTTAAGTACATTTGAATACAATAGTATTTATAATCGCTTGTAATCAATATATCAATCAATTTTTATATCCATTGTAGGGACGTAAGAAAATGGAAGCTAGAATAATAAGAAACAAAACATTTATCACGACATTACACACTTGATTAAGACAGTTACAAAAGAAAATACTTAATAATTATAAAAAAGCTTATATACAAGGTAAGAAGATACACTGCAAATAATAAACAAAGTTATTTATGAGCCGGATGGTTCACCTTCCATTTCTCCCATCTCTCTTCTCTATTTCTTATTGGATATTGAATAATTTATAAGTTCATTCTATTGGGCAGTAACGCCATCTCTTGTCAGTAGAGTTAGTATAGATCTGTTACACCATATTATAAACTGACTAAATTGACCAAATTTTAATCCATCAACAAAATCCAAAGAATGCCTACAACCATGTTGACCTGTCATTTACAAATCCTAATCACAGTTTACAGAGCTACGTCTTTATCTTAGCATATTGTGGTAAAGTAAATAAGAATTCGGGTGTTAATACCAGAATTTGAATTGATTCTTGGAGAAAATCTGGATATAATACTAAAGATAGTGATGTATTATTCTTGCAGTTTCGAGGAATCACGATAATGTATAGCTGCTGTATCACAAGTAATATAATAGTTATTCATTGATTTATTCTTGATAGCCTAACTCATGTTTCATTGTTAGTGTATATTTCTTGGAAAATTGATCATCCTCTGTGCCAAGTGAGAGCTACCGAAGGAAAGCGAAATAATGAGCTTCAGATGAGCAATTCAGAAGCTAAATTCTCATGTCTAGCATTGACGTTTCTAGAGGATACTATTCTCATATTCCTCTGATTTTATAAAAATAAAAAAACTGTATACTACTGGCCGTCAAATCTTGGTTAATAATAGATTTTGTTTGACCTTCCTTATGGAATGGACACCAAGACTAGTTAGTTGACAGTGTCTATCGCATGTTGAATATCAGTAAGTCCGTTATTGTAGAAATAAGAAATGGTTGGAAATGTGTTAGTGTGGAAATGAGATGATGAATGGGGTCATTTAATCGTTCTTAAAAATTAAAAAAGTGCTTGATAATAACTCTAGCATAAATAATTACCTTCATGTTGTCGTGGTCTTCTTGTCTAAGCTTGATAGAAAAAAAAAAGATCTAATAGATTAAGTAAATATATTGATACATTAAGGTGATTTTAGACTCTGACAAATGATCTGATCAAGTAACATAGTTTTATTACGACGAACACAGGCGTCAAGATGATTGCTATTGTCGATATATGTATTATATATATATACTATCGAATATCTTTTGAAACATTTATAAATAAATTTTTAACATGATTTAACTGACAATTCACTAGAGCAACAACACAATAAGTTTAATGAAGATTAAATGGTTAAAGTTACAGAAAGCGGTTAGAGTTTATTGAATAAAAATCTCCTGCGATGTAAATATACTGAACTACAAATTTTAATTTAAATTCAATCATTGTAATTCAAGAAAATGCTTACTCTCTCTTATTTTTAATTGAAAAATATTTTACATAAAATATTATATTCATTTTATTATGTTGAAATCAGATGAATTTTCGATAACTTGTTTCCGATTGTAGTATGAATTTTCGATGGTAACTTCCTGTTAAAATTTTATTTTCCTTATAATTTTTCTGTTATCGAAAATAGATGAGCATGGCCTAAATTCTTGAAGAAAGCCGTCGTCGTTTCCCATTTTGTGTTAGAGAGAGCGATTTTTCTTCTCCCTCAAAATCCAGTGCTGCCAATCTGAGTCTCTGCTGAAAAAGTGACTCCCGGGGTCAGAATACAACTCCGGAGTACATGCAAACCCGCATAAAAGTTTTCCTTTTCTTTCGTTCTGTTTTCGTTACCGATGCGGCAGCCCAAATAAGACGGCCCGACAGAATGTGTGGAAACTATTTTCAAAACTCGTTTCGTTGTCATGGCAACGCATCTTTCGGAAAGGGAAAGTGGCACAATACAGAAAAGAAACAATGTATCGATATCGGAATTTCCGGCAAAAGATGCATCACTGTAGGTAGGAATTGGACTTTCCAAAAAGTATCAAATGAACAGTGTTTCCGCAGTGATTTTCCTTTAACATTCTAGTTTGATTGTTATTTAAACATTCAGGTTTCATTTATTTACCGAATATTATGCATGGGACTGTGGTAGTCAGTTGAAAAAAAGTGCACTGTCGTGAAAGAAAAACATATTCAATACTACAAACTTTTGGAGACCTTCATCTTGAGAGATACAATGGTGAAAATATTTTTAGGCTAAAATTTCCTTTTGGTGGTTTGATGTTAATGTTTGACGGAGAAAATAACGGCTAACTCAGGTATCAACTTCGCCTCTAAATTATTATTGTAGTGTTGAATATTCTTTTGTTCCTCTAGTACAATGATTTGTGAACTTTTATTATCATTGCACACTTTCAACGATTTAAAGTTTCGTAGCAAACAAATAAAATGATAAGTTTAAAATTTGTATAAGATACTGTGTGAAATAGTGTATGACGATAATTTTGAATGTAAAATAATATATTACGTACTACAAAATAACAATACGTTTATTACTTTACTCCTTCTAATATATATATATATATATATATATATATATATATATATATATATATATATATATATATATATATATATATATATATAATGTATTGCGTGGCCACCTCCTTTGTCTACATAACAACGATTATTGGATAAATTAATACATGAACAATTTCCTTGTGTGAAAACAACTATGACTCGGTAGCACATCTGCTCGCTAGGAGAGCTCAACTAAAAGAGCCTCGAGAAAATTTAACCCCCTCAGAAAGGTACAGAATACGGGTCATTCATTCGTTAAAGATAGTGGGCCGAAATGACATCATCTGCCAGTTCGAAATTTCATAACCTTACTTGATAATGTACATTTTGGAATTCCGCAGCAGGGGTGTTGTCAATCATACATTTGCTTAAATGGGTCATACATACAATAAAAAAGTACAAATTACAGGATAAGAAAAACGAATATTATATATATATATATATATATATATATATATATATCTATATATATATATATATATATATATATATATATATATATACACATTTATACACATAGATAGATAGATAGAGATATATCATTTAGAATTATTTTTTTATTTTGTTCAGAAATTTGGTGCTTGTTTGTATTTAAGGTGCTCGTAATAAATCAACAAAACATGGAAACCATCGCCAATCGAAGTAATTGAAAAGAACAATAGGCGAGAACATATTTAGATATGCGTTTTCGATTTCGATAAACCGTTTTTGTTAGTTTCCTTTCATAATACACTTTCATAGAAAATTCATATCGAAGGACCCTGGGAACAAAACAGCAACGACAATAGCAATTTTATTTATAATAAATAGTAATCATAAGATAACAATAATTGTATATATATATATATAAAATTGCGACTAGAAATTTATATTGCCGAAATCCACATGAATGATTTCCCAGGTTTATGATGTGGGGGATATCACGTTACATTATGGTTATTGGTGATGAAAAGTGTTTGTGTGAGTGTGTGTGAAAATATATTTACTAAAACTCTATACTCTTCACACCACAATTTTTCAGAGATATCTTTGACAAAATGCTCTTAAAGTTTTCATTTCTTGCCCGAAATTTCACACTTCTCGCAGTATTACATGCTGATTTGCTTTAAAAGTCACCTTTATGCATAGAATTGAAAATTAGTCTAATAATTATATGAGATAAATCGAAGTTTTTAACAATAAAATAAATATATATGAAACGAATCCCCACTCTAATAAAGAAGATAGATATATAGATCAATGAAAAGTTAGAGAATAAGCAATATATTTCTCTATTGATTTTCTTGTTGAAAAACATACTGTCTTATAATTCTTAATAATAATGAAATTTACTTTAAGTCAAAATCTTTTTTCTTTAATTTCACGTTGCCTTATGCAAAGATAATTGTTTAGTGATTTATTCCCCTGTGTAGACTTTATCACAATGATTGTCTTCGAATGATTAAGGGGATCTTTCATTAATCTAATATCCTCCAACTTGTTGTAGTTGCACCAGCATGTTTCTCTGTAACTATACCTGAGTTAGGCTTTACCATTTTTGCAGAGGCAGCAGGGTATAGTCTTTGTAATTTTGAAACAGGGATCAAGCAGAAGACTCTCACTACATGGCCTGCCACCTCAAGAGGTATCACTTCACTTGGAGGACATTGCGACCACAATGACAGAGAACCTTTAGTGAATATGACGTCTCTTCGGATAAGCTCACGATCTTCCTATAATGAGAACTAACCAATCAGGACACGCCTCTAGCTTGTGCACTCTTAAAAATTCTTAGGATTTAATGTCATTCAACTGCTATCCTGCAATGAATAAAGGATGGTGACAACTCAAACGTTAACTTCGTTAGTTATTCTTGAGATAAGATGTCGTATATTTATGGTTCAAAATTACGGAGTAATTAGCTTTGCTTAATGACACTTCAATCGAAAGGAGTTGGCAGTCAGAAATGTGTTTAAAATTAACAAATACTCAAAATAAATTTAATTTAGCATTTGTAATTTTATTAGAAAAATTCAGAACTTCAAATTTTCTGATCCAGGATCTAGGTTTTAAATTATTTTAATTTATCTAAAAATAAATTTTTTGAAGTGTAAAATGAAACACATTGTCTTCATTGCAAATTGTAATACTTTTCAAAACGAAGTTTTTTTTTTTTTTTTCTAATGAATAGTAAATATTGTATATTTATTTCAATAAATTTTTCATTTATTAACAATATTTTACTTTAAAATTATTTTTGTAAAACCCAGTATTTGGAATAAAATATTATAATACAATAAAGATGGCAGATGCTTAAAGAATCTACACTGATAATTTAAATGATAAATACATTTTGCCACTTTCTGGAATGACAGAGAAAAATGATCTAGAAGTAAATATCCCCCCCACACTAAACAGGCACATCACGAATAAACAAAATATTTCTTTCTCACCTGGTTAATACCCCTCCTCCCTGATTAGAAAAAGTATACCTTTCCATCTACCAACTTCAAGTCTCGAAAAATAAAACAGGGAAAGAAGTGATAAAAAAAAAAGTTGGAAAAAAAAGACGTATCTTTAATCACTGAAATCATTCGATCGTTACCTTCCTGCGTTTCGGCGGCTTTTAGAAACACTCATAATTTATTCATTTAGAACTTCTGGATCCTTCTATCGCATCTTTGGCGCTATGACTTGATATGCTTCATTTGAAGTGCAAAAAATAAACAAAGTAATAAGACGCATTGAAAAATAATTTTTTTGGCGCCGTTTGGCGTAATTGAAAAGACGTGTATAGTTAAGTGCTCCACTAATTAAGTTATTTTGTGGACGAGTCGTTATGCTCGGGTTGTTAACTAAAGCCCCCATATCTGTGTTGCCCGTCTTAGTTTCCGCAGGGGGTGGAGAGCTAGGGGTGTAGTTTATTTTTATACCACGCGATATTAATTGAGCGTAACTTCAGCGGTGAGCCTTCGCCATAAATATGACAAGAGTGAATTTTATTAAGAATATATTTTTTTCTTTACTGCGCACAAAAGTGCAAGTGGATTAGAAGCGTTATTAAAGAATGGTGACAGCTTTTACATTAACGAAATCATCAAAATTACCACACTCCATTGCAGAAATCTGGTGATAAAATAAATACAGATATAGTGTGTGTTGGTTACATGTTTGGATGGGCGGATGACAGATTTTTAGAATGACATACTGCGCATTTTAATCCAAGAGGGGACCATTCGTGCTTAAAATTCACGATATAAATAATATGCAAGCATTTGTATGCTCCCCATGTTAATGATTTTTATGGCCTAATATCAATTTCTCTGATATCAAATGAAAGTTTGGAATTTAAAGTGCCAGCTGAAATGTCGACTTCGTCCCTTTACTGCGAGGAAAATTTATCAAAATATTAGCTTCTCCATGATCATAAGTAAAAAATTTCAAATAAATAAATAAAATAAAATAAACAAATATTACAAACGGTATTAAGGGCTAGTGCTTGGTGCCATAAAAATTAAGAAAAAAACTATAATGTGTTTGAATTGAGACATTTAATCTCTTGGTTTATTGCTAAATTAGACATTTTTCAAGGTCTTAATGTTCATCAATTCAATCAAAGACATATTCCGAGGGAAAGAGTCCAAGTTGGTATACAACCCCTGTTGGACAACAAATGAGAGGTATTGTGTTTCTACTGCTTGTGCACTTCTGCAGAGGTGTGTTTGAAAGTTTGTAATTCTCAGGGGTTCTTTCATCGTTATATATATGGGCATCCATGGAAAATTCTTCCCGACAGCAAACATGTGCAGATTTGTATGTCTTACAATAACTTTCTGCTATATGGCTATCTATTACGCAGTGTCAAAACTTGTGAATAAGTGGCACTTGCAATAGTTTAGTGTTAACCTTGCAATATTTTTCTTGCTCAAGAATTTCTTGTATTGTTATTCACGAAGAGAACTTACTCTTTGTTTACTATGTGCGTTTCTGAAGTATATTTTGTTATTTAACTATCGGTGATTTTTTAAAGTACTGGTAATGCAACATTATGAATTACATTCTAGTGAAATAAATAATATTGTAATCACAGAGCAATATTAATGCATGTATAATTCCATATGAGATCTCCTTTCATGCTTTAAAGTGATTAGTTAATGTATCTTTATTTGATACCTTGGCACGAACAGTATTTTTAACATTTACACAATTTCATTCTAAAAAATTTGGAAAATATCTTTTTGGAAATTACGTTTTTAAGACATAGGAAACGAAACGTTCCGGAATCAAAGTTAGAGATCATCTCATCCTTAACGATTTTATTCCTCTTTCGTTCTTATCATCTTTTGTTCCACATCATTATCAGAAAATCTTCTTGCTTGCATAGAAGAATATTTTGTACAGAACTCTCCCCCTTTAAAGCGCTGAGTTAATAGTAATTAAGTTATGTGAGTATATCCAGTTTAACGTTCCTAGTTTGGTGCAAGCGAAAAGTATCCAGTTGCCAACTCGCTTCTTTCGTTTTAATTGCCAGGGTCGCGTGACTGGTGATCGTAAAAGGAAGTGAAAATTCTGGGAAGAAAAATCTTTGTCAAGAGGTTAAACAATCTCTCATTCTTATCTGAAAACATTCACCAACGGCATATTTATAGGGAATGGCTGCCGTCAATTCTGAACATTTTGTAACCGAACCCAAACATGAATCTTAAAAGATTCTCCAATATTCTTCAACAAAATGTCCATAATTAAGAAGAAAAATATTTATTTGCCATTAAATATTTGCTAAATATTTTCTTGCCTGAATCAAATACAAACAAGTATAGAAGATTCTCGAATTTATCATATCTTTCCAATTTTTTATATACATGGAAAATTATTCACTAGGTCATTAAATGTCTCCGATGTTTTTGTAAGCTGATTCAAGCAAGAATCTTAAAAGATTCTCAAATCCCTATAACTCTTGAAAAAAATTGCATGAGTAAAAAAGAAAGATATTATTGTGGGTCCTGTGGGCTTCGTTGTCAGGAATTAATACATTTAATGTTTAAATAATTTAATTATGTGTTCAAAGAACAAGATAAAGCTATTTACATATATACAAATTAATATCAAAGCACATTGTCCATTCTAGAATCTTTTACTTATAATTCGATAGGGGATTGTTCTATCCGTCTTTACGTCTTCATTTTGGCTCTCCTCGTCGTTCTCTTCCTCTCTCTTCTGGGAATCTGGGGAAAACATGTGAGTGGCCCTCTGGTGGCGCTTTCAATCCCACAATCGGCCATCCTGATGACAATAACTGACCTCAGCCTTCGTCTAGAATCAGAATTTCCTGAAATAAAAATTAATAGGAGCAGTAACATGTTCAAGTAGAAATTTGTAAACATTGTTGTCAATTCTCGTCTAAATCGTCTTTTCAATTCTCATCTAAATCATCGTCGTTGTTCCTCGAATCAGAGATTCTGTCCTGGAGGACTCCTTCATTTTCATCTGGTTAGAGAATTGATAGCGGCATCCTCACTCGCATCATTGGCCATCTTCAAAAGGAAACGTGTTGAACCCATCTCAGTTACTTTTCTTTTCTTTTTGATTTTTTTTAAATTTGAAAAGCTAACAGTTTGAAATAAAAAGTTTTAGTCTTAAAAAGTAGCAATTCTGTGGGTAAAAAAGTCAAAATCAGGAGTTGGTCGTCATGGATGTCTTCTTTTTCTTCTTCAGCACATTTTAAGTTACATTGGGCCAAGGCTTCATGTACTCAGCACAAGTACTAGTAATCAGGTGACCTTCGGTAAAATCAATTTTTTGAACATCGTATTTGTCTTTGCTTTTAACTTTGATTATTTTGTAGGGGCCTAAATATTTGGGTTTTAACTTGAGACCTGGACCTTGTTGTATACGTTTAATAGCAACAATATCATTTCATTTGAATTTTCTTGCTTGTTTTCTTCTTAAATTATAGGTTTTGCGATTTTCATTTTGAACTTTTAAAATTTGTTTTTTTAGCTTCTTTTCTAATGTTATCGCTATTATTAATGAAATCTGTTCGCCTTTCTGCGTCTAAGAGACCTTTAATTTTAACGTTTTTTTTTTTTTTTTTTTTTTTTTTGTTTAATTTTATTTCCAAATAACAATTCAAATGGCGTTGTGTGTTAATGCTTCTGTGAAAAGTTAAGTTTATAACCTGTTGTACACTACTAACATGCAAATACCATTTAGTTGGGTTGTCTATCGACAGTTTAGACAGAA
The DNA here is from genome assembly GCA_030067965.1 of Latrodectus elegans. Classification (NCBI taxonomy): domain Eukaryota; kingdom Metazoa; phylum Arthropoda; class Arachnida; order Araneae; family Theridiidae; genus Latrodectus; species Latrodectus elegans. The sequence goes on along the minus strand of CM057812.1, from coordinate 81,272,648 downwards.
CAGTACTGGAGTTAAGGCGCTCTACTTGACCATTGGCTCTAGGTAAACCGGTGGTTATACAAATATGTTTAAATTCTTCGCGGCGACAATATTCTTGGAAATCATTTGAAGTAAATGCAGAACCTTTATCCGAAATGATGCAAGAGGGATTACCGAAAACAGCCATTTGGCGTTCTAACTTACAAATTACTTCAGAAACGTCAGTAGTTTAGTTGGGTAAAGCCATATAAATTTGGTAAAACTATCGATCACAGCAAATGTATATTTATATCTCTAATAAGTACTTTCTAATGGACCTAAATGATCTACATGATATGTGTGTAAAGGAGTGTCGTCTTTTTCGATTGGATGTAATTCTCTTTCTTGTTTACCTCTTTTTCGATTGCTTAAAATACACGGTATACAGTTAGATAAACATTTCTCGATTTTTTGTTTAACTTAAAGAATGTAAAAGTTATAATTTAAGCTATCCTCTGTTATTTTAACTGCAAAATGTCCTTAGTGTGTAGATTTAATCATACTCATTTGCATTTTGTCTGAGACTACAAACAGTTCATTACCATTAACATATTTATAAAGAACATCGTTTTGAGTAAGTAATCATCATGAAGATTTTGTTTTAATATCTCCTTAATTGCTTTGATATATTTTGTGAAAAGTTCGTCGGTATCTTATGTTTGAATTATTTTTGTTTCAAAAGGCGGTAGTCATCGGGGGGGGGGAGAGCAAATACGGATTTCATTCATCAGTTAAATTAATTTTCATCTTAACATCAACATTTTTAATTTTATTAGGAACAGAATTTTTTTATTAATGAATAGATTTTTTTCAGAGTACAATGGTTTATCCTTAATGTGACTTAAATCAATTTCTGATTCATCGTTAAGATTTACAAAATTAATTAAGAAATTATCAATTTCGTTCTTGTTAGTGCGAAACGATACTTCATTGGTTGAAACTATTAAAGTACCTTGTCTAATGATATCCGTTTCTACAATTAAATCAAAACTTACAGAGTTATCATTTATATCAAAAATATTTGTATTAACTTTCGAATTATCAATTTCAACTTCTGCATTAAAATAACCTAGTGGTTTGATTGATTTTATTCTTAAGCCAGTCAACAAAATATTAGAAGATTGTAATCTAACAGTGTCGTTAATTTTATTAAATAAACTCTTTTTCAAAATGGTATTTTGACTTCCAGTATCAATTAATGAAGTTACATTTAAAGTACCAATTTTAACATTCTTAAGAATTAAGTTTTAAGAACTGATCGCATTTATTTTCGGTTGATCATCAAAAGAACTTGATTATTTTGATTTCGGACATTCTGAAGCTTTATGCCCAAAAGAATGACATGAAAAATACTTTAAACACTTATCTTTATGTATATAATACTTAGAAATATGTGAACGTGAACCACAATTATAATACATTCTATTTCTTAAATCAAAAGTACCATCAAATTTTGCTGTATTCATATTCATATTTTCATACTTAGAATTAAATTTATCATTATATTCATACCTTGAATTATATTTATCATTACTATCATATTTTGATTTATTTTTATCACGAGAATACTTAGAATACTTTTCATACTTAGAATACGATCTAAAATTTGCATCATGTTTTGTTTTCATTTTATCGAAAGCATATTTACTCTTTGCTGAATCATTTTTCATTACTTCGTACACTTTAAGTTTATTTTTAAATTCTGTCAAGTTTTTGCATCCTTATAAAATAATTTTATTTTCATGTTTATCATGAAGAATCACATAATGTATTAACGCGGCGTCATCAATTTTTCCTGAGTGACAAAGTTTTTTCCTTTCTAAAAAATATTCCTGAACGGATTCTGAATGTCATTTTCCTTTTACTTAGTAATTCGTGAAGATTTGCCGAATTTATTTCAACAGAAAATTCGTCGATTAAGGTATCTTTTAATTTTTTCTACGAGTTTATTTCCGGCTTTGTTCTAACAAATAATAAGGCATTTATATCAAGCGATCTTTTAGCAAAAATAAACTTTTGTAAATCTGATAAAGGGAACAGTTTATAAATGTGTGTGATATTGCTAAAATAAACTTTTGTAAATCTGATATATGGAACAGTTTCGATACATTTTCAAAACTCTCAATCCAGTTATTTATATTTTCATGCGACTCATCATTAAATTTGGTAATTGTGCTTTCGATATCAAAATAATTGATGTAAACATTGTGAGAATTATTATTTTTATTAAGTTCATTAGCAATATCTCACACATTTAAAGTATTATTTTTATTTCCACATTGCATTGGAAAATCTGTTTCGCTTTCATTTTTGTTTCTTTCGTCTACTTACGATTCCAACATACAGGCGTCGCTCATCCCCTCAGCTAAAGAGTTCAATGAACACAATTGCTCAACTATTCTTTTTCGTATTTCAGATTTATTTCCTTCGAAAGAGATATTTAAGATATTGGAAATAGTTATTAATTCGTTCAAAGAAAAATTATCTTCTATTACTTTTAATTTCTTTTTAAAGTCTTCACTTTCAATAGCAAAATTAATACCAGAAAATTCTCTTATACGCTTTCGATTTAACCGATCTCCATCAGAATCGAAAATAAGTTTTTGAAGAACTTCTACTTTGTCCGACTTAAATGATCTGCAATGCAGTTCGTATCTTTTTGATGCCATTTAACTTCATCTTGAAATAACAAAAATGTACATACCCTTTTCTGATGCCTGATTTGTAGGATGTATCCTTGTAACGGTGGTATCGAAAGTAATTAAAATATTCTGAGAATCCGAAATTGAAATGCACGTTCATAAAATATTAATTTTTTTTTTTTTTTTTTTTTTTTTTTTTTTAAACTTGACACTTAAAACATTATCATATCAACATATTTTTCAGTGTAACACTTCGAACGCCATTATTGTGGGACCTGTGGGTTTCATTGTCAGCAATTAAAACATTTAATGTTTAAATTATTTAATTATATGTTCAAAGAACAAGATAAAGCTATTTATATATATACAAATTAATATCAAAGCACATTGTCCATTCTAACATCTTTTAGTTATAATTCGAATATTGATTGTTCTATCCGTCTTTACGTCTTCATTCTGGCTCTTCTCGTTCTCTTCCTCTCTTTTCTGGGTATCCGGCGGTAAACATGTGAGTGGCCCTTTCAGTCCCACATTATTTACTCTAGAATTAAATATTCGTAATATATATATCCAAACACGAATCCTAAAAGACCTAAAATTATAATTTTTTTCAAATTCTTAAATTCATGAAAAAAGAAAACACTTATTTTGACATTAAATGCATAGAATTATTTTTTTTAAATTGATTGAAACTATAATTCTAATATTCTCGAATTTCCTTACTTCCTTAAAAATTTAGGTACATAAAAATAAATATATATATGTATATATACGTTTTGCTATTAACACGTGAAAATTTGTATTGTGCAAATTTATATATGAATCCTCTCTCTAATAAATTCTCTCATTTATTAAGTTTTTCAAAATTTTTATAAGTTCAATTGGAAAATATTTGTCTTAAGTGTCCATAAAAATTTTTGTAGGATTCTCGAGTTTCTCTAATTGCTTAAAATTTAAGTGTATTTTTAAAAGAAAAATTCGATTTTGCCATTAATAATATTTATACAAATTCAAATGCGAATCCTCTGAAGTATTCTCCCTATTATCAAATTTTCCAAAAATTATATACTTGCAAAAAGAATGAGATAACTTCTGTTTTCGAATTAACTACAGAATTATTTTGAGCCTGAATCAAATTTGAATCGAAGATTAAATGATTTAGAAGATTATCGAATTTCTCAAATTCTTCATAAATGTTAAGTATATGTAAACTGATATTTGCTTCAGAATTAAATACCAATAGAATATTTTATAACTAAATGGAAATTTAAAGACAAAGGATTTCTTAATCTTAGCACAAACTTTATGAGGGAAACAAAGATGATACCTATTTTTGCACTTAATTTTTAGGGAATCAATTTTTGTATATATGTTAACATAAGCACACAAATCCTTGATAACCTTCAAATGACCTGAATTTTCAAACATTTTTGTCTATGTGAAGAAAAATATTTGCATTAAACTTTTGTAGAACTTTTTTTTTTCATTGTAACCAAAAAAAAAAAAAAAAAAAAAAAAATACAAAAGTACATAATAAGTCAAGTTTTTCAAAAAATCGTACCTGATAAAAAAATACAAATAATATATTAAATATTATTTGTATTTTTTTATGTATGCATTTAAAGACGAATCCAGATCATACTCTGCTTTTTTCTAAAACTTTATATAAGTGAAATTAGAAAAATAGAATTTGACTATTATATTGCCAGAATCATTGAATGAGTTGAAGATCTTTCCTCAAGTACATTGAAAAATAAGCGTGATATTTCAAAAAATTTCTCGGTACGTTACTCATTTTTATTATTGACTTTATAATTGGGTAAAATCTTGAAATGGTGATGATAACAGTTGGGGGAAGAAAGTTTCCCGAGAATACCAACTAAATAATGGCCCGGATCAAGCAGGTTAAGGCTGGTAAAAGCAAGTTATCTCCAACATATATCAAATGCTTCATAATTTTTAACCATCATCAAGAGAGCAGTTTTGTACCGAAATTGGCACATTCTATTCACACTACATCAATGGATTAAATTTATTTAAATAGTTAATATTCAAGACGTTCCACCACAAAATTCTCGGATTAGGTTAGAAATGATCAAACTCATTTTGATTCATATCAAAACTTCATACACAAAATTATACACATCAATCAACATAAATAAAGAGATCATAGAATAAGTAATACTCTACAGAGTACTAAACCCGTAAGTAATAATGTTTGATTTAAAAAAAAAAAAAAAATCCAAAAATATATAATGTTTTGACGGGAACCAGTGACAAGGCTGTTTTTTCTGCGGCATATTACATCTGCAGGAAACACTTATCTAACTATTCGGTTCTAATGTGCTGCATATGAAAATATAAATTTTTGTACTTTTGATACAGAATGTGACCTAGACACAAAATTTTCATTGGACTAACTTCTCATAAAATTAAATATTTGTTAATTTATAAAATAATAATGTATTGAACATTATAAGATAACATAAAGTTTTTTTCACAATAAAAATTTCTCAACTTGCTGATGGCACACTCATGGAATTTTTCATTTATCTCATGATATTTGAGGAGCAAGAAATTACAATTTTCTCTGCCGAAGCAGAATTTTCCCTAGGCGTTCACGTGCCACAGCAAAATAATTTCTATCACTAGATTAAATACTACCTGTGTGCATGGAAAGTGAAATAAAAAAAAAAAACCTGCATAAAAGTGCGAGATGATAACACTTAACGCGGGGAGGAAAGTGGGAAAAGAATATTAGATGGAAAAAAATTCAAAATAAGTTACCCTGGGAGAGTGTAACTAAAATAAAATTCATGCCTCTTGTGGACCAACACCTTCTTCGAAAAATAAATAGTCGCCCTAAAAAAATAAGGAAACTTAAAATATAAAAAAAGACTCTGAATAGAAAAAAGCACGAGGGGGCGCTGCATACTCTCTTAAGCCCAACCCACCGATGCGTCTGTCAAGAATGATAGATTGCACTAGGAAAATATCTACCCGTTTCTACCAAAAAGGATAGAATTTCTGCCCCTCTTATATTCTTTAGTTTGGGGGGTTATTTACTTTCTTTTTTATTTTTATTATTATTTGTTTTCTTGGGTGGTGGGAGAGGGGCGAGGAAAATGTATATTTGAAGGAATAAATAAAAAAGAATGAAGCGAAAGGAATCAAGTCATTTAATTTCGAATTTCATTATTGTGCTTACGAAATGTTTCGTTTTTTCTCCTTAATTTTTCCTCCATTTATTAATTTAGCGAATAAATGGAAGCGTCACCTGTTTTTATTTAGTTACAAGCATTTTTTTAAAGTGTTCTTTTTTTCTCTGGTTAGCTTGATTGTTGCGCATTGGAGTAGAATTGGGAAATTAAAATTTGTGCGACATTGTTCTTTTTTTCGTAATAAAATTTAAAAAGTGGAAACGTAATTAATCTTTCCTGTCAAACTCTTGCACAAGAAACATGGTTAATATACTTTCAGTCTGGACTATTTTATTCTTCTTTGTGCTGTAATTTATTATTAAATTAAATGTTGTTCACCATTTTATAAATGTTAAATTTCTTTTTTAAAAAAATGGTGGTCTCATTATTTGTCATTTATAAGTAGTAATATAACATTTTAAATTTATTAAATAAGCTTTCATTTGGTATCCTTATTATTCTATGAATTTTAAGGATTATGTAATAAAGCTATCATTAAAAATTTCTTCTCATTATTTTTGCTTGATAGAAAATGACAAGTATGTTAGCATTTATAATTTTACTTAAAACTTTTACCTGTGAGCGCAATCAATTATCTAAAGTATGTTGTGCACGTGATTAGCCTTTATTTTTTTTTTTTCAATTCAATCACAGAAAGTCTCCGTATCCAGAAAGAAAAATTGTATTTCTCGAGTCATTTCTGTATGCTGCATCTAAGCATCTCATAATTGAGGACCGATCTAGTCACTCACAGATTCTCAGAGCTCTTCAGTCCGACTTTTCAAAAGTTCAATTCCCACTTCAGATCCTTAAGGTAATTTAAATCCTACTTAAAATGTAGGTTATGGCCAAATGAACTTCCTTATGAGCAAAATATCCTAACAACAATAAACAAGATACGGATTTACAAAAACACAAGTTTGCCCTGAAAATATAAAATGTATTCCAACTTTTCATACAATTGTGATTTAAATTGCAAATTTTTTTTAATATCATATTTTCTTAAATCGCGCTCAAATGAAGAGTTTGATGCCTGACTTTGTCCCTTTCCTTTCAGATTTCCACGCACAAATTAACAAGTGAGCATTATACTCTACGAAAGAATGAAGTCCGATAGTAATCTGTAAAGAGAGTTGAAAGCTGTTCTGAACATAAAAAAAAAGTTGTCAAGAATGCGAGGTAAAGATTTACAAAGAATCAATGAAAGGCTGTAGGAAATACACACTTAATCTTACTTTTGCCGAACGATGGTTGAGTGATTAGCCCTCCTGAGCAGTGGGTCCCGGGTTCGAATCCCGGTTTGGGCATGGATATTACATTCTTTCTCTCTGTGTTTCTCTCTCCTTTCTTCTGTGACGATGTATGAATGTGGCCCGCCCTGTAAACGGTTTTACGATGGTAGGTGCGGGCAACGCTATTCGCCTCCATCACTTGGTTCACAGATACCCGCTGTATAGTGACAAATAAGTAGCAGTTTCTGGCCTTGTTGTGTCATAGGGTTCGTCGCCCGAATGCCCGCCGTTAAAAAAAAAGTAATCTTTCTTTTTTTAAAAAAAAGAAATTAAATGAATCTGGGAAAGTTGTCTGAAAAAATATTAATAATAGTTTGAAAAATGTAATTCATCCGGTAATAAAAAAATTATGGAAGTGAGTAAATCAAAATTTTTTAAATTTTGATTTATTACTTTTTCAAACTATTAAATACATATTCTTGAATCCGAATTTCATAAGTTTTCTTCCCTCTTTTTGATTCTATCATTTTGTCTTGTTTTGGAGACTCCGCAAAACCTACTGCAATTGCGCCTCATCATATATTTATGTACATTCTACTGAAAACGCATCATACTATGATTGATTAAGTGGTAGAGACCGTGGTTTTACGTTTGTAAGAAATCTTATTCGGTAACAACCATGAAACAAATTTAAAATCAGAGCTCTAGTGGGAATTTAATACACACTATTATAAATTATCTATCCATTTCGAGACTGCAATGAAAGCTTTTGAACTAGCTTCCAGCTAACTAATGGGTTTCGTATCAGACGAAAAATCGTCTTACATATATCAATACAGAAAGGCATGAAATGTAATTCTTAAGAAATAAAACAAAAAATTAGATTTAAAAATTAAAAATATATCCATAAAATGATAAAAATAGAGAGATGGTGTTTATCAGTAATAAGTTTAAAAGACAATGTAGCTAACTTTAGAGTGAATCTCTTTATCAAACCGTCGTGTGACGTGTAAAATACAATTATTTAAAAAATATTTTAAAATAATCCCTCGCACAGTATTTAAGAAAAACATTAAAAATTAATTAAATTAAATAAATGTTTTAAAGTGAGAAAAAATTAATGCAAATTTTAAATCTTTACAAAAAATTGTTGATAAAGTTCGTGTAGTATCACGCCAAACTTTTGTTTATGTACTGTAATTGTGTTGCATATTAGTTTCTACTTTTGTGTGTGTATTTCTATTTATCTATCTATTATATATATATATATATATATATATATATATATATATATATATATATATATAAACAAATACAACACTAAAATCAAAAAATATAAATAAAAAAAATTTTGCATTTCATATCTTCCTAGATTTTGATATTTCAAATTTATATTTTACTTTTATTTTTGATATACAAATTGTATCGTATGTACATCTTTGGTACACCTATCTTCAATTGCTTTAACGCTGATTAGATACAATATGTGTGTGTGTATTTATATTCACACACACAGAGGTCCTAACTTTTCTAACATTTTTCTAATATTTATTGTTTGAATCTAGAAATGTTATTGAATATGAAACTAAAATTAAAAAAAAAAAAAAACACACTCACTTTTCGAGTTGGGGAAAAATATTCTTGTGATCCTGAGAAAAGATCAAAGTTAAATTTAGAATGCGTTTTGCCGACAATTCCAAAAGTGCTGTCATTGGGGCAATCTTTCGCGGTTGTCAGGCGCTTTTCCGGCGGGAAAGTTTTCAGCAGCCCATCTTTTTCTCTGTGCCGTGCGCACTGACGCTGATAAATGAAATCGGCGCACAAACGTTTTGATTCCATTGTTTCTTTTTATTTCTCGTGATTGATGATTACTGACTTTTTCTCAAGGCTGGATGTCACTTTTGGAATATGTTTCTGCCAAACAAAAGGGTTCGACTACACTTTAATTACTGTTTTATTACGTGACAAGATTGATAGGCGAGTATCCTAAAGTCATCGGAAGAATTCAAAGAAACTGAGCTCCTGAAACTCAATGAGATCTTGAATAATACTTGCAAGCTCTTCAGGTTATATTTACACTGTGGTGTTTAAAGGGATAAGTTGTACCAAAAATATAATGTTTTTATTATTTGAGTAACCAATATTATTAATAATATTTAATATTTTATTCCTTATATGTAATTTAATTATTTGATTAAAAATATTTGTAAGTTGTTGTATGTTTGTTGTAAGGTATTTCAATAATTTATGATTAGTATCTACCAAGAAATACATTATTATAACGTAAACAAATTAACTAAAATATAATAAAAAATATTGAGCTAAGCTTATTTTGCTGAAAATAATTGAAATCGAATATATTGAAATAATCTTAATATAAAAGGTTAACAATATAATAAGTAAGAGATATAAATCTGTGTTATATATTACTTATCTTATTATGTATATTGTAATGTTTACTATGTTATGTATTAATTGTTTAATACCTTTATTTATTTATTTTAAAATACATTAATTTTTTAATATTAAATGTTTACACAAATAAAACACAAAAAATATAATCTGTGAATTAATTAGTAGAAATATTACATCATCCCTTAATTTATTAAAAATAGGAAAACTAGAAATGGTCTTAAATTGTTGTTTACTCCCACTATAAAGAAGTGACAGCTAAAATCATTTTCAAAGATCTGAAACCTAGTACACTCAGTCAACTTTCTTGATTGTTCAATGAGTTATTTTCTTGTATTTGAACGAATTGAATAAAAATATTTCACTAAGTTTTAGGCTTTGGTGTTTTCTGTCCTGCCAAACAGCAGAAGTAAATGCAATAATATTTTCTTCTGTTATTTGGTATTACATTTGGCATTATATATTTTGATAAATCTTTGATAATGATGTATTATTAGCCTATGATAACCAGTTATTATATATGCAATTTTATGAACAGTTGTTTCTAAACATGCATATTTAAATTTCCAGTTATTAGATATTCATTGAATTAATTTACAATGTGGAAAAATTATCGATATCAGTAGGACATATTTATAAAAAAAATTCGAAATGCAATAAAATTGTGAATATAAGGAACTTCCTTGTAAATACGACCTGTTTTGATGTGGTATTTGCTCTCAATTTTAAAGATAACATTTGGAAAGTATCTTATCACGCGTCTTTACAGCTTTGCTCAAAATTCGTCTGTAAAACAGTTTTTCTTTGCAAGGATTTCTGTAATACACAGAAAATGAATTCAAGCGGGGAATTTAAACATTTACTGGAATTTTTTAAAGGGTAGCTAAAAGAGAGAAAGAGTGTACATGTAAAATGTGTGGGTAATATTTTATATATGCATTCGCTGTACACCATGCTGAACTGATATCGAAGTAGTTAGAGCTTTTACCCTTCATCTCCATTGTTTATGGTTTCTAATTCCATCCTAGTATCGAGTGACAAGCGAATCTATCGAATTTACTAAATACTGTAATTCTATATGGAGAAAATTAGCCCAGGTCATTTCATGTCATTGATAATTTTTGTTTAGAATTAATATCTATAAAACGTTTTCATAGAATTTTCACCAGAAAATATAGAATTTACGTGGAAAATATCTTAATACTACGTTAATTTAATAAAAATGAAATCTTAGTCTCCTGAATTAATTTTCTATGAAAAAAATAGAAATATAATCTGTGAATTAATCTGAATCATTTTAATAAAATATACTTTCTAAATTGCAAAAATTTATTTGCGGCAATGAATTCTGGACTGATAACTTTTTATCATGGAAGCATTTACAATGCTTTTCGTAAAATTTTCTTTTTGGAGAGTATCTTTCTTGCACAAGACATGATTTTATATAGTTTCTCTTACCTAATTGGAGTCAATCATGTTAATAAGGCGTAAGGCATGTTAGTTAATATTTGTATAATGTCTCCTTTTTAATTTGCGTTTCAAAATTTGGAAAAGAATAATTTTCAATAAAATCAAGGTGTAGCGATACTTTTTTTTACAATATTTTCTACAATTTATTTTTAAAATCTAACAAGTAATTAAATGGATTAAATTTATTAGTTATTTATTTGTTAAGATTTTTCATATATTACAGGGTCCTGAATAATTTATTCAGAATTTAAGTATGACATTTAAATATTCAGATATAACAGCAGTCTTTTAAATAAAAGTGATTCAATTATGAAACATTGCATACATGCTAGATCTATAATGTACATAATATTTCATAACAATGTATTTCTAATTTAAGTTTTTCTTAAATCTTGGCTTTCTTATCTAATTTTTTGTTTCGATTTTCTGTCTTCCGACTGTCCAGACAACCAGTTAGAAACCTGTGTAGGCGAGTTAACGTTGCTCGAAATTGAGATGGAATAGCTTACACTAAAGATTCGAGCAGATTCAAAACATGAAACAGATTAGAATTAATTCCTTGTTTTACACCAGATCAATCGCAGATGGACATGTCACATAAGGGTGTGGAAACTTAATGTTCAGATTTATCTTCTTTTGCAACAAACCCGGTCTATTTTATTTTGACACCTGGTTTCGAGTGCTTCCTCTCTTCCGCCTAACTCAGCCCACGTTGCCACTTTTATGATTATAAAAATAAATTCGTTTGCATTACTACTTTGAAATTTGGGTTGATTCGGATTTAACAGGTCAGTAGAAGTCAATGTAAATTATCGACGGTAGCTTTTAACGACTGCAAATGATTTAATATCGCTGGGTCGCATGTAAATTTAAATGCATATAAATTAAATAAAAAGTTTAAAAATCAAAAATTATGTTAAACATTTTGAGAAATCATAAAATTGAATAAAAAAAACAGACATTTTATTTTATACAAATGTTTTTTTTAAGTTTGCATCTATTGATATAAATATAGTGTAATTGAATGCAGAAAAAATGAATTATTCAAAAACAAACTGTCTAAAATAAATATTTTCATTTACATGAAATTGTTGTATGTTTTAACTAAAGACACATAACCATTATTTAATGGCTACTATGTTTATCGTTCGTGGTATTTTCTTTTACGTAAAATTGCCTCTTGCATAATCATAGTTTATCTTGCATGCAACTTGTGATTGAAGAGGAATTTTTCTAAAAATGTAATTGCATAAATAGAGTAAAAATGACGTTTTATCTATAATTACATTTCTTTGTGCCACAATTCTTACTTGCAATCTTTAATTATGCAACTCTCAAAAAATGCCTGCATAAAATATGCTATTTTGAAGATTAAGTTTTCATTCTTTAGAAAACAAGATTCCACCTTTTTGCGCAATTATGACTACGTTCACAAAAATATTCTTTATTTTTTCTAAATATTTGCGATTTTACCCTACAACGGAAGCATTTATGATCGTACAAAATATATTTTGCTTATTTATACAAATTATTTCAAATTCTTCCCGTCTTTGAATGTGGGGTTATGAAGAAACAAAAATTCTTTTTTTAAGGTATTTACGCAATATTGCATGTCTAATTTTGGCGAAAACTCATCCATCAATATTTGTCTACAATTATGGATTCATTTTGCATAATTATCTGGAAAAACAAAACAAAGGAATAAAAATCGTTTTTGAAAAAAGAAGTTTTAAGCTGTTTATAAAGGATTATGTACTGGGTACTCAAATAAGTTTAAATCAAGAATTTATAACTAATTAATATTAATTAATATTGTTACGATGCAGTAATTGTGATAATTCCAGCTGTCAAAAAAAGTACTTTACCCTATTTTTGTGTGGATGCTATAATAAGGTAACCATTTTGTGAAGCTTTCTCTTTAAGCAATCGTACTAAATTTTCCTTTTTTTTTAAGACATTTCTCATAAATAGTTAGCAGTATTTGCACTTCCCAACTGAGAAAACTACCCCAGCATCCTTTTCGGTAGATGTGCTTATGTGAAGAAAAAAGTGTTGCTGTCTCTTGTCTTGTCAGTCAACAGTAATCAGATTCATGTGTGTATTTTGCACTTTGAGCTGAACAGTCTTACTGATGATTTATTTTTACCATTTGGTTTTCTGATCTGGAAGAGAACTGCCATTACTCTTCTTTGTTTATGAAACGATATCAGCTTTTAATAATAATACATGTGGTATATTAAATATACTCATTTATAAAAATTAAAACAATTGTAAGATGCAAAAAATTGTCGGAACAATATTGTTTAACTAAACAGAGGATTTCAACCCAGAGGAAGAATATCTTGATGAGATCTGACAATAAAAGTTGAAACTGTAAATATTTACAGAGAATAGAAGGGTCTGTATTACTATTTTGATAATGAAATTCTCAAATTACTTCGAGGAATACAAAAAGGGAAATAAATAAGTGATGAAATTTAGAAAAAAAATGAGGTTTTAATTCTCAAGGAAATGTTAACTATGATTATGTATTCTACTACAGAATAAATACACTTCAAATTACAGCGTCATTTCCATTTCATCCAGGTAATACCAAATTATGAAAAACAAAATGACGTTTTTTTTTCAAACTTTCCAGCAATCTTGTCTTTGCAGATTTATTTACAGTTTTCACAATCGCTCGAAAACGAGAGATAAATTTAATAAAATTCAAATTGAGATTGAAATACTTGCTATAAAACATGGAAAACCGTTAATTTTACAAAGTACATTTCATGCTTTCGAGAAAGTGACGGTTACAGCTAGGAAAGCAAACGCAGTTAAAAAAAATCTATTATTATCGAGATAAAGTGGCTGCATTCGGATCGATGCTCTCTAACCCAATTCCATCAGCCATGCCGTCCTCATCCGCCCCCGCTTTATTCCACGTCGTAAACCAGCTATTCGAAGGGTAAAATTTGATCTCACATCAATCAAGTACAATTTATTTTAAATTCCGAAGCAGTTTTCGAGCATTAAAATTCCTACCCGAAGTTGGTTTTCGATTATTCCTCCCCCACCCTTCTCATTACAAAGACTTAACACCGAGTTACGGGTACAGTTAACGAACGAAAAGTTTTAAAACAGAGCCCCTTCCAACATTCCGGATTTTAAGGATCTCGCCCATTAAACGTGTGAGGATTTTTACGACGGCTTTCGCTTTGTGACATTAATCAGACTACGAACACCAGGGGTTGTTATTAGATTGTTTCCGATTTTTACGATACGTAAAAAGCTTTTTGGGAAACATATATTATTTTTTATTTCTGTGACTTACCTTTCCTCTCAATGCAAAATGTAAAAGAACGAAAAAAAGCACGTATATATATATATAAAGCACACATTCTCATATCTAAGACTATAAGACAAGTTATAAAACAGTTTTGAAGAACAAACGATTTTTCTTCCTTTTTTCCCCCTTCTGATGCAAGCGATTTCTTTTTATGACGAGAGAAAGAAAAAAATAAATAATAAATCTCAAACAGAAATGAATTGAACTCTTTCTAATGTTTGCAAAAAGTAAATAAATGAATGCACAAGGGGGGAAGAAATAAAATATTGCTTTCGAAAGTATTTAAAGCTCGTTTGTCGTAAAAATGTGTGAGTGGTTGATTCGTTCCATTTGTTTTATTTTTGTATTTAAAATATAAAAAAAATAATTTCACTTCACTCATGATGCGTAAAAAAAAATTACTAGGTGTTAGTAATATGTCAGAACTAATAAAAAGTTTTCTGATTATTAAGCATTTATCAAAAAAAAAAAAATTGCATTCGTTTCTTTATAAATAATTTACTCAGATGCATTTTTTTCCTTAAACAAATTTATAATATTAGTTAAAATGCTTGAAAATTTTACTATCAGAAAATATGGTTTTAATGTATGGTTGCAGGTGTTGAGGGAATCCGAAAAATTTGTTTAACAATTATTTTAGTGATAATATTTTAAGGTATTAAAGTTACTTTTGGTTTATAAAGTATTGTTCTAGTAGTTGCAAGGTATTGGTAATAGAAGTGAGAGAATTCATGCATGTTACCGGTACGAAACTGCCTTTTGGTTGACATTGAAGCTTGGATAGGAGAATTCCAGTTCATGTGTTGATGTTGCTATTAAATCAGAATTTAAAACTGAGATTAATTTATTACAACGAGAGGAAATCAGCAAGCAACCCGAAAAATCTAGTGTAATAAATTAAACAAGAATTATAATATTTCAAACAACATTATATGTGTGTGTATATTATCTGTATGTTTCAATGAAAATTCTAGAATTTGTACTTTAATACTGATAAAATTTCTTAATATTTAATATAGTAATACAACAGAATATAATAATAAAGTTACATACAGTGTCAAATACCAATAGAACATACTCAAAACTTTGGAAAATATCAATAATTTTTACTGTATTGATATAATTTATTTAAAATTTTTTTAATCTATAAATGAGTTTAATATGAGAAAATTCATATTATAAATATATTTTTAAAGTAGAAAAAAATCCCGTGTTACTTTTAAAAAATTGTGAATCCTTTTAAAAATCCAATTGTGCGTGGATTATTTTATATAGAATACACACTTCCTAATTTGAATTTTTTTGTAAACCAACTATATGTATTTGTTTTAAAGTATCGCTTCTTAAAAGCAGTTATTTTCAAATTATCTTAGAAAATTGTGTTTCAAACTTTACGTTTCCTTACAGAAAAGAGTAACGAAAGCAATCATTGGAGGATTGAATTTAATGATAATTTGGTAGAAATTTATTATTGAATAGAGAGTTTATAAAAAAAAACTATAATAATCTAAATAAAAAATTTAAGAGTCTAAGAGTCTACTAAAATTTTAAGAGAAATGATATATTTTTGTTTGTTCACTATATTAAAATATCTTGTATTACTGTAAAATGTCTTTTGAGAATATAAAAAACATTTTTATTCTTAAATAAAATCAAATTAAGTAACATAGTTTGATATGATAAATTATGTTTCTATAAAATGTAAACAAGCTAATAATTTAAAAATAATTCAATAAGTAGCTTAAAAACAGTTGCAATGTAATGGGATCAAAGAATTTATTGCCAAAAAAATAATAAAAATGCATTCTTTAAATCATGTGTTTGTGTAATGCGTAGTTGTTCATATAATTTTCAAAAATGTACTGTAGCATGCAAGAAATATTGACCTATCATTTCATTTTTTTTTCGCATATTCAATCGATTAAGTTAATACAGAAATAATATACATAGCATGATATTATTGGAGTTTAAAATTGTAATGAAAATGTGATTCTTATAGAAAAAAATAAAATGCTATTATCCATCAATGTCTTTCATACAAATGATCAATGACCCTCCTTTTACTTTTACTCGAATTATTTAAGTCAATTATTTTTATCATTAGTTTGTTTACAACTGAAGCATGTTTGCAAGAAAAACACTCACCCTATCACAATAACATCGATGAGAAGTTATTACATATTTCCACGATGAATACAAAAGATACATACGATGGAAAAGAAAAATGAACGAGGCTTAATAAACAACATTTATTTTTTTTTTAAGAATAAGATGGGCGAATCTTGCAGCGCCAGCTTTCCACAGCGCTTATCTCCTCCGTCGAACAAAACAAACGAGAACAGCAGACGATTTTTCTTTCCAATTTCTCTGATACGAATCAGACTCATTTGTTGCCACCGAGAGAGATTTTTTTGGAAAAAATATAAATAAAATGCTTCTCTTACATTCAACGAAAAGGGTTTTCTCATTAACCTTGCCGGATAAAAATTCTAAAAAATACATAGTGGGCAAGCTCATCCATTCATAGACAGTCCTGAATGCCAATAGAAATTGATGGATGCTCCTCCGGGAAGATATTCCATGAACCGGCTGTTTTCGAATAAATCTTAAATTGGATCCCAAGAAGAACACAGTTTGCATTCAAGAATTCAAGATTGATCTTTCCGCCTTTGAAAGAGAGAGAGAGAGAGAGAAAAAGAAACAGAACAAGAAAAGTAAAGAGAAGTAAATATTTTCTTCGAATTTGAATCAAAAAAGAAATTGGCGCACTACGTATGTATAAAAATCATCTGCTTCTCCGTAGGAAATAAAATTATAAATATCACGAAGTGAAAAGAGGAATTTATAAAATTGATATTTCTGCAGGCTTTTAGAATCACTTATTTTATTGGTAATATATTAAGCACGGATAAAACAAAGTATAATTTCACATATATTTCGATTACCGATGTAAATTAGGAAAAATCATCAAATCAGCTGTTATATAGTTCTAGTTTTCATTTTTTTTATAAAATCACGATATTTGTAATCAAGTATCAATATGTATAACAATGTAAATATTATTTCTTTACTGCTTAATATATATAATATTAGATAAAAAAAAAAGATGATCCAGCACCCTTAAGTAACCTTGAAAACATACTATGATTTAACTTAATTTTTATAACTAACGAAAAGTTAAACTTCTAAAAAAATAGGTAAATTCATATTTTTTTAATTTTTTTTTTTTTTGAAATATTTTCTGAAGAAATATGCATATTTATTTATGAATAAACTCAATAAGTTTATACTTCATATTTTACAAATGAATTTTCTTATAATATATTGATACAAAATCTTAAAAAATTTAGATAATTTATTTAAATGTTGTCTTTTTTAATACTTGTATGATTTATAAAACTGAATAAATTTAGTATGCAGTTCAATAACTTGTTGAAAATTATGTGTATACTATTTAAAATTCCAAAAGAATGCATAACTTCAAAATATATATTTAGAGATAAATACTCAAGAAAAGTTCTTAAAAATATATTTTAAGAATATAAATTTGTATGTATAAGGATATAAATAGAATTTATAAGAGTAAATTAGCTTAAATAAAATTTTCAAAAGTAAAATTTTAAAAATTTAATTTAAATTAATTTATTTTTATACTTTTTGGTCACTTATAAGTTTAACAAATACTTATATTCTTAAAATGTACTCTTAAGAACTTTTTTTGAGTATATATCTCTAAGTATATATTTTAAAGTAATATATTTATATATATATATTCGTAAAGTATATTATGTATTCTTAAAGTATTAAACTATAAATGTTTTTCTTATAATCTTTCAATTTGTATATTTCAACATGGATTATAAGATATAACACAAGTATAATACTAATTATCAAAATAAATTTTATAAATTATTTTAATTTGCTAATGAACTTGTATATTAAATTGAAACGCTTGCATGTCAATAATTCTGTTATTAATTCTAATAATCAATTTATTTATTTAATGTGACAAAGTATAATGTATTAGTAGTACATATCGTATTGATATTTTCTCGACGCAAGAATAACTTGTTTTTCCAAAAGACAGTTGTAGTTAAATAGGATACGATTGTGATTTTGGATAATTGAAATTAAAATTTGAAATAATTTGATAGTTAATTTTGTTCAAATAAAATTATAAAATGTAGTCAACATCTTAATTGAATTTGGCCATTAAATTTCCATTTCATGTCAAATACGAGCTATTAAACCCCACAAATGTTTAAAGTAGCTTTCACAAGAACATTCCATGTCTAGGTCCAGTATCGAACTATATGTAACGAAGTATATTTTCTAGTTGATAGAGTGTGTGATGTCTTATATTCAATCTAATATTAATTCATCCGTATGATGGAAACAATTTGTTATGTAAATGAAGCGAAAGAGATAGCTGAACCATTAACACTTTATCCTTCGGTTCGAAGCTCGTGGGCTCGATTCCCACCTAGGGCACAGATGTGTGACGACACATTCATTGGTAACATCCATTTCAATAAATTTCATTTTTTTTTTTTCGTTGGCAACTTTTAACTTCGTTTTAGTTGTTGCCTCAGCTAACAGATATGTGTGTTACTGCATGTTTTCTACCTTCAGTCAAATGTATTCCTAAAAGAAAGTATTGTTCCCGATGAACAGAAAAGTGAGATTGTTCTTGCAAATTATTTTTGTGATTTGGTTTTGATATTTCGTGTGTGATAAATGCTATAAAATAAAACGTAGCATAACTATTCTCCAGAAATATTTGTAGCAGTTTGGGAAATCTACTTTAAATTATAGACGGGTCTAGTTCTGAAAAAATGTCCGTTGTGAATGACAAATCAATCAATCAATGTATGTGAATATATCTTGTCCGAATAACAAACACTCCAATTTTTCAATCATGTCAACGAAATCAGAAAATCGTCTCCAGAACTTGCTTTAAATTCTCTCCCATCCTCGCCAAATCGCATTTCAGCAATTACAAATTGCCCGACTTATTTGACAGAACCACCCAAAAAGCACTATTTTTCTACACAACATCTCCTGAATGTAAAAGCCAGCTGCGGCAATCTATTAATCGTCTCGAATTCTCGAGTACTGAAGGGGAGGGGGGGGGGAAGAGCTGAGTTAGAGCAAACAAAACTCTTGCTTCAAAAATTCAACTCTCCGCTTCCCCCTCCATCCGTTCTAGTGTTAAGACAAGCATCTTTTATGCATAAGCCCTACCTGGAAGTCTTCCAAAATTTCACGAAGATTTTCACTGAGAGAAAACTTTTCACCGCTAGAATGGGAGGGGTAGCCAGGGACTAGTGTAAATTGGACTTAATAAATGCTGGCGTTTTGATACTAGAGAAGGAAATGCTCCAGGGCACTCTTCAAAATCCCTCTTCATGTTTGCTCAAATGTACTAGACTCTCACTCTCCCGCTCTTTCTGTTGTGCGTGCGCTAAGTTCATTTTCTCCAAGTAATTGTTTTCCAATAAAGAGATAAAAATACACTTTCCGCCCGCAAATTTGATTGGTTGAAAACCATCTTTGACTTAAATGCTGCCCCCCCCCCGCGAAAATTTTTTTAATAAAAATTTAAAGTATAATATTTTCCCATATTGTACTATGGGGCTTAAATTTGCCATGACGCCTATATCTTAATCTCTCTATGTATGTATGTGTATATATATATATTAGATTAAGGATGAAATTCGCAACCACAGAAGGAATTGCGTTTTAGCAAAGGAATTATGGCTGACCCTTTTTCTGTAACACTTTTTCTGAACAACTGTTGACTTTTGCAAATCTTAAAGCCTTTGTTAATCAGACTCGTAAATATTTTGAGCTCAGTAACAAATGATTATTTTAGTTTGTCGCTCTACAATCTCTCAAGTAATTGAGAATTAATCAAACAGGGACTCAAAGTTTTTAGTAGATTCTGAACTACTGAGAATATCCAATCTTAAATTGGGATTCGATTTTACAAGCCATAGAACCGAAGTCCAGACTGTTCGGTATCCAGCTTCAGTAACAAGCAGTTTATCAATGACGTCTAGAAACGCACGCAGTTTATCAATGACTTCTAGAAACGCACGCAGTTTATCAATGACTTCTAGAAACGCACGCAGTTTATCAATGACTTCTAGAAACGCACGCAGTTTATCAATGACTTCTAGAAACGCACGCAGTTTATCAATGACTTCTAGAAACGCACGCAGTTTATCAATGACTTCTAGAAACGCACGCAGTCTAACATTCAATATTAAAACAATAAAATAAACAAGTCTTATGGGATTTCTGATTAATTCTTAACTACGTATCTTTATGTTTTGACTTTGCATGGTGAACAGCCTAACAATGACAGACTTATAAAGCATTTGATTTTCCTTCATCTATTGCTTTTTTGAAAGAATTAAATAACTCGCCATATTCATGCACTGCAATGGAGGAAACCTGAACAATTTTCTAGCATCTTTTTCATCAGATTTATATTTCTCTTCAAAGCAACATTCATATTTCTCTGCTTAGTAATCGTTCGATTAAAATCCTGCATAATTATGTGATGATTATTCATCTCATAAAATTTTTTAATGATTATAGGTAAAAGAGTAAAAAATGCATCTTAAAGTATCAACTTAAAAATGAATACCTCAGAAAATCGCATACCTAATACTTTGATCAAAACTAATTTTTGATCTTTAATTCTTAAAATTTAATACGATTTGAAATAGTTTTATGTACAAAATAGAATAAATAAATAAAATTGTGTTTTAAAAATTGAAATTAAATCATTATAAAACTAATGTACTTTTGTGCATTAATATACTTTATTTCATCCTGTTAAAATGTTTTCTTAAGCTATTCATTTAGTCCATGTTGAAATGATAGTGATCGGCATTGCAGACAAATTTCTTTTATTTTTTAAACTTAATTTAAAGATCCAATTTTAAAAGTTCTTATTAATTTTAAATTTAATCTATTAATAAAATAAATATGTATACAACTTTTTTATGTGAAATCTAACGCGATGGCTCACAAACTTGCATTTTTGTTTCTGTTTTTTAAGCGGATTTTGCTCCTTATAAACTCAAAATGTATTTTCATGCAAAAAGAAATATTTTGTGAAATTTTCTAAGCAATTTCACTTTTAATTTATTTGTAATTACAGGAACAAAAATGCAAGTTTTAATTAGAATTACAAATTAATGTACAATTCTAAAGAATTTTTTTCTGTTTGAATTATCGAATTTGTTATTATTTTTTTTTAGTTCAGAATAAAATAGGGCGTCATAATTAATCCTCTTAAAAAGAATGAAATAAAAGAAAGAGAAACACACGTGGTTATTACTTTAATCAAATTAAGTCTAAGAGACATTCGCCTTTCTCCTCGCATTGATCAAATCACCATTCGCGTAAATTCCCTTTATTACATTTTTCAATTACCGCAAATTAAAAATTAGAGACACTTCGACGGAAGAATTATATAATTCCATCTTCTCTGTAATTAAACTTCTATGAACGAATTATCTAACAATGGAAGAAGCGGTGAAACTCATGGAAACAGTTCAGTACCCCTTAATTATACGAAAAACAAAAGAATATCCAATTTTTTTACTGGACCTTCATCAATCAAATTTGAATTTGCCTGTCACGAATTTTCCTGATTCAGTCCTCCGATGCCCGTCATTTAAAGGAAATAAAAATTTATTTCCCCCCCCCCCCCATTACAATATTTTACATTCACTACTATGAAAGCTGGGAATAAACGAAAATCTGTCACCCGAAAAAGGAAAAAAAAAATAATTCGTTTCCGTACAAATTATGACATCTGTAAATGTTTTTCGGTGGCATCGCTTTTTCTTACCGATTGTACGATATTGACCAGTGTTCACCTTTCACGGCAGCTGAGGTACTTGATGGATTGCTTTATTAAGGACATGTATTAGACAGGTTATTTTTTGTAAAAGGAATTTTTTTGGATTGAGATTAGTTTTAATCTTCTTAAAAACTTTTTCATCGATTTCATTTTGGGATAGATGCAATATTAATACTGTTCATGTCTAGTATTTAATTAGTTTACATTACTATCTGCGTATTTTTGTTTGGACCAAAATTGTAAGGCGTTGAGAATCTTTCCGATGTATTAAGCAACATTCATGTCACTCGATCGAAGTTTGTCTGAAGTTCACTTCACAATTTCACACCACGTTAATAGATAAACAGTAAAAAATTTAGTTTAAAACATATTATCCTCCTTAAAAATAATGCATGATCTTTGATAGAATAAGTTAATCCTCAATCCTATAAATTTCTGATAGCGTATCTAACTATAAAAAAATTTAACGAATTAACTTTTTTTTAATGTCTGAAAATGTTTAGGGAGTATGGTTTGTATAGTATTTAGTTTATCTTGTGAAAAAATAAAGCTAATGAGGAATTTAAAAAATATTATAAAGAAAAAATTACAAAAAAATGTTTGCAGTAAAAATGTCCACCAAAACAGGAAATAATACAATTTTATCCATTCTGTCGCCCAAACAGTATTTTTGCACACGATGTTTGATTATATCGAGGCTTATAGTTCAAAGTATATGCCGACCCGCAACAAGAATCTCCATCCGAGATATAAGAGGTGAATGTGCAAAACGGGCAGCCAAAAAAAAGGAACTCTAATTTTCGAATGTCATTTCTCTGTCATAATTTTAACTTAAACCGAAAGGTATAACACATTTCATAAGAAAAAGCAATTTAAAGATGTTAATATGAAAATAAGTATGCATATTATACAGATTCACTTTATGTAGCCAAATAGACAAATTCATAAGAGTATAATGCAAATAATAATGTCCTCCAATTAAATCGATAAAAGGAATGAAACAGTTTTATGGATAATAATTTCAATACTTCTACACATATCTAAAAATTAAAATGTTTTTTGTTCAATATATCAAACAATCAAATAATATAATCAAAACAGTTACAGGAAAAAAAAATCATGGAATCGAAAGTGGCAGAGAGACAGAGAGAGAGAACTGTTAGATAATTCTCGTTTCAGTCTGTGATTTTGCTTTAGCTATTAGAAAAATAAAAATTAAAAATATACGATCAATCATTTTACCTTTGTAAAATTGGATAAAATTGTGAATATGTTTTATAAATGCTATACTTACGCCTCATTTTAAATGTTATATACAAATCATATTTTTATAAGAAAAATAATTTCGCTCATTTTCTGTTATTCCTTGTGAAATGCTTTGTTATTTATTTTTAAATTTTTTTTCCAGTGAATATTGAAGAAAAGTGGAGTGACTTTTAACTTCTTATAATACTTATTGTGATTTGAAGTAAGTAGATTTATATTTCTTTTCATTTTAGAATAACTAAAATTTTTTTTTTTTTGTAAAATATTTGAAATAGTCCAGTGTTTATTTTTAGATATCCTTTTTTTAAAATGTTATTACAATTTTTAAAAACTTCGCGGTTATCTAAGTTAATAAATTTGTGATTATATATATATATCCCACCACAACATGCTACTATAATTTTATGGCTTATTTATCAATAGGAAATATAATTCCCTTCAAATATGCTTGTTCCTTTTTATTAAAAATATTTATAATATTTCATAATTCAGTGTGCTAAAGACCGAGAATACCAAAGCCATATTTACATTACTACAATATATATATATATATATATATATATATATATATATATATATATATATATATATATATATATATATATAAGTGTCCTATTAACAATATCATTGCAATCTCCCGCAGTTAATTAAAAGGTCCTGAATGGTGCTACTATTTGAGGATTTTGATTTTTCTAAAGTAAAAATAAAGTATTTTATGCAAAGCGTTCTTACTTTAAAACAAATTTGCCCCAAGTAAACTATAAATTTGAAAAATTTCTGATCCTAATAAAATATTTTTAAAAATTTGATCGAGATTAAAAAATTTAAAGTGTGTCTTTCCCAATGTTAGCTTTGACCGTGCCTTACGTAGTATTCTAGGTCAATATAAGCATATGATATCAATGACTGTCCCTTTTCAAATTTTGTTTTCTGAGAGCGTCTCTTTTTCTTTCATAAAAGGACTAAAATGGAAAAAAGTACATTCAATGTAATAAAGATGTAGCTTAGATAAATAAGCTCGGTGGGTTGTGTGTTCGTTCTTGCTGGAGAGGATAGATTTGAATCAATAATTTTTTGGTGATTTTTACGACAGCTGTTATTGCCAATTTCGTTCAAAAATTATGGTTTCATAATTGTGACAGATAAACCAAAAAGGACATGCAGCAATTTCTTTGTTGCCTTATTCATTCCTTAAGCAATTCAAGTTTGGATCGCTTCATCACTTTCTTTTTTTTCCGCAAAGGAATTAATTTCATCGACACCTACAGTTTTATTTGAATTCCTTTCACTATACTTCCGAGGTGGGATACGAACTTATGAACGCTAAACTTAAGGCAAAGTACAGGTGGTTGATCAACTAGATCGACAACAAGTGCACATTCGTACTCAGGAATTACCGAGTAGTTTTCATTTATAAGAAATAGCTTCACTGATAATTAACGCACATTTAATGCTCTATATTCTGTAATTCATCAGATTGTAACTTCAACTTACATTTTGGGAGAGATATTTTTAGTGATTTATATAGGCTATACTTTATAATATACTTCGTAATAATTTTATATGGCATTTCTGTACAAAAGAAATAGATTAATATGTTTTCAATACCAGGCACTTGTGTAATTTAAAGCTAGTTTTAAATTCGTTAAAGCAAGAACTAAATGCGTTAAAGCTAGAACTATGAATGTGTTAACGCTAGAATTAAATTAGTTAAAACTAGAACTAAATGTGTTAAAGCTAGAATTAAATGCGTTAAAGCTAAGACTAAATGTATTAAAGCTAGGACTAAAGGCGTTAAAACAAGAATAAATTTTTTACAAAATAAAGGTGATAAATTTCTAGGTCAAGGAACATCATCCATTGAATATATCGATTACTTTTTTTATTTGGTTACTGCTTTTAGTGGGCAAGAGCCAAACTGTGTAATATTACTATTTTAAATGTTGCGGCTTTACCGCACCATTCAAAATAGTAATAGTAGCAATTTAATAAGCAAAGTATTTAATAAGCAAATTTAAAAGTAGCAATTTAATAAGCAATAATAAAAGGAGCTATTTTGCAGTTTTTAAAGCAATATGGTCTTTTATAAATCGTTACATAAATGCTAAAATTTAAATTAATATTGTTAAAGAATACAGTTTTATCTAATTTTAGAGTAAAAGATATGCTGTAAAATTATGAATCTCTTTTGAGTAGTTTGAAAAATGTAGCAATACATATCAAAATTTATTTTCAGTAATGCAAATAATAATTTAACTAAGCCTCGACGAATTTTTATATTTTTTTAAAAGCCGTTGTATTTTTTTTTAATATTAATTTCTCAGGTGTGCTGAATCAGCTTTATCCTTTTCACAATATATATCACTCTTGCAAAATATTGTTGAGTGCATAGTAAATAAAAAAAAAAAATTAAATTAAACAAACGTTATTCTGATAGTTATAATAGTCAATTTTTTCTGATTTTGGGAATTTTTTCGTATATAATCCAATTTTATTCAACTCCCTACGGTTTAACTGTAACTTTAATTAACTTCACAATTTATAAAAAATTAACTAGGTATTGAATTTCGTATTCATTTAATCTTTCGAAGTTCAATGTAGGATTAAGAAATATTTTCTATAATATACTAGTGATTTGGTTCAAAGACGAAATGAAAGTCAAATATTGATGATTTCAAAAGATTACAAAAAAGGAAATATTGTAATCTACTTAAAATCTAAATATTTGAAATAATAAGCATATATATAGTTACTATGAACAAATTAACTTAAAAATTCTCATAGCATAAGTTTTCAGTCCTTTTTAAAAAAGCACTCTCAGAACCTTATAAGAATTTTTGAAAAAATTATAATAAATTGAAATACTTTTTCGTAATATTTTCTATTTAAAATATTCTTATAATACTTTTTTCATAAATATGGTTTCTGCCGACCAATTTATTGTAAGCAGTTTTTTAATTTTGCTTAAAAGAGTGCACTATTATAATCACAAATGTTAATAAATATTCAAAGTTCGGTAGATGTTCCTGATACAGGTTTAGTCAATATATATATATATATATATATATATATATATATATATATATATATATATATATATATATATATATATATATATATATATATATCGCACACCAAAATTCTTACCCACTACAATCTTTCAGTTCGAGTGTAGATTCAAAGAATTAAATTAGTTGAAATAAAACACTGAACACTGACTATTCAACTTCTGATTTGGGTGGTTAAATTATAATGTGTCTAACTTGTGACTATATTTTCTTGCTTATATAGAGCAAATAGCTATAAGAACAATAATTTCAGTCCTAAATCAGTTGCAAATTTTGAACTTTTCCATGTGTTTACGTAACAGTCACTGATTGGTTTGGACGTTATTCTCATTACCAGAATGAAGTTAGTTCGAATCTTGACTTAATCAAATATGCATCGTGTTCACTAAAGGCACTTTAAATAGGGCGTGCTTGTAATGTCTTCCAGGTGAAATGATACCTCTAGGAGTGGCAGATCAAGTGTTGGAAGATCTTCTACTTACTCCCTGCTTCTAAATTATGAAGTCTACCACCTGTCTGCTCCCACTTAACTGTTAAAGTCCAAATCTAATTTGGTACAGGGAAGCATGTTTATGGGACAATAACAATCACTGCTGAAATGGTTTCCTTTAATTCAAATATTTAATCCACGACGAACTTTTAACTCTAAATGAACAGAACTTAGATGGAAAGAAGTAAACTTAAGAAGGAACAAAACTCGTTTATTATTTTCTTGATATCAGTCTGTTTCTGCTATGAAAAAACGCAATAATTCTTTTTTGTAAACAAAAACTTCTTTTGCCATATTAAGAAAACTGAAAAGTACAGAAATTAAAAATATGATGAAGAGGAAACATAGAGGTCGCTACATACTCCCTTTCTAGTGAAAACGATTATGAGATATAGTCCTTTAAATGAGGTTGAAACTTGAGAGTCCTTCCACTGCGTGTGGTATGGCTGCGATTGACCAGTGATGATATTTTCTCCCGAGGTTGAGCAGGGTGTGTGAATCTGTGTAATTCATGTCTTTGTGAGTTTGAAGAGTCTGTTTATAATTATCTTTTATGGTGAAACACGATTCCAGTCTATCAATTAAAATTCTTTTAAGAGTTTCATCAATTTCAATATCAAAGTACTTTGGTGCTTAGTACTTGACAACATTAAGTCCAAGATGAACTGGCTGTAAAGATAAGTGTTTGCGATGTTGTAGAAGAAAACTTATGAGCACTGAAAAAGTTGTTTTGAAACAAATACGATTGTATTGCCATGGGCCATCTTGCCTTCGGAATCCCCCCACTTCTTTAGGATGAGATGCAGAGGTCTGGCCCAACAACTTTTTGAAATTCTGCAAAGACCTTGTTGCAACATAAACTCAAATTTTGTGCTTTTGCTTCTTTTAATTTTTTGAATCATAATCTTTTAAACTTAGCTGCAATAGGTTTCAATAAAGTGTTCAGTTTGGTGACTTTTGACTTTTTTTTTATTGCCCGATTGTTGGTCACAGAATATATGAAAATTTTTTGAGGATTATTTCGTATTGATTTTATTTTGCATGAATCCCTGGGGAAACGATAACATAGGATCATTTACCCGTAGACGACAAGGAAGTGATGTCATCAATTAATTTGCGGTTTTTGCTGTCAACTAAAAGGTGAAAATGAGACAAAAAGTCAATATCTATAATTAACTTATTGAGATAGGCGATTATAAAAGGCCAATTAAACGCTCTTCGCAATTTTAAATCAAATTTTAGCAGCTTTTGCCCATACATCTTAATTTTAGTTCCGTTTGTTGCCAAGAGTTCCAGATTTGCTACTGTTGTTTTTCCTTTCGATAATAGTGGAACCACGGAAATTTCCGCACCTGTATCGATTAAAAATTGGATGGCTCTTTCTTTGTCTCTAATGGAAAGACGACACATCTCTATCACTACTGACTGAAATAGTCGAAGATTTAGTTTTCCCTCAGGTTAGTGTTAGGCCAATTGAAAAGATAATTACATTTGTAAGCTTTATTGCCCAACCTTGAGTGATAATAACATATATTTTTATCCTTGCTACTGCGTCTATTAATAGAATTCCTTCTAGAGCGGTGTCTGAATTCTTGACGTCTAGAATGTCTTTTATTCAATCCTTTGACGTGTACAGACAACGACGTGGAATTTATTTCCCACATTTTATCGGCCATTGTTGCCCATTTGATTAAATCGTCGTTCACTTATAAATAAAATACAAGAAATTGTTGTTGGCAATTTTTGAATTCATAGAGTTTTAACGAATTTTCGCTTAATTTTATCTGATGCTAAATTCCCGATTGGAAATTCGTCATACGGTCACCATTTGGCGATTTTTTGAAAATTTCGCCAAGGGGGTGACCGTATGGTAAATTTTTACCTAAAATTCTATTTCACATAGCAACTGTGAAGGTTTTCTATCAGTCAGTTCTACTTCAGTTAATAATTTTTCAATCGTTTATTTTTTGGTTTCGGCGAAGATGGAAATTAGTCTGTCTTTAATAGATACGTATTTATCGTCAATTGGGGGATTGATCAGAATATCCGATACTTGAGATAATATTTCAGCATCAATGGAGCTCACGACAAGATCATGCCTTGTTTGATCCGTCGTAATTGCAGAATTTCGAAATTGAGCGTAACATTGGAGAAACCATACCTTTGGATCCGGTTTCGAAAACGCAAGGACTTTAACTCTAACTCTAGAGATTGATGATGAAACGTCGCTTTTGTTTTCCACTTTCAATTCTTGAAAATCACGCCCGATAGTCACTAATAAAGTGTTTTTCTTTAATACAAATCTTTAATCCACGACAAACTTTTATCTCTAAATGCACAGAACTTAGATGGTAAGAAATAGACTTAAAAAGGAACAAAACTCCTTTATTTATATCTTGATATCAATCTGTTGTTGCTATGTAAAAACACATGATTCTTTTTTGGTAAACAAAAACTTCTGTTGCCATATTAAGAAAACTAAAAATTACAGAAATTAAAAATAAGATGAAGAGGAAACATAGAGGTCGCTACACCACTATTATGATTTCTTGTTTCTGTGTTCAAATGCAGTTCTGAAGTGCCAGAATGTTGTGAGTATTCAGTGAAATTCAGATCATAAATCTTTAATAATTTTTTTCCCATTAACGTGTTAGGGCAGATTACTTGGTACCATTTAACTTGTTGTTTCACGATCCGTATACCCCACAAGTGATGACAGACTGATGCTCTTAACTGTAAATGGTATAAAAAATCAAACACGAGATGGTAATTTCATTTACCAAGTATTGATTACAAACTTTGTCACCGACTCATTTACAAAATAATTCATTCTGAAGAGTTTCCTTAACTTCTAAGTCGAAATAAACCTTAAAGTCAGTCATATCAAATTTTGAACCTTCAAATTTCAACTTCCATTTTAAAAAAGTTGAGATAGTGACAGAGATTATGCAATGCATTTAACTTTATTTGAGTAGTTTATGGTTGTGCTTTTTCCCGTCGCATATGAATGGTTAGACCACCTTGGATTCCATTTAAAATTCTATCAGTAAAATTAACTTTATGTCCGAAGATTTGCCATACAGTCACAAGTCAATGGAATCAGATTTACTCTACGGTCACCCTTGGCGCGTTTTTTGGCGCCAAATTTGGCGAACATTTTTGCTGTAAACCATTCAAACTAGTATTTTGGCAACTTCATTTGTCATTAATTTCTCATAAATATTTACCGATTTAAATTCATAAATAAAATTTAATAAAAAAATTTTATGGATAATTTAACATATCAACTTTATTATTGTGCCATTGATATTTGAAATCCATACATCTGCGCTTTTTGTTAATTTTGCAAAATTAGTTTATCATATTGTTAGATACCAACAATGTATAAAATATTTGATAAAATTTCAGCCATATTTCCTCCCGCCGTTTTTCCGATCGGAAATTCATCGTGCGGCCACCCTTGGCGACTTTTTGAAAATTTCACCAAAGGTGACCGTACGGTAAATTTTTACCCATAAATGTATTTCTAATGTACTATAACTAAGCTTATTATATAAATTTTTTCAGCAATGTTTTTCTTACATTAAATTGACACTCCTGTATGTTTTACAAAATATTATGTAACAGTCATAATGATTCGACAAATAAAAATTAAATATTTAAATAAATATTAAATTTTACCTTTCTTGATTCCTATTGATGCCGAACAAAGCTGCTGCCCACAAACAGCTACATCGTAATTTTGAGCCACAGTCAAGTGAAATATTCGAACGTGAGCAAAAATCCTTCTCTTTAAATTTACTCATCAATAGAAGCACAGTAAAATCTCTGTGTATGTTTTGCAAGATTTATTGAATGAAACATAGTATTAAAAGAGCTGCATCACTTTTTTAATAAAAGCGATGTAAAAACTCATCAAGTTTTGATTATCATAATACATGCGTTGCGTTATTTTTAATAAATCTCCAAAAAGTTTCTTAAAATAATTTCCATAAATGTAAGAAGTAATTCGTAAAGACATACAAAAGCTTTATTCTTTCTCAAACTCTTTATTTAAATTGTAAATAAATGATCTTTTTACTTAATTTTTACAGAAAAAGCTGAAAAAGAAAGCACTTTTTCTCCTAAAATTTGTAATCATTTCAATATATTTTAATGCTAAATCCTGAGAAGGGAATATGAGAGTAAAAACTATCGGAACAGAAGGAATAGAAGCTTCAGATTAAAATCAATTTTACGATTTCTTTCCGTTTAATACTTTTAAACATCTCCAACCTTGCAAAAGAAACTGCCTTAATTCTTATACACCCTCCACCCTGCCAACTAAATATATTTACCCCCTTATTCGCCCCCACTCGCTACATAAAGTTCGGCACTTGTGCAACGTAAATGGTGGAAAAGGCTTAAAACGATTTAGAGGTATTTAGGATTTCGCGGCATTAGCATTTAAATTGGATCGGAACGCGGGCGCATTTTTAACACTCGCTGGGAAAAATGTTTTCTTCTTCCAGCAGTTTTGGCAACAATCGAATGTGTTCGGTCTTAATTTTTCCCGATCACTAATTCTTCGGTTATTTCTTTTCCTTTCTTAGAAAGACTTGGGGGTGGGGGGACTCAGATCCAAGCTGTTTCGATACTTAAGCTCTGAGCGTGCCTGGGTATTTTATTAAATGGAAGGAGAGGAAGAGAACGTTTTCTCCAAGATGGAAAGAATGAAAGCAACGAATGGTTGTTGATGATGAAAAGTTAATCGGTTCTCATTCCTTTTTTTATACTTCCTCATCGCTGTGTTTACCTATTTCCCTCTTTGTTGCAAAGGGTGCTTGGATTCATTATTTAAAAAAATCTTTTATCAATATTATATACCATTTAGTTACTTTAATGAATGCTATGGAAATGTATGTAAACTTATTTTACAGCTAATGATTGTGTGCAGATAACTTAGATTAATATTTGTTTCTTTTAAGATGATAAGTCAATATTAACTAAGCGTTCACACTCGGATTCCAACATTAAACAAACAGAGATCACGTACTTTCTTATTTTTAAAATTTATTTTTTGTTTAGATGTTCATTGATTAATTAGTTGTTATCCTCTTCTTCTTTAATTAGCTAAAATTGTGAAGGAGCAAGAATGCAATATCTTTCATCTCTGAAGTATTGTTTTAACACGCATTTAGAAAATAGCTTTCCCCAGTTTAATTTTGAAGAAGTTTGATGCATGAGTTTACGTTTCTACAATCAATACCTCTTGGGATTGATCCCAAACTATATCAATATTTGGGACAAAGTATTTCTTCGTGTCGTGTGCCAGCTAGACTGGCTTTATGGGGTGCGCTGCTTCACTTTTCCAACTGAACCATATTTATAGGTGTGGAGTCCGCCTTCCTCATTACACACATGCCATAGGTATCCGTTTATAGAGTGGGCAACCATTCACAACCTATTCATACAAGGAAAGGACAAAAACAGGATAGATAGAGAAAGAAAGTACGTCCATGCCCGAACCGGGATTTGAACCCAGAATCTCCCTATCCGCAGTCAGGCACGCTGATCACTAGACAAGTTGGGCGGCATTTCTTCGTGTGAAACATAGTTTAATTTTATAAGTTACTTGCAGACGGAAAGCTTGGGCATCGGGATCACGACACATTTTCATTCATTTCTTTAAAAAATAATAATATTCTTAAAATTTCTGAGCATGCATGACATTTTTTTAAAAAAATATTTCTGGTAATTAAGAATCCTTAATTTTTTTCAATGGGCTCTAGGGCGGTAATTCCCAAACAATAAATGTAATGAAAATTGAAATTATGAAAATATTTGGGATTTTTAGTGCCTCAACATTGCCTTCAAGCACAGTTTTCGTACATAAAATAAACTTATATTTTATATTTCTCTGAGGTAAATGAATATTTTTTGTGAGTAATATAAAAATAATTGTTTAAAGCTTAGCTATTTTATATAAAAATTAACGCGAATATATATACATATATATCACTATATATCACCTCTAAGACAAATTGCTCATTAGCCGAATGTTCCATACAATTTGTTTATAGTAAAGTCAATTGATAATTATGCTACTTGTCA
Organism: Latrodectus elegans; assembly: GCA_030067965.1. Classification (NCBI taxonomy): domain Eukaryota; kingdom Metazoa; phylum Arthropoda; class Arachnida; order Araneae; family Theridiidae; genus Latrodectus; species Latrodectus elegans. Next base: position 81,239,544 of record CM057812.1, on the reverse strand, counting down.
CAGTGGAAATCGATTTAAGATCAACAGAATTTGTATAAACAAACTATATAAAACTTCAACGCTGGAAAATATATTCAATATATCAGATTGTATTGACATTTAAAGAAATAATTATGTTTCTATAACATTTATTTTTTTATCTAATAAGTTATAGTTATAATCACTTTGCATGTAAAAATTAATAATAAAATTTTGAAATTAAATTTCTGTATACTTTATTAAATTTTAATTTTAAGCGGATTAAAAAAAAACGCTTTATTTCCTTGTAGTTTTACGAGATGTATTTTCCATTAAATTTATCTGTATGTGTGTAATCGTTATTTAAGTATATTTAAAAAGTTGAATGTTTTGTACAAAAGCAATTCAAATTTAATTATAAATCAAAAATAGATTTTATTAAAAATGTTTCATCAAATTTCTAGTTACATTGCGTGCAGTTTATTTATATAAATAATTGAAATAGAAATTTTTTTAATTTTACCAACAAATTTGTTAATTAGATTTTTACTTACATTGCTTGCGTATTGCTTAAAGTTTATTTATGTATGAATAATTTAATTTAAGGAGATTATATATGAGGATATTGTTATCGAAAGTATATTGTGTACTTAAAAGATTCACACACACAATAAAAATGTGTGAATGCCGTTTTTAACATTGTATTTTTATAAATAAAAAATACTTAGGCTTTATTAAAATAAAAATCACCACCAGAATAGTGCAATCATGAATTTCGCTGGTGCTTAAAACGCCAGCAAAGCGAAAAAGACGATAATTCCACTATATGAGAATTGTAACATTCCGGTCCAATTCTCAATTAAATTTTCATTCCTTGATTAATCAAATGTTTACCATTGTTTCCATACCAATAAAGGGAAATATTCAATCATTATATATGTATCAGAGTATACAGTCCAAAGTTTGTTGCTAACTATCGTTGAACAATACAAGATTACTGTTGTAATTCTAGTTTACACAAAATTCATTGAGTTTGGGATCTCAAAGAAATAAGAGTTTCCACGGTTTTCTTCTTTTCAATACGTAATTAAAGCCCAATATCTATGAAAATGCTATTTGGAAACATAACTCACATAAACTTCAGGATATTATGACAGGCCTGCATTACATTTTATTTTTTAAACATTTATGTATGTCGTAAAAGAATTCAAATTTACATCTTTGAAAATATAGTATCTCTTAAAGATCTTAATCATTCAGTACAAAAACTAAATCTTTGTAACTTCTACCTGCATAATAATTCTGCTAAAATCATTAAAGTTTGTAAATAAATATAAACGAAACGTGTTAAAATGTCAGCATTTACTAACAAAAAAAAGGATTTTTTATAGCTTTTACTTACATAATACAAAGCAATCAAGTTTTTCTTATACAAAATTTACCGAAGATTTCTAAAAGGAGTCATTCTTTCTTGATTGAGGAAAATAAAATAGAACTTACAATCACAATCACTGTCTTTAACGGCGAACATTCTACCATGAAAGATCACCAGAGGATTCCTCGAGAGAGCATCCCATGCATCAAGCGCAAGTCAAGAAGTTCCATCATCCAGGAAAGAGCAGACGACATTAACTTCTGTTCGTTAACTGGAACACCCGTCCTTGCAATCTCCGTATCTTACGGCATGCATAAAACCTGCCCAGCATTAACTCGCATTAAAGCTGAACATTTGTATAATGGTGTTTCTCTTGGCAGATCAAGGAGTGTATAAATAAGCCCTTATCGCCAATCGGACATCTAAGGCCTCTCAGCTCCCAAGGAAGGCGGCCTTTGTGTCTCGGATAATGAAGGTGGTGCCGAGTTTAAGGAATGGGACGCCACACTAGATTCACTCCATTTTTTATCTTCTTCTCTGGTGATGTTGTTAGTTTTTTGTTAGCTGAGATGTTTTATAGTGAAAGGTTTCGCAAGCTAAGAAATCAAGTGCTTTTTACTTTCTGTAATGTTTAAGAAAGTTCCTCGGAAGAGTTTTGCTCTTTAATTTAGTAAATAATAGATTTTGCTTAATGGAGAAGATAGTTGTTGATTCGTGTTTTAAAAATACAAATAGAATTTTAAAAAATTCAACTCTTCTCTTAGTTCATTTATTGCTGAAGATGTGTGTTGGTGATTGAAAAAGTTATATACACATGGTAGAAAAATGGAACTAAACACTAAGATCCATATATTAAAGATTATTTATTTGTCAGCATAAGCTCTTAAGATCTTTTCTGGTATGGTATGCAAATGAGTTTATACATTTATACTGTCGTAGGAAAAATTTTCCATTAAATTAAAATGAAGATTTTTTTCCTTGACTACAGCCAGTTGAGGTCCATTGCTAGTTTGAAAATAATAACTGAAAAAGAATTTTTAGATGTGTCTCACAAATGGATATCGTATTGCGATGAATCAGACGAGTATGGTCGGAGGATAATGACTTTGAGAAACACCGGATTGTTTCAATAAGAGACAAGTCCTTCCGTTAGTAAAAGAAAAATGTTTCCGATAAATTCAAAAAAGATCCAATCCTATATTAATCTACCTTTCACTACATTAGATCATAGTCAGAGGGCTTACCAAGGTACTTTCTGAGGTGCCAGAACAATCTTCACAACTAGCGAATCACATTAGTTTGATGATACATTTTAGCCGTCCGAAAGCAACTTTATTTAGATGTGTACTTGGGAATTTTCTTAATTTACTCCCGTGTGGAGCATGAATATTATTCGTTATTTATGTAAAAATATCATCACTAAAGATAAGAAAGGTAAAGAGCAAAAATTACCGTAAAATAATTCTCAGTGTTAATGCTATCTAATATTCAATACCACCATAATGGTAATGATTGATATAATTTTTCAAAGCAGGTAACGATGTCAGTTTGTGGCACCCGATATGAAGAAAAAAACACACAAAGTATTCAGTAGAAATTTTGGAAAAAGACTCCATAAAGATACTCATTTTTTTTATGCTGTTAAAAGTATCTTTGTTAATAAAAATTTGAAACAAATTTCTGTGAGACAACTTTTTTTTTTTTTTTTAACAACAAACGAAGGATAATTATTTGCTTCTGTAGTATTCATTAGGTAGTGGTAAATCTAAGTAAGAAATAATGACTTAATTTCAGGATAAATTTTCATATATATATATATATATATATATATATATATATATATATATATATATATATATATATATATATATATATATATATATATATATATATAATGTACTAAATGTTTTTGTAAATGTACATTCAATTTCTTTAATAAATAAACTGCCGCATACCCTGTCTAGTGGTCAGAGAGCCTGACTGCGAATAGGGAGGTCGTGGGTTCTAATTCCAGTTCAGGCATGGATGTATTTTCTCTCTCTGTCTACCATATCTTTATCCTTTCCTTGCATGAATGAATTGTAAATGGTTGTCTACCTATAAGCGGGTATTTATGACATGTGTTACTGAGGAAGTCAGATTCCACACCAAAATAGGATTCATTTGGAAAAGTGGAGCAGCGTACCCTATATTGATAGCCTGGCTGCCACAAGACAACAATAAATAAACGTAAAACATAATCCTTTGAATATGCTTTGTCCATTTCACTTATTAGAAAATAATGTTATTCTTTTATAACAAATGAATATGTCGCCGCCCACCCTGTCTAGTGGACAGAGTGCATGAAACTGTGGTCCTGGGTTCGAATACCGTGGATGTACTTTCTCTCTCGATTTATCCTTACCTTGTATGAATGGGTTGTGAATGGTTGCTTATCTTATAAGCGGGTGCGTTGGCATGTGTGTACTGAGGAAATCAGACTCCACACAGAAATATGATTCTGTTGTAAAAGTGGAGCAGCGCATCTCATATTGCCAGCCTAGCTGGTACAAGACAAAAACAAGCATTTTTATCTTTAACTAAATTTTGCAATTTTGTAATATCACTGTTTTAAAATTATTTGCAAAAAATTAATTTTCTTCTATACTTTTTCGAATATCAATGATATATTTGTACCATTACATACAAACACACATACAAACACATATATATGTGTATGTGTAATGGTAACATGTGTTGCTGTATATATATATATATATGTATATATATATATATATATATATATATATGTATGTATATATATATATATATATATATATATATATATATATATATATATATATATATATATATATATATATATATATATATTATATATATATGCATATGTATATGTACCATTAGCATCACAGATTTAATAAATGGACCCTTTTTTGCATTAAAATTCAAATTGGAACTATAGAAGACAGCCGTGAGAACCATTTACGGTTTACTATCAAAATCAGAGAAGCGGATAGCCGAGGAGGTAGAAAGACATTTCTATTTTAACCGTACGCCGCCAAGGGGCGAAATCAAATCGTCGGCACACGTGAAAAGAATTCTCAAGAGTTCAATCTTATTTCTTTCTTTCAGAAAAAAAAAGTAAACAAACAAATAACGCCCTACCACCTCTCGGCAGAACATTTGAGGGAGGATGACACTGTTTTGTATGCGTGGGCTGCTCTTGCTTTTCAGCAATCGTGGCTTAAAATTTCGTCGATCCAATGGCCCCCATGCATTCTGGAAAAAACGCGTATGTGTGAAAATAACTAGGTTTTTTGCTGGACCAAATGTAAATCCAAAATATACAATATCAGCCAATGAATTTTTCCGGGAAATTTTTCACCGTTTTTTTTAAAAAACATTATATACTGTTATCTCGGAATACGGGAGATAGGGGAATTTTGAAAATTTTGCTTTAGATTTGAAAATCGCGGACTGTCAATTCAGAGTGCATAACACTAGGGCAAGGTGATGTAATGGTCTGGAATTCATTTTGTGAGGAGTTTTTAGAGAGTTGTGATTTTTAAAACTTGGAGATATGAAGCGCACAGATTAGGAAAGTTTGAAACTTGTCCAGTCACCACTCACTACTAACTTTCATATCAGGAATGTGGCATTAGGCTAAGATAGTTAGCATAGTTATCTTGCTGTGCTTATTTATAGCTTTTAACTGCGATGCTAACACGTATACCCAGCCATCTATAGGCAGCTTACAAGGTTGACATCAGGCAAATGATTATGGAAAGGTTTTAGAAGATACAAAGAAAAAATAGAAGGAGGAGTGTAAAAATTGTGACTATGAAATATGTTAAAATCTACTTTTAGCACTATTTTTAACTTATTCATGCCAGATGAGGGATAAATTTGTCAAACATTTTTTTCTGACATTCAGTTTATTTAATTGCTTTTTGGACCAATATCATAAACGAGCATCATTCCTATATTTCAAAAGAGTACTCCCAGAAAATTCTAATGTAGCTATTTCGACAAAAATGTGAATCTAAGAATCCACCCAAGTACAATGATAAGACTGGATTTTAGAGTAGAGGGTATCAAGTTCGATGCGTTAGCCTATCTCAAGCGATTAGAGACGAGCGCCGCATTTCTGTGTTCCTGAAGGAAGTCTATTAGTATCTCTCTCTCTCTCTCTCTCTGCTTGCGATTTTTCCAAATTTATCACTTTGTATCCCGTAAATACTTTATCACGTAAAATATAAAAAGTGTTCCTGTATGTAAAGCAAATAAATGTTTGAATAATTGTAAAACAGCTTTCAACATTGCAAAGTTATGTTGACAACTATTCATCTCGTACCATTTAACTGCATGCAAAATCGAATATGAAATTTTTCACTCTGCAGAATACTATTATATTTCTAATCCATGCCTTCTAATGTTTTTTTATTATTTCAGTTTATACAAAAGTATTAGTGTTAGATAACTAGAAGAGATTTGAAAAATAAATTCAATAGATTTGAGATTCTATTGACTTTTTTAATTTGATGTTCGCTTGAACTCGAAAACATTTGCTTTAACAATTGTTTGCTTGTGATGCGTTTTTGGGTGCCTATTTCTGCTGACTGAAAATCCATTAATCATAGGCACTCGCGCTGTAATTTTGAACCACAATCAAGAGATGAGATCGACATCATCTGGCATCTTCTACCCCGCATTATCCCTTATTATCGAAGAAACACTGCAACTATGGTGTATTTTAATAATCCAGTGGCTATTAGTGGGTACAAGGAAACTTCTTGTCTCCTGGCTACGTAAATGACCTCTTCCCAATCAGCCCATCGTGGCCTTAACTTAAACTAAGTTTATTATCAAATAATGGAAACACTATTTTTTGCATATTTCTTTTAAGACTTATTTTATATTTTATCCTCTGGCTAATGTCTTGCATCAATCAAATGAATCTGCTAAGCTTAGGGGATATGCTTTTTTATTGGAAACTTAGCTGTAAATGAGACATTTTTTCTCTTTATTTGTTGCACTTTCCATTGGACCCCTGACTCTCAGAGAAGCCTCAGCAGCTGGTATTCTTCGCTGGGCTTTCAACTTCTTTTTTCCTCGCAGTAAAAGCAAACATACAAGGTGTTCCGTACGTGACAAGAAAAGCTAATTGCGGCTTAAGACGCACTAAAAACTGATCCCCGGTGCATCTTCTTCAGGTGGATGGCGAGTAATGGATGTCCGACGAAGAAAAAGTGGCTTCTTGAAAATTAATTCTCGTGTTTTGATTTGCTCTTATGTAATCAGTTTTCTTCCTCTTTTATTTTTCTTTGCAGAAATATTTCGCATGTGTACTTTAGAATTAGACAAATCGACACTGTAAATCTAAAGGAAAATTTTTTAAACATTTTTTATATGCTATAAAAAGGCTATGTTTTTAAAGTCTTAATCTCTACAAATAATCCAAATACTAATTCTTGGGAAAAAATTCAAAACAAATAATAATTATATTTTTGTTACAGTGCAGTAATGAATGTTGTCATGTAATTTGATAGGCGTAGAGAATCATTATCTACTGGCAGCATTTTTCGTAGATCATAAGGTGGATAAGATTAACGCAAGTGAGGAGATCAGAAAAATCTCAAGTGATATTCATGCCAAAATGAAATATTTCCTTCTCTTTATTCTGGTTGTTAGTATTGATCTTAGAACTTCCAACACAGTAAAGCCTTTAGGTACAGGTAGCTCACAATAAATCCTTTATTAATATTATGCGCATTTACTACTTTTTTTAGACCAGATGATTACAGTACATTTATGGATGTTTAATTCTACCGTCGGAAATTGTTAAACGACTTGTAATTTTAAATCACGTTCAACTGACGAGATCAACCACTGAACTGCTGCCATTCAACTGAGCATTATTTTTCTCAACGCCCCACCATTTGAGGAATGTTGAGTCGGACAGAATTTTTGGAGACGAGGACAACGTTGTTTCCCTCAAAACTACAACTGCTCCATTCACTTCTTATTTTGGTAGGCTCAAAGTAAGTAAATGCTGCCAATTACAATAGGACTTCGAGCTTCTTTGAAATGAGAGTCACCAGCTGATTTTTCCCTCTCAAAATGCCGTAGTGCCAGGTTTTTATCCAGACGTATTAAAGACTCCATATCATTTTAAATCTAACTCCTCATGCCATAAAAAAAGATTCACCAGTTTCTGTGAAATGTTTTATTCATTATAGGAGTCTTAAATTCAGGGAAGTTTCTCTGTAAATTTAGGCAGCGATGGCCAGTTATAACGTGTGGCTCATTAACGTGATATCTACACAATGCGTTTTGGGTGCAGAAATATGGTTTCATTAGGCTTAATGCCTAATGCGCATGGTCTATAAATGAACCCAGCTGCTCCACAGTTTCAAAGAAAGAGAGAGAGAGCAGGATTGAACCAACAATATATGGTTCACAACAGCAAACTCTTATCTTTCTATATGAGCAAATAAATTTTAATAATTTATTTTACTCATATTTTTCTTTGCTTTCTTTGTCGATGAGGCCACTTATGTGTACGAGCGTTACTGGTTTTCAGTTCAGCATTTCATGTATTCGATTCTCATTTCATTCTTAAATACTTCTTGTGGTTTAAATCCATTTTCAAACCAAATTAACTTTTTCAACATAAAAAAATGATAAGTTAACCAAGCAATCCATCAATATTACTGATTTTTACTTTCAACTGTACGTATTACCCAATGGTTAACAAAGCAATCTATCAATATTATTGAAGTTTACTTTTAACTGTACGTATTACCCAATGGTTAACAAAGCAATCCATCAATATTATTGATTTTTACTTTTAACCGTACGCATTACCCAATGGTTAATAAATCTTAAAATTAAATCTAACAGATAAATACTCCCGTTTAATTAGAAAAATCAAGTCAAATCCACACGCTTCTGAAGTTACTAGGGATTCATAATTCATTCATCAATTAAACCAAAATTTTCATATGATTTGTAAATCTGTGGTAAAGAAAAATGTTTATCTTGGCTTAAATATGTTTGCCTATATTTACTATAATACCTTTTATATTAAAATGAAATGTAAATTATGAATTATTATAGAAAATAACTTCATATTCTACAAAAAATACAATTTAATCTTTCATACTTTTAAGTTTGTTAACTCCTTATCAAAAGTGTTTAAAATATTAAAAAATATTTCTTGATATGTAACTTGATTATGGCAAATAAGCTTGTTTTTAAGCTGTATATAAAATCTGTCTTTAAATTATTTATGGTTTTAACCGTTTTTTAATAATTTACTAGGATGGATGTCAGTCCTCGTTTATTTAACTCAAAATTTACAGGTTCGATATTTACCTTGGGTGTTGTTGTTGAACCCTGCATTGCTCTATCTGTTAGATGGAAAAGCTACCTTGGAAATCATGTTTGCTGAATTCAGAATTCACTTTAAATCGTATATTCCATTCCAGTTACGCTAAGCTGTCTACTGAATGTTTTTGCTTTCAGTTTTACAATTCATGTGTCCAACTCCTACAATTAAAGTGTATATTTGCAGCGGCTTCCAGTTTACTATTGTATATTCTGGTAAAATGAGTTGCTGCTCGAGACCAATAGAGCAAATTCTGATGAATTAGCGCTTCTAGTCCAACATTTATTCATGAGTAGAGAATTCAAAATAAGCATGAATACTTTTTGATCATAAAAGTATAATCACTTTTTGTTTGAACTAGAAGCTGTTTTCTGATAAACCCCGATAAACGGGGATGTTGAAACATAATTCTCTTGATTAGAACAGTAAAAGCTTCAACACAGAAGGACTGACATGGTTCTCAAAGTAAAACATTCCTGTCTATTTAACAGAAACCCAGTTAGTTTTTGCTGTTATCTCTAAGAGGCAATGAGCAGCACAGTTCCTGAAGGGGCGCGGGGTTTTCAAGTCTCTCGATCGCTGCATCTCTGTGTTCCAAATGTTATTAAGCGCGCACGATTACTCCAGTCCAATCGCTCGTGAAAGTACGGGGAGGAATTACTGCGGTGCCGAAAGCGAATTAAGGACCGTAATTGGATAACAGCTTGCATCGTCTCCTCATCCAATTACGGCATTTGCTTTACCCCGTGTGGAAGACTCTTTTATTAATGAAATTTAGTAGAAGTCCATGAAGCGAAGGCATTGTTGAAAATGAGACAAAAAATACGATTCTCCCACTTTGATGCCGTTAAAGAACTACTCTTTTCATTTTTTTTTTATCATGGTGCCGAAAATCAACGAGTCGGTTCCTTTCAATTAACTTGTGAGAGATTGATCTTTAAAAATCCACATTTTTGATTAATTACTTGGAGTTGTTAGTTTTATATGATGATACGCATTATTATTTACTTATTTTTTTTAATTTATTAATAAAGTGTGTTTATTATCTTACTTTCATCAATTAAATTACCGAATTTTGTTATGTCTCGATAGGTCTTTGAACTTAGGCTCACTGATAACAAGTGTCAGAACTCTCTTTGAAATGCAAGCTTCTCAGTTTGAACCCTAGACCGATAAATAATAGGTGATTATTGTCACGTTCCTCGATTTTTGCTTGTATGGACAGCTGTGTCTTCCGGGTTTCCTCTTTTGTGACACATGAGTCTATGGAAACATTCTCCTGGGAAGTTAAACCAGCTAAAACCCTTACAAATGATTTCATCTGTTAAAGTAATTAATATGAAATACCAAATATAATCGAGATCTTGAATGTTTATATCCAAACTGTACAATACTTAGCGTTTACCCATCTGATGCCTTTGAGTTCGAATCTAATTGATGGGAACGGATGTTGCTTTGTTACACGGAGAAATGCAGTAATGTTTACTTGTGAATTAAATATAGCTTATAGTTTTAGAGATGAACTACAAATTTTCATGAATGAAATTAACTCTCGAATATGCTTTAAAATAAATCAAAAGTCATTGTAAATTTAGTCAAAATATATGGCTTGTGAAAGAATTACTGCTTTTTACACGAATTTCTTACACCACACAAGTAGGTTAATATCAGGCTTAGCAAATCCTTATTCGAATATTTAACCAACTCAAAATACAAGGATAATGTAAAGTCATTGTTAAATTATTAATTTCACTTTTGGGATGTATTTTTAAAAGCATGTGCTTTGGGCTCACCGTGGTTTAATGATATTACAGTGCTTCTCGGAGCTTAAAGATTGTGGATTCGATCCCAACCACTGTTAAACAACGGAAGATAGATGTTGCCCTTCTGCATTCAAGTCTTTTGGGATATGTGTCTGGGAGTTTCCTGGGTTTTCGCTCTTGTGCCTCGTGAATACAAACCATTATCTATGAAAAGTTCTCCCGGAAGGAGTTGGGTGCTAAAATTGCTTTCAACGCCCTTTCGTGAGGTCAAAGCAAAGCACTTTATTCACGAATATATAAAGAGTAAACCATGAAAGAGCCATCCTTTGTTTCACCATGGCTTATTGTTAAGATCATGTTGTTCGAAGTGTAAGATCCTTGCCTCATTCTCAGTCTTTATTGAGTAGCAGGATATGCGTGTAGGTTTTTTTTTTTAACCTGCATACAAGTCTCTCGAAGTCTGTGCATCTCCATTTAAGGAAAAATGCAGTGGGTATATATATATATATATATATATATATATATATATATATATATATATATATATATATATATATATATATATATATGCAGTAAACTCTCGCTACAACCAACGATACCCGATACAACAATAACTCCCTCTACTACAATAATGTTTTGTGGTACCGGTGATTTTGCATATAAACTAATGTTAATCTCCCCTCAATATTGCGATATTCTCTAGAACAATAAACCTCTGTAAAATGATTTTTTCAATCTAAATTTCAGTTAATCGTGCCCAACGTCGGGCATCTTACAAATAGTCACAATCGGAATCGTCTTCATCAGATGTAATGTCATATTCCAACGTTTCTGTTCCTGATGAAGAATGAAAATAGTCATCCAGCTCATTGTCATCATTATAGTGCTATAGAAGTTGCCTATAGTGTCATCACTATAGAAGTTGGTGGGAAGTAACAGAAAAAAACATTCGGAATTTCTGGAAAAAGGCCGATCTTTGTGTTATGGAAGATAAGAAATCTGATAATGATGAAAATTCCATAGACAATGATCTCTCAGATGATCAAGAATGTGTTTTGCACATTAAAGAATCCGTATCCCAACTTGAGGAAACAAGCGGTAAAAAATTTCGAATTAGTATGGAAGACTATTTAACAGCAGATGATGATCTTATGATTTTCGCAGGAGTTGCTGATGAAGATATTCTCTCTGAAATTACTGATGAGATAGGAAACAATAATGAAGATGATGATATTGATGATGATGATGATGATAATACAGGTCCATCGCAGTTCTTATTGTCGTCCCAGGAAGCTCTTCAATCTGTGAATTCTCTACGGACATTTTTTCCAAGCCTTCCGTCGACAAATGAAGAACATTTTCGTTCACTAGATTCAATGCATACAATATTGGTGAACTTAACAGTTAAAAAAATGAATAAACAAACAAAAATATTGGATTATTTTCAATAAAAAGTATTTTCAGTTATGTGAATATTTCTGTGCTTATTTTCTGAATTTATCTTATTTATTTATTTTTTTAGTATTTAAACCACTGTTATTAGTATTTTAGAAATTAATTTCTTCTCAATATAGACTTAAAAGTAGTATGTTATGCACCTTAAACTAATAATAAAAAAACTCTTATTAAATGCTCAAAATAGGTAGGCCCTCGATATAACAATATGCCTCTCTACAACAATGTATTTATTTGGTCCCTAAAATATTGTTGTAACGTGGTTTCACTGTATATATGTATGTTATTATTCCAACAGCTTTCAACATTTAAAGGATGTAGTATCTAATTTATTTCCCTTTTAAAATCAAAATAATTCAAGAAAATCGAAAGTCAAATTCTTTGGTGAAATGTGTAGCCAGAAAATGGATTACACTTTTCGGTAGAGGAGATCCCAGTTTTGATCCAAATTATTGTTAAACATTGCCAAATGTATGTTGCGCGCGCGCGTTTTCTCTTTAACCATCACACACAGCATATGTTTGATATTTAAGAACTTTCTGGGTTTTATTTCTTGCGATTAGTAAATAGATCTCTTTGTCTTACGGAAGGAGTTTTCATATTCAATTTGCTGCTAATGTTTAAAATGACTTTACGATAGCTTTCACGTGCTTGACTACCCACTCAGTGCTATCAAAGTTATGAAAATTTTTCAAAATTATATAAATGATAATCTAAAATACTTTTGGTGTGAAATCTGGGTCAATATTTTCATTTATAAAACAAACTAACTGATAAAGTATCAAAAATTTTTACTATATCTTAAGTAATTACTTATCTTTCGCCTCAAGCTACTGTAAGTAAATATTTTGTTCGAATATGCTTTTATTTATAGACAAGGAGTGTTTGTTGAAAAGTTTAATGATTATCTGTTATAACTACTGCTTTCATAAAGTGTTTTAATTATACCCTCTTTCCTCATTAAACTGACAGATGCGAGATAATTGTTCAATTATCCGGTGTTATTTTCCTAAACTGTTTATAAAAGTGCGATTCATTTTTCTTTCTCTCTCCTTAGCTTTCAAGTAAATTGTAATTAATTATGTTAATAATAATAATAATAATATTTATTATATCTTTAATAATAACCTTCTAAAAGTATCCTGAACTCAACAGTTCATTACCATTAGGAAAATTATCTTACTGAAGCCGAGAAAAGCAATCAAAGAAGAGAAAATGCGTCTGTTAATATTCTCAAATTAGTAAAAAGAAGAAAAGGAGAAACTTAGAATGAAATGAAACTAAAAAATAAATTTTAGTAAAAATTAACGTGTTAAGAGAAAAACTTAGAAAGAAACATAAAAAATACCTCCGAAAAATGTTACGGCTTATTTTGTTTCTTAAGTAGGACTTTACGAACAATACTAATAAAAATAAAAACCAAACTTGAATTTACAAGTTGAGAATAATAATGGTCTAGTAAATTGCTGCAAATGGTATGATTGAAGGTTTCTTATAGTGCATAAGAAAGGCAGAAGTGCAATCTGTATTCAAAAGTGACTGGACTCGAACCAGAGTGATCACGTTCCAAACATCAGCAGTCCTACACCTTGGCCATTGTGAGAGTGACTGAGTAATTTTGGAACAGGAAGGACAGATGGCAAGCATCTTGTATTTTAGCCGAGTGTGTATACAATGTGAAAAACGGCAGTGAATGGCGGATAAATTGCTCAGCTGAAGAGAAGAAATAGACGACAAATTATGGACGAAATCAAAATGCACATACTACTGAGGAGTTAACTTTCGACAGTGCAATTTATTGATGAGACCCTCTTTTCGTAATATAATACAATGACTAATACTATAGATATACTGTTATTTATCAAGAACGCTAATTTATGCAATGCTTTGATAAATAAATTGGACTTAATATTGATGGAGTATAATACGTTTTTTTTCCTATTCAGGCGCCTGTCTTATTAACTTTTCTATCTTTTGAGCAGATCCTTTATAAATAACCTTTTTACTAATATGGATCTTTAACCTTTCGCTTTTGTATTTAGTTGACTTGGCCCACTTGAGTTATATTCTCAAATGTTACAAACATCTGAGTAGGCTTTGTGTCGAAGCAAATAGACCTACCTGATATTATACCTGAGGAATATTGCCTAGTGATTTACTGCTTATAAATAAATAAATGTTTATATTAATTTAACGGACTGCATCAATCATCGAAAATTCGAAGCCGTAAGATGTCAGAATTATTAAAATGTATATCTTTCTGATATTTGTATCCATAAATGTAACAATACAAAAAATTAAACTTTGCGTACATTGTTAAATCAATAATTTATTTAGGTACATGAAGGCTTATCAGGATTCCAAAATTTAGGGAGTGAAAAGAGTTTGGTTTGTGCACCACTTATACCTTCATTTAGTGGAAAACTTAAAATTAAGTTTAGAGTTGAATAAGAAAATTTATAATGTGAGGAGCAAAATGCTTTCATATGAATATAGCTTTTATTATATTTAGTATCTCTCCGAAATAGAAGGCAAGTATTTCGAATGTAGTTACAGAATCTTTCTAGAACAAAACAATTTGGAAAGTGAAAATTTTGACTTGTTAACCAGAAAATGACAGATTTGATTCAAATGAATCATGAGATTCAGTGTTTATGCTTAAAATAACATTTCGGGTAATTACAAATACTCAGTTATACATCTACTGTAATATAAATATAAAAAAATGTATTAATTTTCTTGTTTATAGATGTATATATATATATATATATATATATATATATATATATATATATATAGATAGATAGATAGATAGATAGATAGATAGATAGATAGATAGATTGATAGATAGATAGATAGATGTGTGTGTATTTTATCTATTATATATATATATATATATATATACATTCACACACACACACTCCTCAATCTTTTCAAAAGAATATCATATAACATGAGTAAATGTACAACTATCCAATCAATTATGTTTCAAATAAATGGGTGAAGGATACACAAACAACTTGAATTCAAAATATCTAATTAAATGAAACTTTAATAAAAGTTAATCTTTTAAGAAAAGGGGGGAATTAACTCTTTTCTGCATGATTGAAAGTCGTTGACTACTTTACTTTTAGGTAGAGTCAAAAAGAGAAAATTTCCCTGAATCAGATAACACCTCATCGTTCAGTAAAGACAAAAGAAAAGGAATCTTTTTTTTCCCTATCCTCAGCTTAAAATGGCGCCAAAGTGTTTTGGATCGATTATTTCCCATTAATTACTCCTACGGCTGTTACGTAGTATCGACACCATCTAGGGAATAAGTAGCAGCGGAGAGAGATTTTTTCCACCTTTTTTATCTCCTCCGCCAAGAGGGAATTTAAAATGCCTTCCAATTTTCACAGATATCTCTTGTCACATTGTTTTTAATAAAAGCACCCGCTTTCCTTTTAAGAAAGAGACGGAGGGAAAAAGAGAAGAATATAAATCCGCCAAATAGTATAATGACTCGAATATCACTCGCTCGAGTACATCCAAGTCTAAAAGCTATCGATTCTTGAAGAGTTTTCTAGAGGGGTCTTGTGTTAATTGATTCTCTGGCGAGAACTCGGCGGGGCTTTTATAAATGCATTCTCAGCTTTTGATGGATTGCTATTGAGTCAGGTAGGCGTGAAAACGAACTCAGTAACAGAAAAAGTACCCACTAAAGGAATCGTGAAAGAGGCTTTAAACTTATCACTGCATTGGATTGCATACGAGAATTACTTTTTTTTAAAAGAAAGCTACTTTTGCTTACACGCTATATAGACTATTTCATGATCTGATATGTTTTCATGCAAATTCGCAGTTGTGTGCTTATATTGATTCAGAGATGCATTTAGTGTTTTTGATTTGAAGAATAAAATGTAAGTTTAGGTGTCAATTGCCTTAATTACTTGGAAGAGAATCATGTAAGAATTACTGGAGGAGAATAGCTTTTTTTTCAAAAGAATAAAGTACTTGAAGGCAGTTCTCTTATCTGGGAGATGGGTCCAATAAGTGGTGTTTTTGAAAAAGCGACCAGGTGAGGAAGTCGATACCTGAGCTGGCAACTCTCCACTCAAATGCCCATACTTTAACCACGAATGAACATTTCACTGTGATTAGTAATTGTGAGAATGCCTATCAACTTTGCGATTTATAAGACCAGAATCATGATAGAAGGACTTGTTTACTGACCACATTCAACGTCCCTTCTCTAACCTGCATATTTCATTAAGAACGCTGAGATTTTAAACATGCGTAAAGTATTTGATATAGAGACCAATTCTTATATTCGAAAAAGGGTGAATTCTGCACCTAACCACTCACCTACTATGAGCAAAACTCGCCGAGAGCGTCTGTGCACGATTCATGTTTGATGGGGTCCAGGCTGTTACAAGTGCGGAAGTGCAGAGGAAGATAATTCGTCAATTGAGCTGATTCAAATTAAAAGAATAACCTTTGTGATTTCAGTCTGTAGAAATAAGCATCTCCAAACAATACATTAACTTGTCTAATTAATGTTGCTAAAACTAATTTAATGATATATTTATTTCCATGTCATCTATGCAGAACAAAAGCTTGAAATATTTCAAATAAAAAAAATCCTTTGACCACGAAATGGTTTTGATTTGACCACAAATATTATTCTCATAAATATTATTTTATATAAATACTCGATCATATTATTGTGTTATATGTAAATGTTTTATTAAAAAAGGCAGAAAATTACTTCTTTAATAATTTTTAATCTTAGAAATATTTTTTTAAGTTGTAATTTTTTAAAAGATGTATAGGCATTCTTATGAAACAAATATTTGTATCTGTGAAATGTATATAAAAGTTATGAAATATACAAATATTTTAACTCCTAAATAGGAAAAATATTAATCTTCATGTTGGCATTTTTCAATAAATGGAATAAAGCACATGACTTATCATGCCTTCGATTTTTAAGTACCAGAAACTTACACCATTTGAGCACATTCTTAACACTTGATTTTTTTTCTCCTTCCTTTATTTATACCACTCTCACTCAGGCCAATACATATCCAGGAAACTAACTTTTTAAATTACATTTCAGTAATCAGCTGTCCGTTTGCATCCGGGCTTTGACAACATCGAGAATGCGAGATAAAAAAAAATAAAATAAATGAAAATAAATGTTTATTCGATTCTCTTCCTTTCCCGCTACTTTTCCCCATGTCTGATAATTGCGGAAGAAGAGTTCATTTTTTTCCCCTTTTTCCTCTGTTTCGCACTGACTCAGATGATTCTGAGTTGCATGCTGCAAACCAAGCTATATATATATATATATATATATATATATATATATATATATATATATATATATATATATATATTTCGGTCAATTTTCTTAATTATCTTTCCTGCTGCTTTTCAAGTGTGGGAGGTGAGAAGGGGGCTCTGGGGGAGTGAAGAAGAAAAAGAAATAAAAGACAAACACGGAGAGAGGATTAGTTGGTAAAGGGGAAAAGAAGTGAAATCAGTTCGAATCTTCAAGTGGCTTCCATGCATTTTTTTCCCCATTCGTATCACAGAGCTGTTTGGGTTTTCTTTAGGGATTTATGGGGAATAGAATTTCCTTGTTTCATTTAGTTTTTGCATGTTAATGCATTCTTCGATTATTCACGTGAAAGATTTGGTTGGTTTATTTCACTTCTGTAGTGTTGCTAATTCCTTAATTACACGACACATATTATTTTATTTTTACCCGTCCAATTTGTTATACATAATAATTATAATTGCTCTTTCAAATATTTGTCCGCTATAAAAAAAATACTAAAAATTTGCATAGAAAAGTGTAACAAAATTTGTAGAATATTATCTTCAATCTGAAGTAAAATGTTTATTCTTTTTGTTATTTTCAAAAAACTGGTAAAAATTAAATCAGTATGCACAAGTCGGAAATTCAATGCAACCAACTTGGTTATTATGATATGTTTGAAGCATCTAAAAAAAGAATATTAGTAAAATCATACCAGATTATGTTCTTTAAAATTAGATATATTCGCGCTAGATATTTTTAAAAACATGAGTTTGTTTATACTGTTGATGAATCCTTTTATAATCAATATTAAATGTAATACATTTCATTATTTCTGCATATTCGAAAAATTTTAACTTAAATAAACGTGAAAGCGTAAAAGTCTTACTCGCGTTGCACAGCAATGCATAAATGTTGCTTTCTCAATTTCTTCAGACATATGATTGGAGTGGAAAAGAATGTTTTCAGAAATTCTGCGTAACGGATAACTTAATGGTTGCTGTTATGAATTTTTAATGTACTCCGGATACACTTTTCGCAGACAGAAACCATATGCATGTGTTGTAAGTGAGGAGGAAACATGGAAAACTTCACATCATCGGCGTCACAGTAATCCTGAATGCAAAAAAAAAAAAATAAAATAAAATAAAATAAATAAATAAATAAATAAAAAAATAAAAAAACCCAACACAACATTAATTGTTCGTTGCTCAACAATGTCTGGGATTGAACCAAGGGCTAAATTTATGCTACAAAGAGTCTGTCTTACCCTCACGGTAAGTCCTATGCATTATATTTAACACTACTTAGGGGACCGACTAAAATTGTTGTAAGATATTTTAATGACCACTGTGCGAAAGTTGATTTCAGGAAAGCTTTCCATAGATTGTAGACGACATTCTTGTATAGCAAAGTGTAAAACCCGTAAAGCCTTCAAGCACCCACCCCGACAGAGTGAGTCAAAAACCAGGAGCACAATGGATCTCACTCATCTGGAATTTTTCATTTAGTAATGGAATCGAACCTGGTACGTTAATGGTAGAATAAAACTCTTCAGAGTGGAAGAAACATTTCACTCTCAATCCACCATGCCACCTGAGCCCATAGGCATTACAACGGTCAATATGAGTATTTAGACACTGAGAATATGACAGCCGAGGACTGAATTTTATTAAAAGTCCTATAAATAATCACCATGTGTTAACTTCCAGGATAGTTTATCATCAATAGTGGACTTAGTTGACATGTTGCAAGGGAGAAAACATGGAAAGTTTCGAAGCTGTCTGAATAAGTGCTTGGGAGTTTTCCAACGTTTCTTTTTACATATATATAAATATTGTGCAATAAAATCTTTAAAAAAAATGAAAACTTTCTCCAAAAATTACAATAATTTTTCTGATAGAATTAACTTTTTAACAATCAATTTCTGAAATTTGAAGGAAAGGAAGCCGTTAATATGCACGTTACCTAGTTAAAATGCAGAACATTCTTTGCTCCACACATTAACATATATCAAGCTTCAGTTCGGTAGCACACACACATACACATATATGTGTGTATATATATATATATATATATATATATATATATATATATATATTGAAGTATAACGGCAAAATTTTGAGAATTATACTTTGCCATTCTCGAAAAACCCTGAATCGCGATACTTTTGTGACAATATGGTCAATGCCTCCTGATAAAATTAATCATGTTAGTCCTTAAGACCTTTTACATGTTCCCTTTGCTTTCTGTAATAACTTTGAATTTTATTTTTACTTTGTTATTCGTTTTTGTTTGTTAATATTTGTATACCAAAATATCTTTTACGTTTGAGGATTTGATTTTTATACACATTATTTACAGGCACACACAGACATGTGTGTGTGTGTCATGCTTTTTCTTAAATGCAAATCATTTATGCTTCACTAAAAAAATTTTTTTACTCAGTAAATACACTTAAGTAAGAGCGTGCAGTCACATACGAAATGCTCCTTTATTTTAAATAACTTTTCTAAGCCCCTCCTGAATCTAGGAGAGAAATGGAGAACGAAATATATGGACAGAGGCCATTGCAGTCATTTCCCATCCTCTTTTTTTGTGGTAAAGATGAAATCAATACCTCTCTTTCTCGGAGAGTAAGAGACATGAAAGTTTTTGATTGGTCTGACTGCAGTCAAATCACACAGTGGACAACTGCATAAAATGAAATGGGAAAACTGTTGGCAGCATGGTGGACATTTGAGAAATTTTTCTATGCATTCTTGCAAGATAATGGTCAAATCTGTCTAGGCCATGTGATAATATTATAGTTTTCATAAGGAATAAAAAATCAAATGTATTTGTGTGAAAAAGTAATTTAAAAACATGTGTTTCCTTTGACGATGAAATTTTAAAAGTATTTTTTACTTAAAGTATTCTGATTTAAAAATAAAACGAAACGTTTCTTAGGCTTACCTTTTTGCAGTGACGTTCAGTTATTAAATATATTTCTTTCAAAATCAATAAATCAGGTTAATTTAGAAGTTAAACCCCTACTGAAAGTGAAGATTTGAAAAAAAATTTATTTCACTCAAGAATTTTTGCATTTTTTAACTGTATTTCGCACTCTATTTAATTCGTATTGTAACTAAATAGTTACTTATTATCTGAAAAAGTCATATCATGGCATGCCAAAATTCGGTATTTTATAAATTTTATAAATATTTCATGATTTTCAATTCATTAAAAAGCATAAACATTAAGAATAACTTATCTTGATAAAAAAAATTATAAAGATTAAAACCATATAATAGTAGGATAGCTATGTAGTATTTCGCTGTCAAAGTGTTTTGTCATCTGAGATAGATTTAATACCTCGAAAGTAGCGTAACAGAATGCTATGGACATCACATGATTGGCCAGAAAAGTTCCGCTCTTTGTAAGATAATTGTCAGCGTTAGTTCTAACACTGATTCTGTTTTCAGGCAGTCTCTTTCCTAATTCTAAATCTCTAACTCCTTATGGACACCATGCGATATCTAATGGACTTTGTATCAATCTAATGTCCCTCCACTAACATCATATGTGAGTTCTGAGATGAGAATGCCAGTTGAAATGTCAACCTCGTTTCTTGACCATGGTTCAAAATTGCGAAATAATCTGTGTTTAGCAGTTTTGATCTGCAGAGATAGGCATACTTCGATACTGGAACAGGTAAGAAAATACTATTGCGCCTGAAAAGGTGATGTGGATATTAACTATTTGTAGGATCTAAGATCACTTAGTTAACCTGATAGAAAGTTGTAAGAAGGTTAACAGCGCAGATGTCAACATCGTCATCTCACCCTGGTTCCATATTACAAGATATCTGTGTTTATTAACTTTGGAAAAATGAAATACACATAGTTGGAAGCGTAACGCACTTATATATTAACCAGCGATTTCAAAAACAACTTTACAGAATATTTTCAAAGCACCTAATTAAAAAAAAATCTCCTGCTGTGTTTCACGTCCATAATTTTATACGTCTCGGACTTCATTCTGATGTTAACTTTGTCAGCATAAAAACACTAACGCATGAGTTATTATAAAAACATTTTGCTCGAGTAATTATGACTCAGCCAGTGCGTTCGCATCCCTCGCAGCGAGATGAGTGACATTCCATAAGAATTTAGCGACATCACTAGCGTGTCACAAACCAAAATGCGTGAAAAATCTTTTGAAAGGCATCCCTTTCACATCAGCAAAATCGGGACTTGAATCACTCTCCCTCGCAACTTCTCCCGACGACAAGCGGGTAAAATCTTACAGCTCATGCATCCGAGGGGGAACCGTTATTTACGCGTTATGGATGCGTAACACTGCGCATGCCCAGACGATGAAAAGGGTGATCCGCCATAAACCTGACAACGAAGAAAGATGTCCACTCGGTTAAAAAAATAAAGGAGCGAGAGCTGCAAAAGCCTATCTCCTTTTTTGGATTAAAATGCGTTTCCTAGGCGGCGACAAGGGGACTGAAATGTGAACCACCTTAAGAGGGATAGGAGATATATCTGCGCATCAAGATATAATCCCTTGGTATAAGACGCTACTTTAAGAATGTATTCTCAAAAGTATAAAAATATCTCCCACTTATTTCTCGTTCATAATATTTCAAACTAAAAAGAACGCAGTGGCTTTGAATGTGTCTTATAATAATTCTCGATTTCGTGCTTTAAGGATGTGGTTTTTCCGAAGAAATGCGCTGAAATAAAAATGTGGGTGGTTCTTTCCCTTTTTTAAATGTTTTTTTTTTTATAATATTTTTATTTTATCTGATTGTATTGATAACAATCGACTTTATTTGCTGATGTATGAGAAAGAGAAGCATTGAATTATAGCTTTAACGGTTTTAGAATTTCTTTAACATCATTAAGATAGTAATCTCTTAACTCAAGGCTATAGATGGATTTCTTGAATATTTACAAAGTTTTGAAGCAGCACAATGGACAGCCCGCTAGTTTATATTGCGAAGGATAGAAATATTTAACATAGATTGCTGGTAGCTGAATGATTACCACACTGGCTTTCAGTTCAGTAGTCTATGAGTTTGATTCACATGTCGGCCATGATGTGTGTAATGAATTAAGTGAAGAATCAGTTGCCTCTGGCAGTGATTGAAAGGGTGACTACATTCCATATCATATGGTTGTTAAAATTATGTGAGTTTGAGTTGTGTGTCTACATTAATTTGTTACAGCCAAAGATCTTTCACCTGTATGACATAAATATAAAGAATAAAGTGACAGCTTAGGTTTCACATCGTCATCTGACTATGATTCAAAATTATGAAGAGCTTGGTGATGGGCTAGTATTCTAAACACGTTAGCTTTAAGGTACAGTGTAGGGCTCACCAGCACTGCTATGTAGGTACACATAATTTATCAAGTGTTAATATAAATGTCAAGTCCAAAAATATGTACGCATATAACATGTGCGTACTCAAGACAATTTTAAATATACATGTGAAGCAGGAAACCACTTCCAAAAATTACAAAGTTATATCATTAGGATTATTGCATCCATATCTCATTAACTTAAAATTTACCTTCTCATTTTGACAGTAAAAACTAATTTTATTAAGATGTGGTCAAGTTACTTGATTAAAATTAATCAATTATTTAATATGAGATATCTAAGGCTTTTCTAGAAGAGTGATAGTCTCACATTTCAGCCAGAGGCACAAATTCGTGCAAGGTTGCTAAATCACAAGAATTCATGAAAGACATCATTCGACGTGGCAAAGGTAACAAAGCTCGGAACCACATCCCCTTCCCCGAACACGCACAACGGGAATATAAATATTCCATTCGAACAAATCTTTAAAGGCAATTCAATTCGGAACTCTTTCCAGCGGCGTGATTTTCCAGAGCTGAAGCTAATGACAAGTTTTAATGGTGGACCAAAGACTTCTGGCAAGATATGTAATTGCCGGAGAAACCTCACTCCTGCGTCCTCCCTCCGGGTGTAATCCAGGGTGTCTCTCCACTGCACACCAATTACGAAATGTGTCAGACGTGTATGTCCAGAATGTCCCCTTCCGTCGTGCCTCCCCCTCGCCAAAAGCTAATCTGGTTGAGCCTCCAGTATGACGGAGAGCCCATCACATCGCGAGGTATCGGTAATTATTCGGTGCGAAGAATATCCCATTTCTTGAAGCGAATGTCGGATGCTAATTAAGGCATTCCTAGAGTTTTCTCTGTCTCGGTTTCGACACCCGGTACTGAAGGGGATGCAGAACGAAGGTTTCAGGTTTAGTGGGCACAATTAACTGAGTATTAAACGCTATCGAAGTAATCACTCGTCAAAAGAGAAAGCTTCTGAATTTTGAGAATAAATCACATTCATAGCGATGAAAGATCACCGACTGCCTTATTGTGAACAAAATGAAACATTTTTATCTTCCTTTCTGTTTGTTACATTTCTGGGTTCATTTCTTTAATATGTTTGAATAACAGTTTTAATTTGAACTCTCCCTCGCATGTAATCTGTGTTAAAAATGTATAGTGTTTGGAGTTTTGTTATGAGTGTATTTAGAATGAAATTCAATTGAAAAGTATTTTAATGTTTATTTTAAATAGCTATCAATTCTAACATTTGATGTCACTAAACACAAAAGATATCTGGATATAAGTCAAATAAAGAATACAACAACTGAGATGGAATTTGATAGGTCCTTTGAAAATTTCCATGATAAACTAATGAAAGAATAACCAAGACTGCATCTCTCGTGTTGTAGTTACGTTTCCTACTTCCCGAAAATTTCAAAATAAAAATCAAGGATACGCATGTAAAATTAAAGGATTCATTAATAGTGACTCATTCCATTTACAAAAATTACCAAATTCGTAAAAATCAATGAAATTTCTCTTATAAATTGATTTTTTTATGATAGAAATGACTTCATCTGCATGGTGCTTATGTGTTTTGCGATAGTGGGGCTCTGTTTCTGTGTGATAGTAAATGAGATCACCACGTCTAATATATATATATATATATATATATATATATATATATATATATATATATATATATATATATATATATATATATATTGATATATATATTAGACGTGGTGATATATATATATATATATATATATATATATATATATATATATATAAGCTCTCTGAGGTGAGCAATGTTTGACTTAATATTATATCAATCCTTCTACCTTCCTGAAACTAGAATGATGCTTAATTTTTCTATCCGTTGCACTGAGCTGACAACTGAATAATTAACATTCTGACTTCTACTATTTCTGAGTCCGATTCCCTACACGGCATGGATGCTATGGATAATACCGGGACCAGTTTGCTTAATTACCCCTTATTTACAAAAAGTAAGATTGGAATAACGAATGAAACCAAGCTATCACGATTTCAGATCACTGGAAATTGGTTGCTGATCTTCATTATATCCTAAATACGAGCTTGTTTCAAATGATGAGGTGGTTCTAACTGCAATTTTCCAATTTCCTTATTCTTCAAATACAAACCCAACTTAATCCAGAATTTAAAGTTAAATCTTAAGGAAGCTAATAGGAGACAAATTTACTCATAATAAGAAGAATAGCAAAAATCAGTAACTGTTTCCACCATAATATATTTTATAATTCGAATATTAAATCATTTTATATGTAAGCATTGAGAAAAGGGGACTGTCTTTTGAGAATTAGCTGAGAAAATTCAGAACGGATTCTCTCAAAATTTTCGAAATGGATGAAAAAATTTAGCTAATTGACGATATTTTAATCAATGAACACACTGTAATGAGTTCTCTAAAAGCTAACGCCAATTGTAACTGCATAGCCTTAATAATGCTGGTAAAAAGTCATCGAGCAGAAAAACGGCATTAGTTTCTCTGCTCGATGAGTAGAAGTGTTATCGCAAAAAACTGCTTCTAGTTCTGAACTGTGCTCAAGTTCCGAGATGGACACCCGCACAAGGAAGCATCATTTAAGGAAAAATATCTCTCCACGTGCGTGTAAAGTTAATTAATGCTATAGTTTATGAAGGATTAAGTTGTTTGATACGTTTAATTTATTCTTGTTCTTAAAGTAATGCATCTATTATCTGAAAAGTAATAAAAGTATATTTTGAATTATTTTATAAGAAAAAATTGTTGTTAGAATATAAAATACAAGTGTATGATGATTCTTCTACATTTATATATAACTATTTTAAATCCAGTATTATTTTTTCGTAAAATGTTGATTTCAGAGTCTAAAAATATTCTTGAAAATACTATTTTTCGTGACGAAAAATAATAAACGTGCGAAATGGAGCTTTGTAAATATTTGAAGTGTGTGTATACACACACTTCAAATTCATTCGTTCATTTACAAAATGTTTGCATTAAAAATTAATTAATTCTGTGTTTAAAAAAAAAAAAAAGCAGAAGAAGAAAAAGATTTTTTTTAATACATGAAATTTTAGGAAAATAGTTTGAGATATAAATTATACATAGTAATATTATAAAACATATGGAAAAAATCTTTTCAAAATTCTTACTTCTTTGGAGAGAAATTGTGCTACTCCATGAAATTTCCGCGATTCTTTTTTATGCAGAAAACATAGAGAAGAAAGATATTTCTTAAAAAAACAGATTCCTCCAGATTTTTTCCGAAAAAATTTACTAAATTTTTTGTGTCATCCACTGATTTTTTTTAAACCTTCCTACTTTTCTTCCTATTTTTACAATGAATGGGGATGAGAAGGTCGAAAATTTTTGTCTTCTCCGTATATCTGAACCTCAAAACGAAACTTTCTCTCCTCCCCCAACCCCACGAAAGGAGTCCCACCCTCCCATCAGTAAATTTTCTTCCCTTTTTTCTTTCATCCGCAAAATCATATCTGGCAAAACTTCCGGGGGGGGGGGGAAGAGAAAGAGAGAGAGAGAGATCGCCACGGCAGTCGCCAAACTGGAAATATCTCTTGGAGGATGCAGAGCCAAGTGACTTGTTCTTGCGAAAAACTAGGAGAGCTTATCTCTGCCCTACGTTTCATTTTATAGTAGGACCAGAGAAGTGGGGGGTGGAGGAGCGTGACTTTGTCGCACAAGGACATAAATGGGGACATGTCCTGGTATAGAGACCCTTGAGGTGGTGGAAAATGAAACATAGAATACATGAAAAGATATTCTTTGATTCTAGGATGCGAGATTTTTGGCTTGGGAAAATGTTTCTCAGTTGTAGCTTATCCCGAAGAATTTACTTTTGTGCTGACTCTATAAAGCATAAATTTTGAGTATGTTATTCCGTTTCAAGATATAAAATTTGATATAAATTGGTAAATTGTAAATAACTTAAGACAAATGGATTTATTTTTAAAGCAGAGGATTTTCAAATTTAATGCAAATTATGTTTATTTGAACAATTTAATTAAATCTTTACGATAGACATGGTTCTTTATATGGATTTTGCGTGGCAGAAATTTTTGAAAGTGAAAATTTAAAAAAAACCTTTGAAATCTTTAATTTCTAAAGCTATTTTGCAGTCACTTCATCATGATTGAGATGGTATATATTTATGTAATGCTCTAATGTAAACATTCGCTTAATTGAATGTAAGATGTTATCGAAAATAAAATTATAAATTGAATCTTAATAAGAAATTGGATGAAATTAATTTATTAAATATAAAATATAAAAAAAATTGTAAAATAAAAAAAAAATTAAAATTAAACAATTATAAAAATTAAATTTAAAATATTCAAAGATAAAAAGGTAAATTGAAAATGACCCAAATTTACAAAAATAAATGAAGAAAAAAAACTTGTCCCGTTCCATTATGGAATAAGAGAACAAGAAGTTAAGAAATTTCGAAATTATTTGTGTAAAGATACAAATGATAAACAAAAGCACAATCAGTTCCCAAAATCTTAGACTAAAAAGAAAAGATGATGAAGATATACGAGTGAAAAGATTAAAATTTAAAAAGAATAGTATGCAATCAGTCTACTTAGCTGTGTTTTCTAAGGCAAAGTAAAATTATATAGTATAACAAATATAAATAGATTCAAACTAATTTTTGAAAATGGAAGGAAAATAACTTAAAATGAAATAAAAATAAATTAAAATAAGATTACAGATTGTATAAGATTAATGGAGGAAACATTTTTCGTCCTTAGAAAAACCGAAAGAATTTTGGAAATCTATTTTTAGCATTCAATATGCTTAATAAGTGTGCCTCTGTATCAGTTAGGAACTTTATGTAATATCATCATAAACTTGCTTTACGCAAGTTTATTTATTTTTGTATCTTAAAAAAATAAATAATTTATTATAATGAATAATGTTATTTCTACGTTCGCATGAGATTAAGTTGGGCCTATGCAATTTTATTCCCAGTTAAACTTTATGCTGAATGGTTCGATTCTTTTTCAGCCTGTTTGGTGCTTACAAAAAGTATCGCTGCAATATGGCAGATAAATCTAAGTGAGTCCCCACAGTAACCTGTATCGAATAAAATTTCAAATCCTCCGTGCCTTATTAAAGATGCCATCAAGTAAATGGCCCTCATTGCTTAACTCAAACACCAAGAGTCGTTATCAACTAAGAAGGAAAGAAAGAATAATTTCCGGAAACACTTTTCCGATAGTACAATCGTCTGCAATATACACCGTTGCCACTTTTGCCATTATTAATGCTTTCTCCTACATCGATTCCTCATTTAACCGCCTAGAAGGTCAGGTTATTCCACATAGCTCTTGAATGGGAATCGAATTGTTATTCCCATTAAAGAACTCTCCCCATACCCACCGTAATATCCCGTTTGTTACAATACATTGTTTTGTTATTGTTATTTAACTAAGACAAACAGAAGCGTTTCATTACGGCTCCTTTCTCGGAATTAGAGTTATGCTCGCAGTTGCCTTTTTATTTAATAACCCGTGGAGTTACGGTTTTTTATTTGTTTTCCACTAACATCAAAAGGAAAGCCTGTAGGGAGAATGGGTGGGAAGTGAAATAAAATCCTCCCCAGGCGCTATTTCTCTAGGTTTTATCTGCTGAAGTCTGAGAGGAATTTATAGTAAACCGTTTTCGGGAGCCCCCTCCATAAAGCTGTCAGCGGAATTGCAGGTAACAAATTGCCCCCACCCCCAACACCTCTTTCCGCCCCCACGCTAAATGGATGAGACGCGAATAGCTCTTCCTCAAAGAACGATTCAATTCAAGCTGAAAAGGTGATCAATCCCTTCGACATTCCTTCTGGACCACCCCCATGCACCGCCTTCAAGTATATCATCTAGGAAATCTGTCATTGATATTTCTATCTATATCGTGACAAGTGCAATAACACCCACCCATAACTTATGTAACCATTCTAGCTCCCGAATAACTTCTCGCCAACACAAGAGGCCGTTGAATACTCAGGGGTCTTAAAAAGTAAACCAAGTAACTTTGGAAATGCAACAGGTGTTTTTATATGATGAAATTCAAATAATTTTAAAGGGAAATCACAACGAGGGTACCACTTTCAACATGTGATTTCAAATCACCGTGTGCATTTACTATAATTAGGATATTTGCTTAATGTCCTCATCAATTGTTTTAGCCTTTTACTCAGTAGTGTGTTTAGCCTTATTACCAAGTTTTTGTACGATCTTTTCATAGTCTCTACTCAGAACTTTAGTATAATAGAACTTTAGAAGAGTTTCACTTTAAACTTTTCGAATATTATAAGCTATATTTACGAACTACAAGTGAAAAGATGAGGAAAACTTCTTAACGCTCATGTTGTAAAAAGCTAATACAAAGATCTGAAAACACAAATGTTATTTTTCTGTGTACCACAGTAATTTGGTTTTTAACTGAAGTCTTCAGCTCAAAATTATTGCTCTACAATTTTTCACGATTAGATATTGCCATCATGATGTTATCGTGTTAAGGGGAACAGTTAAAAGACAGAAGCATAATGAAATTTCCACAAGGTAGCCATTCGCTAAAGCATGGTTATAATTTAACTACGATATCGTGGACATGCCATGATAGGTAATGTTGAAGCATGGTCACGTAAAAAGATTCATTTAAGTTAATATCATCCATTTTACATTAGACTAAGGTTACCATAGCCTACTAATATTTAAGCAAATTCAGACTTTCTTTGAAAGATGAACATTGAATCAAGGAGATTGAGTCCACCCTCTCTAAGCTCCCGCAGATTAAAGAGATCAGAGTAAGAGACGACTTCAGTGCACTGCCGAGAGCAGGTTCAAATTACTGTGTCATCTGATGCTATATGATTGCTACAATCCTATATAATGATGGTCCCCAAACAATACCAAAAATGTAGTGTTTTAGTCTGTGGCTATAACGTCTCAAAATTTAAGCCACTTTAACTAACCAAGTCGGCAGCTTAATTTCTTTTTCTCAACAGCCATTTTTTTACAGGAGGGCCAATTAGACCGGTACCTACTGTTTAAAGTGGATTTTAAACCACTAGAAGCAGCCCTGACCGAAACGGTGTTCGAAGTCACGAACCACTGAGTAGAATTCAAGAGCGGTAACAGTTCAGCTAGTATAGTTCGTCTATATTCTCTCTGACTCACACTTTAAGTCCTAATCTTGGAAATGAGCTTAAATACCAAGTGAATTTTACGTTTGGTAAATTTATCAATGTAGGCTTTTTTAGAAACCTAAGTGAGAATATAGGCTCAAAGTTAAACCATAAGTGTTATGTCTGATTTTACATTGGCTCCCGACAGAGCTTCAAAATCGAGAATGTAAGGCGCGGTGTGTGTGTGTGTGTGTGTGCGTGCGTGTGTTTGTGTGTGCGTGCGTGTGTGTGTGTGTGCGTGCGTGTGTGTGTGTGTGCGTGCGTGTGTGTGTGCGTGCGTGTGTGTGTGTGTGCGTGCGTGCGTGTGTGTGTGTGCGTGCGTGCGTGTGTGTGCGTGTGTGTGCGTGTGTGTGTGTGTGCGTGCGTGCGTGTGTGTGTGTGCGTGCGTGCGTGTGTGCGTGCGTGTGCGTGCGTGCGTGTGTGTGTGTGTGCGTGCGTGCGTGCGTGTGTGTGTGCGTGCGTGCTCTACCCATTGAATTCAGAACTGGCTAATCCAAAATCTGAAGGAGCTCAACTCTCAAGCAGCTACGTTTTACCTAGTTACACCTGGAGGAACTAGCTCTATTCCTTTCGCTACTCGTAATTCTAAAGAAGACAAATCACAATACAATAGCTCCTTCATAAATTTATCTCTATTTTACTGAAATTTTTATTTTAGCTTGACAGTAGTAATGCCAGTATAAAACCATTATATTTGTAATGAAAATGAAGAGAAAAATTTTTAAATACGACTTCAGAAAAACTATTGCAATATATTATTGTTAGTGCAAGTTTTCGTAAATTATTTAATTTTTGAAAGAAAAAATTCATAATAAGAAAATTTTAATTATGGTATGTGGAATGATGATTTCTGATATAAAATTTAAAAATCCAAACTTTATTAAGCATTAAAAAATCGTATCAAAAAAATAATTGTCTTTATAAATTTCTTTTTAATAAATTTTTTAACTTTTACTGTGAATATGAAATACGGTCCCTTTTTTTATATCAATTAATAAGTTCTCCGTTTCTTTTTTCACTTTCTATATTTATACATATGTAAAGATCTTAAACAAATGTTTATTTTAGATATTAATAAATATAAACATTTTTTTCTTTGTTCTGGTATACGGAAAAATCACCTTTATCTTAACGCTATTTCTTATTTTCCTATAAATTAATGTATTTAAATACTAAACAATTATGCATTTTAAATCTAAATAATTGTGTCACCATTTTCTACAGTGAAGACGTATAAATGAAGTTAAAAAAAATCCCTCTTCATCTTGATTCAATAAACTCCTAAATCCATAACAAAAACGGAATTTTTAACCCATTACATAATTGAAAAGATATCTTTATTTCAGGAGCCAGCTAATGGTCTTTCTTTCATTTTGGATCGCATTTTCTGTATCATTACCGCAGCACTTTTCTAAACTTGAGATAGTTAATGGATTTATCGGCTCACAATTTTTCGCTTCGTGCTTCGGCTTCCCCCATCAGAAAGTATTTATTCCGATTGTTTAAGTGACATTAATATTCATCACTTCGCCTTATAACAACGTAAGTGGTCATGGTTTATGCATATAATATTCCGATCCCCTTCCAACATTAATTTAATAAACTTTTATTTATTTAAAGAACTGTGTTGAAAATAGCAGCGAAGAATACATTCCCTAATTGAGTTTTATCCATTGCTTTTAAACATTTTTTGATTAGATATTTTTATAGTTAACATAAATTTAATTATGTATCGATCTGGCATAATTGATAACTTGCAGCTTTTTAAGTCAGACAGTCTGGATCCGAATCAAAAGAAATGGAAACAAGAAACAAAGCGTCAATTTAAACTTGGCGCCGGAAATAGAAGCCAAATCTACAATTTGCCGTCTAAAGTTTAATGGTAAATGGTATAAAAATAACCACTCCATAGTAACATTTCCTAATTAAATTTTAGTTTCAGAATTTAAACATAAATTTTTTATTAGTTATTTTAATGGTTAACATAAACTTAGCACTGGTTCATTTAGGATATTTGCTAAAATGCAGTCTTTTTTGATTGGGAAAAAAACAGATTGGGAAAAAATTGTAATTAAATATTAAAATAAAAGTATATTTGTGGAAAGTTAAATAAAAGAAGAAAAAGAAAAATTTTTGAAAAGTAAATTGTTCTCAAATAATTTCTACAGAATCTGTAATTTTGTTAATTTCTGTGGTTTAAAAAAAAATACCATAACCAAAATGTTGCCATTTTGTTTATGGTATTTTTTTTTTAATGAATGAAATGGTTCTGAATGAAATTTTTTGATACCATATCCAGTGTATCACTACAAGGCATCGGTTCCGAAACATTTTCTATGAGAAATCTCTTCCACCATAATAGATTATTTAAGATTTTCGAAACAGAAATCTAATTTCGCACGTTTAAATTGCCATATTTGAGTTATTTTTTTCATATTTATGTCTGGCCCATACATTTTAAAATTTTAGAATTCTACTTTTTTCTGATAATGTTTAATCATGTCCATAAATAACTGTGTAACCCCAAATATAAAACAACGGTATCGTTTCTGAATAGATATGAAGATATTCACTCGTTTTTAACTGTAGCTCATTATGTTAGTCTAGAATATCTTTCGAGATTTTATATTAGATCAAAGTAATTTAAAATTTTGAAAATAAACTCATTTTTTTTCCAAACAGTATATTTTAAAAAAATTCTGGTTAAATCAATTTTCAAATTAATTATAAAAATTATAATCTTGAAAATATAATTATTATTCTAATGGAACATATTTTGAAATGAATAAAAGTAGCAATTTTCGCTTAGCATACCATCATTCGCATGATTAAATTTTCTGTGAATCCTCAAAGATTATATTTTTAAAAATACAAAGGTGTGCCTTACTATTGATGTATTCACTAAATAACTATTTATCATATTATAAATCAAAGAAGAAATAAAACTTTCAAAACACAAAACAGCATGAGTTTAAAAGTGGAATAATAAGTTGCGCACTTTCTCCTCAGTAAAGACAAAATATGTTTTTAATAACTAAGGGTGTCCTAGATTCTCTACAGACCCTGTTCTTAGTAGTAATTTAAAGAAAAAATTTCTATTTAAGCTCATTTTTTAATTTATGCAGAAGCCTTGTTAATTTATCCCTAAGACTTTACCACCCCAAAGCGTTATAAAAATTTAAAGGACGTATTTTAATTTAATATTGGACAGTAAATGTAACCCGTGCCGTAGTGGAAGAACTTGCGCTCCTAAGGCTAAGTTCTTAAGTACAATCCTGGGGACCGCTTGCTTATAGGGTGACTTAATATTTTATCTTTTCAGTGAGTCGATAACTTGAGTACTAAGCATATATGAGAACTGGGTTATGCATTAGGCTGACCACCTAACTGGAACATTTACTTTGCACCCCAGGGTCCTCGGTCAGGGAAACTTAGGGGCACTGTAGGCTTTGGACCACATAAAGGTTGTCATACCATTGACATTTTTTATTATAAATATGCTAAATTCATAGCTTTTCAAAGATTGATTATAAGAAAAACTAAAATAGGAGCGAAAAATGAATTTAAAACAGATAATAAAAATGCTCCTGAGTTAATCAAAAAGTAAAACACTTTTAAAGAATGCATGCATGCATCATTTTTTTACTAATAAAATTCTGAGCTAGCAAAAATTACTAAAAAAATGTATTAGTGTATAATAAAATTTTACTGTTATAAATGACGTTAAATAGCCACTTCTGGCAAAACACAAATGGGTTTAAACTCCTGTATCACTTATAGCATTTTCAGGGAATTCTTTCCCTAAGCAAATTCAATTAAATCGCTCGGGAGGGGAGAAAGTTTTATAAAATAAAGGAAGCCTCTAGAGAAATTTCCCTAATTAAGGCCTTTTAAATGACCGCAGAGATTCTATTAGCTGCTAACTCATTATTTAATTTTCTTAGTCACAGTTATGTGCTTTCTGGGGTTAATGATGCCCAGGTTAAAAATAGGGAAAAAGGCGATTCTTATCGCAGGGAATGAGTAAACTCTCCTCGTTACGATTGGAATTGATTGGGGGAGAAGACCATTCCACAATAGGGATCTATTGTGAGTAAAGCTTCGAATTTCCCTTACAAATCCCTACTTTATCTTGCTTTAATTAGTTTAGTATCGAAAGAACTTCACACTTCTAGCCATTTTCCTTTTCCTGACAAGTTAATACTCGCGACTGTAACTGCTTTTATTTAGTATTACATGCTCTTATATTTTTGTTTTTAAGTTTTGGCTACACACTTTTTACAAACTAATTTTATTAAATACATCCCACAATTTTCAGGGCAGAAATAACAGCGAAAGAAAGAGATTGACACCTATGACGGCACACTTTTCCTTACATTTCTTGTTTCGATTCATCAGAATAACGCTAGACCTTGTTAATATTTTACTGTACATACGGCATCTTGTCATCTGTATAATTAATAATATGAGAGTTTATGTTTTGCGAAAAATAAATATATGCTAAATCCTTGAACTTTTTTGATAGTTTACACTTTATGACTCATGATTGTCGCCAATGCTTATTGTAGAATTTTTCCAAAATGTCATTCACTAACGTAAAACATTGAATGCAGTGTCTTCATACTATTGTGTTTACAATACGATATAATGATTGTTATCAATTTAAATGTATGGTTTATTAACGGCATTATTCTGGTAATATAGCATAGTACATCGCTACGGATAATTAAATGAAAATATTTTTATGAAAACAAAGAGATAAATACTTTTACTATTAAAAATGAAAATATTTTAATAAAAAATATTCTTGTCTCATCTTACACAAAAATATTTTTTAAAAGGTTATATGTGGAAAATAATAATGGTTAACTTTCAGAAATACAAAAAGAAATCCTTTTATTTTTGATTCGTGGTTTATAAAATATCGTGAAATTTTCCCACTTTAATGTGGTTTTTTGGCCTAATTATTCAACACAACTAAATCGTATTTAAAAATAATCATCTTAAAATTTTTGGGGTTGATTTATAATGTTCTAAATAGTTTCCTCTTCGAACAGGTAAGAAAGAAATTTTTTTGCGCACCTTGCCAGTTGACCATGGCTCAAGAATAAGATAAGATTTTCTCTGTTGGATGACATCCGAATCAGTATATGTTTCTTCTTAACTTGTTATTGCATTTCAAATAACCAATAAATACCTACTAGAGTTGTAACTGAAGCCTCAGTCTTCAAATTATACAGTTGCTTGAAGCCAATACCTATCAGAGAATTAAATCAATGCCTGCGAACACATTTGTTACATTGTTTTTACATTGTAACTGCATAGTATTTAACCTAACATCTAAAAGCTATTGGCAGTTTGCCTTCTTGGAGAATTATGCATTGTTCAAGCCACATTCGCTCGTCGTAACGGATGAAATTCTGGAAACTCCAAAGACCCTACTGTTGTAGATACGCATGTAAAAAAAATATTCATCTTTCTTTGTTTAATAGCAGCAAAATATCTTTTATTCTGAAAAGCATGGTTTTATTCTACCATTCTCGGCTAAATTCATTTGTTTCCTTTACAACTCTTTCATTGTTTGAAACTATTGGAGCCCGATTATATGAAGAATTAATTTCGTTTGATGATCCATTGATGCCAAAGATTGTCGTGCTGAAAAGGTCTATGCATATAACATATCAATAAAATACAAGCAAAATACAAATTTGGTTTTAAGTCCTGTATCACTTATAGCATTTTTAGGGAATTCTTTCCCTATTCAAATTCAATTAAATTCTATTAGCGTTATATGTGTTATAGGCTGACCACTAACCGTTAGGCTGACCACGTAACTGGAACATTTGCTTTGCACCCCAGGGTCCTCGGTCTGGGAAACATAGGGGCACTGTTGGCTTTGGCCCACAGAATGGATGTCATACGCATTTTTTTATTATAATTTTCATTTTTATTCTGGGGTTAATGTGCCATATAATCCAGGATGCAAACCCAGAGATTGGTGATTTGGTGGATTTTCTTATGTATCTGGCAACTTCATTTTTATTACATCATACATATGGAGACCTATAAGAATTATGCAGAAAATTCTATTTTGCTAACCCTAATATTTATGTCATCGATCAGGTCACGATACGTCATCTTCGCAACATTTCTTCATCGCCAAAAAATCAGAATTTGGAATTGTGGATTATACGGCACCTGTGCTAAATATTCTTTATTAATATGGGGGCAAATTATATCCTTTATTAATATGAGGACAATGTCAGGGTATAAGCTATATTCCTTTTTTAATATAGCTTATACCCTGACATCGTCGTGTGATAGTAATTAATAGCTTCTAGATATTTGATGAAAAATAAACGAACCGTAAGTCAATGGTTATAGACCAGTGATTCGCAACCTGTGGGGCGCGCCCCCCTCGGAGGCGCAAGCGTATACAAGAGAAAATGTTATTTAAAAAAATTGATTAAGTGAATGAATGGAAAGAACACACACACAAATACACACATACGAAACAAAATACATTTCGACGTATTCAATAATTAACTTATTAAATTAAAACCACTTACTAAAAATTAAAAACAAATTTAATAATTATTAGAGACTTCCTTGAGCCTGTCTTTCAGAGCAAATTTTTCGAAGGAGGGTTTAATATTAGAAATCGGCACTCTCAGTTTTTTTTCTGTATTTATCTGAGATCTATATTTTTTCTTCAAAGAAGCCACAGCAGAAAATCCAGTTTTACAAAGGTAAGATGTTGAAAATTATAGTAGAATGCAAAATTAACCTTGTTTTCAGTGCAGAAAACTCATCATCCACTCCTGCCTAAAATTCAAAAAGTGATTTATTACTCAATTGTCTTTTGATTTCGCCGCTTGCCGTGAAGTCTATGGAGGTTCCTTCTTCTTCAATTGAGAGTACTTCGGGAGTATTTTTAAATGGATCCTTCACCCACTCGTAACTTGATATCAGTTTGTCGTCAGCAAGAAAGTACTTTTTAAAATTCCTTGCTAGCATTGCTAAATGATTTTCAACAGTTACAAAAACAACTTTTACATGTTGTTCTTCAGCCTTGTAAGTTTTAATACAATCATTCAAATTTGCAAACATTGTTAAGTTTTCTTGCTTTAAATTTCTGCTCCACAATTCCAATTTTCTACAAAACGCATTAACTTTATAATTCATATCCAATATATGTGTATTTGCTCCTTGCAGTTGAAGATTTAAGTAATTTAATTTCTCGAATATGTAGACCAGGTAACTCAATTTTATCACAAATAGACTATCGCGAAAATTCTCAGCTCCCGTTCTGTTTTCCTCTTCTAGGAAAACGGCGATTTCTTCACTTAATTCATAAACACGTTGCAAAAATTTCCCTCATGATAACCATCTTATCTCGCAATAAAATAGTAATGCTGAATGTACTGCACCCATGTCTTTACAATGTGCGGAAAAGATTCTTGATTTCTGAGGTCTCATTTTTATATAATTTACAACGGTTACAACCGTAGTTAACACAATATTCAAACCTGGACTCATTTCTTTGGAAACCAAAGCTTCTCTGTGGATCATGCAATGTGTCCAGATGCACTGTGGCGATTTTTGTTTCACAAGTGCTTGAATACTTTGGAATCGTCCGGACATAGAGCAAGCACCATCGGTGCATATTCTGACGCAATTTTTCTATTCTATGTTTACCTCATTCATAAAATCATTTAAATAGCAATTAATTTTGCTTTGAGTTTTATTGGTTTGCAGAAAAGTAATTCTTCTACTACTGACAAATCATCACAAAATCTAACATAGGCAATGAAATAAGCATCTTTCTTTCTATCTGTTGCCTCATTGAGTTGTATTGAAAACAATTTGTCACGCAATTTCGACAAAAGCTGGCACTCTACATCTTCAGCTATATCAGCAATTTGACGAGCAACATTATCATTTGAAAGAGGTATAGACTACAATTGTTTTGCAAAATGAACTCCAAACATGATTTCTACAATCTCAATTGCGGCTGGCAAAATAAACTCTTTACCAGTAGTGTGAGGCTTTTTACATCTGTGTGTCTATTTTATATTAAGCTTTGTAAGAGGCAATTGAAGCTTTTTCATTCACAGACCAAGTTTTTTTAAACAATGATTTTTGCTTTTCATGTGATTTTAATTTTAATTCGAAGAATTCTCTGGGTTTGCTTACGTACTCACTATGAAGCGTTTCCAAATGTCGTTTAAGTCTATTAGGTTTCATGCTCTCTGCCGCCAACATTTTTCAGCAAATGATACACATAGGCCTTTCTTCTTCATTTAGTTCAGTGTTACTTGATTTTATTTTCGAAACCACGCTCGTCTGTGTACTTGTTGATGCTTGTCAATCGTCTAATGCTTGCTTACGCCCACTTAAAAATTCATCTATGATTCTGCATAAGTCTGCTGTCGTGAATATTTAATACGCGGTGAATTGCACAATTACACGAAAATATGTATAACATACATATTCAGAATAGATTCAATAGCGATAGAAGGATCGACTCAAATGAGATTGTCTGGAATTGAAATTGGCGTTATAGAACTTTCTCCTTCTTCCTATGAGAAAACATTTGTTCACATCTGCGAACGCTCCTAATTTAACATTTAAACTGGCCAGACAAATTCCAGACAAATCGAAACTTCTCGCGAAACCGTGAGAATGCCCGACATGGCGGGACGCAAGAGCAATAAAATGCATAGGATTCTTGTTTTTTCAATGCTGAGGATCGGTGTTGCAAAATGTCAATAAATTTTCGTATTCTTGGTAATTTGTAAAGTTTAAAATTAAGATTGTAGTGTAGGTTTAGTGCCAAATTACTCAAAATACATTTTTGTATACATTTTATTGTATGCGGTGGGGTGGGGCCGCGATAAAAATTATGATTGAAAATTTGGCCGTGAATATTAAAAAAGGTTGAGAAACACTGTTATAGATAATATCGTATCATGTATATATGAATAAGAATATTTCTGTTTATGTGCACACACTTAAGAATTCGATACTAGTCTGTTATACCGTCATCGTATCTACGAAAATATTGATCGTTTAATAATTCGACTTGGCACTATGTAAATTACAAATAGAGTTTCTATCTCTATGTTACAATAAAGATATAAGTAAATTAATCTGCTTTTCCTTCATATTTTGAAAAAAATTATTAAAATTTGCAAATTTAGACGACATATTTTTATGGCAAAAGAGATCGATGGGATAATACATAAGCACCAATAATTCAAATATAAAAATAAATATTATACAAATTAAAATAATATGTATAAAAGAATTGTTGTTCTCATTATCCTACAGCTGATGTGATTTATAAATTTGTAAATGAGAATATTGACTCATTTGTCTATTTCATCATGAGATAAATTGTGTTGTGGTCTCAAATTGACAAGATTTTAGGATACGTTATAATAATGCGTGTGTTCGGCTAGAGTTATTTCTGCCGAATATAAAATTATTAAACATAACCAACTGCCTGGAAATTTTGAACCTGTCAAGTGACTAGCTCCACATAGAGCTGGCATTATTTTCTCTAAGCATACACACTACACCCAAGGATGAGCACTAAACTTTGAAAGCATCTTAACACCCTCTGGTTCTTTTATTGTGATGATTTTCGATTGAGTATCAAAAGCATTAATTACCATTCGGGCTCGAATTCGGTATGTTTTAATCCAAACTACTACGACTTTTAAATTGACAAATATATGGTAGCCAGAAAAAAATGATGAAACTTTCAACTATACTTGTTTCAAAAATTCTTATTTAACAATTCCTCTACAATTTTATTTTTAACAAGAATAAAGTGTGAGCTTTATTTATTCCTTTGTACACAACCACTATTTGTATGAACCATAATTTCTTTTCCAAATTGGATACTAGAAAAATGTTTCAAAGTAGAAATACCACACTTTAGAGGAAATAAAATATTTACCAACCCCTTTATGGAATGAAAGTCTCTTAAATTTTATACCACTAGTTATTTTTTGCTTATAATACCCAACCTTTGGTTAGCAGCTGCATTTTGACATGAAGGCAAACATTTTATGACCCCTCGTACACGCTATATAAAAGTCATTATTTAACAACCCGAAAGGCATTTCTTGCAAGGTAAAACCGGATGTTATCCTTTTTTTCTTCCTTTTTTTCGTCTGGCTGGGCGCTCTTGCAAGAAACTCTTCCCCCTTTATACAAAAGCAAAACAAAAATTAATAGTAACTCAAAACGTGTTTAAATCTGAATAAATTAAGTATGAAACCATGTAAAATTGTGGTGCGCGAACTCCCTCGCCTCTTGCAGTGCCTCCGTAGTTTCTTATGAACTGAAACAACACCCTAGCTCCGAGTATTTTTTTTTCCAACCTTTATCATAAATTTTAAAACCTTGGTCGTAAAAAGGGTTACGTCTGGAAGAGGATTGTGGTAACGATATTAATGCCTCTGGTGGATTTATATTCGCTGCCCTGACCAATCGCAGCACAGCGTAAAGTTCCCTTAACCCCGGTGTCGTTGATTAACTTCCTGCTAATTAACGTTAATATCAAACATCTCACGAGAAGTATATTAAATTCAAAACCGGGGTTAAATGCTTGGCTGGTGTGAGAAGGGGGTGCAACAGTCCCTTTAATTAACCTTGTTGTTGGTGCGGTTAATTAACAATTCGATACACAGCGAGAATCAGGGTGAAAACCCTTCCCCTTGAAGAAAGTTCATTGTAACTTTGCAGGGTTGAACCTGGCTGTAATTAGTGCTGTATCACAAAAATATTATTTGCGTTCAAAATTTAAGATATCACATCATTAGACTATTATTTTTATAGATTCCAATTTTTTAATTGATTTTTTAAATTATCATTTATTTATTTATTTACTATGTTCCGATGGAGTGTTTTCACACTTAATTTTTAATGCTACACTACAGAGAAGATGCACACTGGATTATCGGGAACTGTCTAGGATAAAAATTTTAGAAAAATTTCAGAACCTTATTTCCTTCATTAGATAAGTAATTATGATTTTGAAAAGAAATATTTTTCTTATGTAGCATTATAGTTAGTGTTTCGTTTATTAATCCGGTTCAATTCCCAATCGACGGCATGGGCAAAGGTTGTCCAAAAAGGAGGCCTTTGCAGTCCCTTTTGGACATACTTTTTTAAGATTTTAATGAAATATTGGTTGTCTCGAAGCCAAAAGATAATTAGTTTATCCCCGATGTAGTTAAAATAATTTTAGTTATAGGTTTATAAATAAGGTGTTTGGAGAATAGAAGAACAAACAAGTTTATTATTAGGATTTTCTTGCCATCTTAACTTTTTTTTAAATCTATAAGGAATGTTACAAAGATAGAGAAAAGAATAAAACAATTGAAAAAAATTTCAATCTCGAATTTTTTAAGAGATGACTGCAGGAGTTTGCTAAGTGGTACTATGAATACTAATAAGCGTATACAATTTTTTTTCATCTTACATTTTCCAACCACTGTCATATTTTTTGTTGAAAAATTAGAATTGATGTAAAAAATTAACTAACATTCATTTTATTTAATTTCATAATTTCATGTTTTTTGGCCATTTATTAAATTAAGGAGTTTTTTAATTGTTTTTTTTTAATTCATAAAATTAAAAGATGTTTGTTCCAGAAATAAAATAAAATGATACCTATAATAAAAATGCAGTAAAACTGTGTCCTCACCATTAAAATTTAAGTTACTATCAATAAAGTGTATCCTCCCTATTTTATTGATATTATTATTTTATAATATTTATATAAGGGCATCTCTATACCAAAGATTATATGACATCTTGATTATAGTAACTACATTATAGTGTCTGTATTATCGATGAAATAAAAACAGAGTACCAGTGCCAAAATCTGCAAAATCTTCATAATCTATAAAGTAACCCAACCTATCAAAACTTTTTTATAGTCCTTGTTCATATAAGCAACGCAATAAACGTCTGGGTATTTGAATTTAGGAAATTCATTCACACTTGTGGGGAAAAAAATCCCAAAGCTTAAAAGATAAATTAAAGCATATGGCGGCATAAAAAGCAGCTTCACATGTCACTTAAAAATAAACAAGGAAGGCTAACAGAAAGTTTTCATTCTTTATTGAAACAAGTGCTTTAATTAAAACTAAAGCATGATTTTTTTTAAACTGGCGCGACACTCTTTTCTATCTCTCTCCTCCACAATGCAACAAAATATTTCAAGAGTTTAGATTTCTTTCTTACTTTCTTTCTTTTACATTTAAAAAAAAATTTTTTTTTCTCCCATCCGAGAAGTTGTTGTATGTGAAACATTTGCAGAGACGCTTTATTTATTTTAATAGGCGTTTTAGCTTTCGCATGAGCGATGACAGAAGAATTATGAGACGTTTGAACGACGACGAAAGAAGGAAGAGATGCTATTTCTGGCGCTCTCTCTCGCTATTTCTTCCTATTCCTCTTTTCTCTTCGTTATCTTAAGAAAGAGAAGAAGAAATGCATTGCTATCTCTGAGTTGCACGTTGAAAACGGAAACCATTTCATTATAGTTTTCAGTCGGAAAATGATAATGGCTAAATTTAGTGAAGAGCTACTGGTTTCAATTTTTAGTTTTCTAAAGATAAAACTCTCCAGTTAATATTGTGATTTAAACGTTTGGCTTTTTATTTGGGCAGCGAAATTTGTAAACATCCGAATAAATGTATTTCAGAATAAATATTTTACCTAATTTTATTTTATGTCTCTGCTATTTATAGAGTTTTGTGTCGTTAAAATTTTAAAAAAGAGACTTCAAACGTTTTAAATATAATCGAAGGGCTTACATCATTCAAAATATCAATATCTCTTTTATAAATTGAAATAAAAATACAAAATCAAAATTAAGAAATTAATTAAAATTGAGTCTAAAAATTTATAATAATTAAATAATTATCTTGAATTATATTAATTCTATCAATTTCTTTCATTACATCGAGAAAAAATCATTAATAAATGTATTTAGATTCGTTTGAGTTTTTATAACTTTATAAGCTATTTTTAATTCTATTATTTTTCTAAGTAGACTATATTATATATAACTTTCAATTTCACGTATTTAGTTCATATTACGTTAGAATTCCTTTAACTATATATTGGCATGAATGTTTAAAATCAAAAAATTAATACTAATAAGTATTTCGAATAGAAATTTAAAGTTGCATAGTAAATATGTGTGTGAGTTAAAATAAATACATTAAAATTAATATGAATTATATCATTTTATAATTAAATTCCTAAAAAAATGTAAATGAATTTTAAAACAAATAAATTTAGATTAGTTTCAAGTATATCAACGTTGTATTCGCATAATGAAACATTTTTTGACAAACATTAAATTACGTTATATATTTATTGTCTTTAGAGAAAAGGCGACAAATTAAACAATTCTCTCTAAAATAATGATCTTTTTAAGAAAATTTAGTAAGATCATTACACTCAGCAACTCAGTAAGTATATTTAATTTTCTTTCGGCAGAGAGCATGAGAGAATGATTTTTATCACCAAAGCTACAAGCGTAAATTGAGGAAATAATATTTACTTTCCTTTGAAATTCTCCTGTGGAGTTTGAGATGCCGTCATAATTAAATATAGAATTAATCAATTAAGTTTTCTTTGAACAATGTCTGGCAAGCTTTTCAGAGTAAACAGTGATCTGTAA
This sequence comes from Latrodectus elegans, assembly GCA_030067965.1. NCBI lineage: Eukaryota > Metazoa > Arthropoda > Arachnida > Araneae > Theridiidae > Latrodectus > Latrodectus elegans. Next base: position 81,196,007 of record CM057812.1, on the reverse strand, counting down.
AATAGCTGTTTTCGCTGTTATTATAACGTATTGTTTGTAAGGCTCCTTTTCCTTTTGTGACACAAGATTCTTTCAAACATAAACATAGCTATTTCAAAATGAACTATAATTTCTAATCAAAGAAAATAAATGCGGAATTATGATTTTTATACATTCAGGCAAAAGAGTTCTTTGAAATTTTCTTTTGGTTAATTTGACAATGAATTTTTTTGCTGAGCATTTGTAATACCAAATGTGAACATGTTTGACTTTTTGGAAAAATAGAATGGTTATATTATTTTGGCGATAAATGCTTTGCACGTTTTTAAGTTGGAGAATTTGATCTGTCTACAATCAAATGTTCGACAAATTTGTGTCCACGTCCGCCATTTTGGGAAAAATAAAATGTCTAGTAATATTCATCTTGGTGATGGATACATTGCTAATTTTTAAGATTGGAGAATTTAATCTGTCTACAATCAAATGCCCCCGCTAAGTTCAATAGTTTTTTTCCCAGAAGATCCATAAGGATGTTTTTATCTTTTTCAAGGCAATATCACAACGTGGAATCGCCAAAATCGCCAATCACCCAGAAATTCCCTTAAATCGGTATGTAAACTGCAATTTTATATAAAAAAATTGGAGTTATTTTTGTGTCAGTTGTGTGTGAAATTACTGTAGAAAATGTTTCTTGTCCATCTTTATACCACGAAATCATAGTATTACCCTAAATAAAATCGCATGGCAATAAATTGAAGTATCTGAAATTGTAACATCTACTAAACACACTTATAGTAAAGAATATAGTGGCCTGTTTTTTTAGGACATCGTTCTCACTATCAGAAGGCAGTGAGATCGAGTCCCAGTTTAACTTATGATCTATCGTGTTCACTAAAGGTATCTGGGACACATTAAATAGACTATGGTCGCAATGTCTTCCAAGTGAAATGATATTTCTGATGGATGCATGTCAAGCATTGGTGGTTTATTGGTTGGTCACTGTTTCTAAATAATATAGACTTCCTTCCAGATGTTCCTACTTAACAAGTAGAATTCAATTTCGGATTAGGTACAAAGAAGCATACTGGTGACACAGCAACACATTTATCGCATTGATTGGAAGGATTATATACAATCTCTATTTTCTTAAAATGTATCACTAATCACAATTTCCCATGGATAAAATAATTATTTGCAATTAGAAATACTAGTTTAATGAGCGTTAAGAGTTTGAACTAAGTAAATAGAAATCATTCAGGTGTCAGATATGTTATTTTACAAATTATGAAGTAGCTTACTGAACTAATTGAATTTAGTGAGTTCAATCAGCATTAACTGTGCTATGGAAAATACACATCGCTATGAAAATACAAAGCAACAGTTTTTCAAGGTTCGTGTGTTAAAGGTGTAACCTTCTATCTCTTCTTTAACTTTCCTCTCACTGTGGAGATGTGGTAGAAAAGGGTTCTTCAGAACAGAAATAACTAACTTAGACCTGAGCAACTGTTGATGAAAGAAATATCGATATTTGGGATTCTGCTTCCTTCATGCATATCTGTTGAGATGAGTGCTTGAGAATTTTCTTCTTTTCAAACATGGAAATCACCAAAAAGGAAATAAATGTGAATAAATTTCGTAAATATAAAAACTAAATTTAGTCTATTACTGTGCTCTTACATGCATACTTCCGTAAGCTAATAATATAAACAATGAGTCACTATGCAGCTCTAATGCGACATATGTACAAAAAAACTACAAAGGCTATAATAATATGTCAAGCTACTTAACTTTCGAGTGGAGAGCTATAGTTACTCTGAGCAACTTTGCCTGTAACTTTTCACTTTAGATTTTCTAAAGTGCTCCTCCACTCTTGACGAAGGACATCTCACGGAGAGTGGGAAAGGAAGGGGGAAAAAAACATGTCTTGTGTTTTTTTAATAGCAACGCAAAAGTAAAAAAGAGCACAGCCATCCATAACAACTTGACAGGGCAAGTGAAAAAGAAACAGCTACTACTTGTAGGCATGACTACTAGAAAAACACTAGACTCCTCTGAAGTTTAAAAAGTTCTTTTATTCCACAAACTCTCCTGGCAAGAAATATTTTGAGTAATAATAGAATGCCCTTTCTCGCTGGGGTGTTTTAGAACGAAGCTATTACGAAGAAGTGATTCCACATAGCAGGATATTAAAGTTTATCTACCGTGTAATCTGAGGTATGACTTCACTCCTGAATTACTTTCTGTTTTATCGCCCCTTTTAAAATGCTCTCAAAACATTTGGAAGTAAAAGCTAACAACAAAGGAGGGATTTTTTTAGGGATTTCTTTATTGGCCAGCCGAGTTCCTTCACACTAACCTTGTTTTTTGTTTCGTTAAACTAAGAAACATGTTTTATTAGTTTTTATGTGTTTAATGATTTATGTTGTATGTCATGGGAAAAATCAATTTAAATTACTAATTGAAACGGTATCTATTAACGTTAAAGCGTATATTTATGTTTTATTTGGTGTTTGCACTTTTTTTTTTAAATTTTAGGGTCAAGTTGAACGTAGCCTAAATACATAATTACTTAAATTCCAACTTTGATACACAATATATATTACATATATAATAAATTATATACAATGAACGAGTGTTAAAGTGTATTTCAAACCTTAAAAACACTCATACTTCAATAGAGAATCAAACCTGTTGTTGTTGTTGCGTGCCCCCGAGGTCAGCAGTGTTAGACCAGGTCCATGAGCACGTACACCTTTAAAAAGTCCAATACCATACGTGGATTCCCCATCAGATCTCTCCCGGAGAGACCAAGGCATTGGAGAATATATTCAGAAGAGGCCTGTTCATTTAAGCACTTGGAGCACATTTCGAATTTCTTCGTACCCTCGACGAATTTCAAGTTACTAAAATGGCCAATTCTGAAACGGGCAATAGTCGTTTGTTCTTGTCTATTAAGACTAGTAAGAATCAAACCTACGAACTGCTGAACTGCAAATTAAAGTGACATTAAGTTTTCAGTAGAGCCAGAAATAGAAAAATATTTTTAATTCTATTACTTAAAAAACATTATTTCTACTTTTTGGTTCTGTTTTGATTTTGAATTTATAAGCAGGGACAGAGCAGAAGACATTCTCAATTTTAATCTACCACCCCTAGAGGTATTTTTTCACTTGGAGGACATTTCGACTATGACCTATGTAACGCATCCCAGCCTCTTTTACTGATCACAAAAAGTCTTCGATTAAGTCAAGATTCGAAATCAGTACCTTCAGATGACGAGAATACATCCTAATCAACCAATGAGATGGGATCGTAAATCCTACTTAACGGCGAATTTGCTGTCTGATTTCAGATAACATTCTTCTGGCGGCATCAAACAAGGCGAAGTTCACCATTGAATGTCTGCGTGTCGTCAGCAATGAGAAAAAATCCATTCAGGATTTTTACCAGTAATAAGGAAATAATTTTTAATTATAATTTTTTTTCGTTTGTAAAAGTTTTCAAAATCATTAAAATTACATGTTGTTTGAAATAAGCAGTTTTTAAATTTTCATATCTTTAGTGATATTGCTTCCAAAATTAAACACGTTGAAAATTGTGTGAACAAAAGGAAAATAAATATAGAAAAGACAAAACATCCACTTTATGATTAATTTAAATCGGCAAAGGTGATTTAAATTTTTTATTAATAATTTCAAAAAAGATTTAAATAACATTAAAATTTACATTCATTTAACCTTAAAGTGAAGTCCCTTGAAAAGCAAATAATGCCAAATAGTTTTTGACTGAAAAGCATAACAACGGGAAATTCAGATCTCCAGATGGATTAAGGTCTGGGTAATATGAGGATCATTTACTTAGTTGTCTTGACTATTTTCGGAATTTTTTTTATGATTCAATCAGGAAATTGCTTGGAAACAATGCAGAGGGTATAAAGTGATTAATCACAGTTGATACTTAACTTTAAGAAGTTGAGATTACATTTCTATAACTTAATTTTATAATTTTTTCTTTTGATTACATAATAGATATTTCTCACATTAATACTGACATTTCCATCACGCTTTTGATTTAATAATATTTTTTTTCTTTGGTAAATATTAAACAAATTGCCATATAATGTCAAACTAATAATACATAATTTAAATGAGATCTTAAAATTATAAATGTATATATATAACAGAGTGTCCCAAAAGTTCATGTCCAAACGGCACACATGGTTGTATCAGGTCATAAGGAAGCAGAATTACATAGGAAAAGGGGTCGAGAACGAGATCGTAATCCGCTAGAGGGCGATAAGCACCAGCAGAGGCAAGCACGGTTCACGAACTGATGTGTACCCCACCATAGACTGTTCGGACAATTACATCACCGATTGCAGGAGGCAGGATCGTCCAGAATCAGTGGCCACATCGGCCGACAATGTACAACAAGAATACCGAACATCGAGAACGCTGTAATCAAATAGCTGGATTGGCAGCGGCGGCCCTGTACCATGACCACCGCTATCCCAGGACCTAACCCCTCTTTGGTTGAACCTCTGGGGATCCCTGAAATCTGTGGTGTACGAGACACCCGTTTCATCGGACATGGACCTCATTGCACATATCGTTGTAGTGGCGGCACGTGTCCGAGAGAATCCTGGCCAATTCGGATCAGTCCCATGCATCGCAGCTGATGGATACAATTTTGTGCTTTTAACAAGAGTTGTAGCATTTTTCATTTCCATTTGGTACTGTTTTCTTGCAAAATAATGATTTTTACACCATTTGTTATCTTTTCTTTGCGTGACGGTCACGATGCAATTTCACTATCATGATTGCGTTTCCAACCCCCTCTCCAATGTGTTTTTCTCATACAACAATTTCTCATACAACCATCTGTGCCTTTTGGGACACCATATATATATATATATATATATATATATATATATATATATATATATATATATATATATATGTATATATATATATAGTTTTGTGTATATAAATTAAAAAATCAAGATATTGAAAAAATGTAATCATTTTCTTTCTTTTAATATCGTTGGCACTTTCCAGCGAAACTGTAGCAGTTTATTTAGGCAGAGGGGGAAACTGTCACAAACTACCAAACAGATGACTGTTTATATACACGTTTACGGCGGCAAGCTTACAAGCTGATTCTCAGCATCTCAAGAAATAATAAAAAAAATGAGTGAAGAAGAAGAAAAAAAAAGAGGGAAGTAAAAGATAAAATTATGGTGATGAGTTAGTTGTTAGCCAAGTTAAAAGAGGATCTCACCCTTTCTATTTATTTATTCGTCGTTTTTATTTTCCGCCGCTGTTTTCTTCCTTTCAAAAAAAAAATATATATATATATATATATATATATATAGGGGAGAGGAGAAGATATTTCTTTTCTCCTGCAAATAGGAGACCCAACATTCATCAGTCGTAGGTCGCTTCTCATTAAGGGAGTACGCGTTAAAATCCCGTAAGAGAGAGAGAGAGCGTGCGCGCGACCGAGTTTTAAAAGCTGTCTCGTAAAGCATGTCTTTTCTTTATAATTGGAGACGAGCCGTGAGACGGAGTTGCCTTTTAAATTGGATGTAATTTCTTGGAGTGCAAGCTCCCCTCGCCTCTTTTGTCATCCTCCGACCGCTTAAAAAGTTACAGTTACAGAACAAAAAAGGAATCGGTGTATTACGACTCCCCAGAATAGCGATGTTTTCATTATTTGGGTCTTTTAAAGAAATATTTGCTTTTTTTTACCATTGATAGCCGTTATTCAATTCAAATTATGTCGTCCCATTTTTTCATCTCAACCCACCCTTTTCTTTTTTTTAATATTTATTTTAAAAATTTGCGCAGTAATCATTAGCTGCTGTCTTGAAAGTTGAGTTGTGAACACGGAATCGATGAAATCAGGCCAATTAACAAAAAGGGGGAAAATAAATAGGTAAACCCATAAATAGATTTTAAAGCCCAATTTTTGCAGCCCTAAATAAAATAATGTTTAAATGCGCATTTATCTGCATTTTTAGTATAGCTTTAATAGAAATTTTTTTTTATTTATGTTAGTATTCATATAAATTAATTCCAACCAATAAACGCCGGCAGAAAGAGCTTAGGAAAGTTAAATGTTATTTCGAGTCTAATATTCCATTTTTGTGACATAACATGAATATATATATATATATATATATATATATATATATATATATATATATATATATATATATATATATATATATATATATATATATATATATATATATATATATATATATATATATATATATATATATATATATATATATATATATATATATGCTAGAACATGTGGTGCGTTATACATTTCGTATTTCTTCTCCACCGGATGATTGCCGAGTGGTTAGCGCTCTTACCTTCTGGTCAACAATTCCACTTTGGAATCCCACTTTGGGCACGGATGTTTGTTGTGCTTCGGGACCCACTTTAAGCCGTAGGTCCCGGTCTAATTAACCCTCCTGTGCAAAAAATGACCGTTGAGCGACAAACAAATCACCGGATAATTAATTATTTTTTATTTCCATTAAAAAAACCGTATGATGACAGACATAGCACATTATGTTAAAAATGTCGAAATCAAGTAATGTTTTTTTATAAAAATTACAAAAAAAAATTGTGTACATATTCCCTTGTCCTTTACATTTTATTTAGTAAACATTACTTCATGTACTGCAATGTAAAATCGAAAGAAATCTATTGTTGTGCGACTAAAATTGAGTAAGTTATGAAACAATAAATTTTTAGAGTAGAGCACTATTCTTCAGAAAATACATTATGTCAGACCACTTAGGGGGACATCATAAAATTAAAGATGCTCAAATAAAGTTACTTTTTGCAATTTTTTTTCATATCAATCTGCATTTTCAGTACTTCGATATTTGACATGATGTTAAACCAATAGGATCTGCTGAACTTGTACATGCCATCGCATGCCTCGTAGAAAACCGAAATAATTTTTTGATCAAGTATCCGAGTTCGACAAAACAAGGATAGTGGCTTTCAGAGATTGTGAATTATCTTTCAGGGAAATCGGTTGTCGTGTGCTAGACGAAACTAAACAATAATAATAAACCAATCTGTTATGCGGATATGTGATCGTTGAAATCATTGTGGTACGACGGACCCACGTGTTCGATCGCATCCACCTGAGTGCACCACTACACGTGATAGCAAGCAAATTGTGTGCATGACAGTGACGGATCGCTGGCAGTGATCATCACGAGCCATACCTCAGCATACTCCGTCTGTAACGCATCATCCAGTGTCTGTGCGTACAATTCGACATCATTTACAGCAGAGTGGTCTGTTTGCAAGAAGTCCATTGCTTCGCCTACTCTTGACGCAGAACCACAGATGTCTCCGCCACCAATGGTGCGATGAAAGAAGAGTGTGGATAGCAGAATGGAATCGAATTGTCTTTATGTCTGCAATACCACGATGGTCTTATTTAAGATTAGAGACACCGTGGTGAGAGGATACTGAACAGCTGCGTTGTGCACCTCCACACTGATCCTGCACCAGATATTGTATTATAAGGAGGTATTGGATGTCACTCTCACAATCTTCTAGTACGCATTGCCAGTATTTTAAACAGCCAGCGCTACATCACCGAGGTGTTGGAGCAAGTTGTCCATCTTTCCTTTCCTCCAGGACTTGTATATAGACATATTTCAACAGGATAATGAGCGATCACATATGGCACGCATTGTTCATGGCTTCTTCGTCAATCACCAGATTTAATTGCTTCCCTGAATGTCTGGATCTTTCGCCGATAAAAAAACAAATCGTCCATGGTTGCTCAGTGAGTAACCCATATTGCATCCCCAGCTGGCACACCAGATCAGGTTTGCAAAGTGTGGAAGCTGCTTGGTTTGTTGTGTCCCATGAACACATTCAAAGTCTCTTTGAATCAATGCCAAGGCGTGTGGCAGCGGTGATCTCCAACAATGACGACTACTCTGGTTACTGATTTTGGTAGGAACGTCACTAAACAGAAATTTATAAATTTAATCATTTGATAATTGGTTAACATGATATGTATAAAATAAATTTTGTTATGATATCTCTTGTTTTTCGTGGTGCTGCAATTTGAGTGGCCAGCAGTGTATATAAAATTTTACGTTACTCTTTAAAAAGCCATGTATTGCAAAGCTTAGAAATGTTGAAAATAAATATTCTTACATTTTAAAATTAATGATTTAAAATTCGCTCTCTCATTTAAAAGAATTAACTACTTTCTACCATCTATTAGTATGTATATATACAATTGCTTCCTGATTTAAACTATTAAGAAACGTATTTCTGTTAATGTTTATTATAGGCAGCGTTTTTTTTAGAATATACTTCTCGTTCAAATATCCACGGATATTTTTAGAGATTCGGTTATCATAAATCATTTAGCTACAAAAATCATAAAAAATATTACGTAGCTGAACAAAATATAATATTTGTATGAGAGAGCAACATTAGACTTTTGATTTTTCACTTCCTGGGATTTATGCATGAAACAAGAAATCACAGCTTTTGTGACATGAAAATCCCTCTCAGTCTGACAAATTCTAAAGCATTTTTAAAAATTTTTTTTTTTTTTTTTTTTTTTTTTTTTATTTTCGATGACTATTTGTTTAAGAAGGCTAACTCGCCCAGAATATATAGCTTAGAAAATATTAATAGTAACGCAAATACTTACGCCCTAAGTAGGAATTGAACCTACAAATTACTGAAATGAAAGAATGGACGCTAATCATTCAATCCTCAATTCGACTTCAAAATTTGGAGAAAATTGGATAAAAAAGATATCGATGCTATTATTTTTTCAGATTTGCACTCTTCGTATTTTTGTGAGAATGTCATTGGAAAAAGGACGTGTACAATTTTGAAGTCGTTACACACTTTATACCAACAGATGACGCTAATATTGTTTTGTTTAAGTTTAATACGGACAGAGTTAATAATCTTTTAAGATATTTTAGAAATAAATTTATCAATTTCATTTAAAAAAATAATTTTTATGCAATAAAAATAAGTTAACTGAGTATATTATAACATCATTAGTCGTCAAAATATCTTGAGAAAATTGAATTTTTCTAGGTATTGCAATTGTGATTTAAGAATTTTAACATTTCAATAGATTTGAGAAAACACAGCTCAGTTTTCAAATCTGGAAGAAAGGTTTTAATCCTCAGTGGTATGAAAGTTCACAAATAAGAGAGCTACTACTGAAAACAATCTGTTTACACACTTTTATTTTCCAGCATGCTTACAAGCATTATTCATTATCCTAAATAGATCCAAAATATCCATTTTTGTTGTTACAAAATACTGTATGACAAATGAACATAACAAATCATCCAGGCTCCTTTAGCCACTGGTTAGGGTGTGGCAGATGATATAGCTTGTAATGATATTACCCTCCCTGGCGCCCTCTACCGGAGATGCAACTCTCCAACGGTGAGATCTCCGATACTTTCTCTCTTGTAATTGGGCCATGATTAGGGTTTTCTGAAACGAGCATATTTAGGTGCTTTTACTGTAATTCGGTTGCCGAACGCGCAAGATAAGGGCAGAAAAATAGCAGTAATGGATGCCTTCGAGCGCAGGTCACGTGATGGATGGCGGACTCGAAGCTCATCGATATTGCCCGATCGCGATTGGCCGTCTATCGATCACTCTCTCTCAATGCCTTGAATGTATTAATCACTCGGGTTAATGACGGTCATTAGAAGAGACGGTCCAGTGACCGTTTGTTGACGCGTTAAGCGCATCGATTGTTACATTGTTAGGCGTTTTTTCATAGGGGAGGAGAGATTTCTTTCGATTGATTTGTTAAAATATGACGATAATGCCCTTTTGATGGACAGAAAGTGTTGACTAATGATTCCATTGACAGTTTACAGGCTTTTTTTCCCTGTTCATGATTCGATGCAAGTGATCATTTTAATGTATTTTTTAATCATAGTAGTAGTCAAAGTTAATCAATCAATCCTTTACAGTTACATCTCATTTTTATATATTTGCGGAAATTTTAATTTTTTCTAATCACCTATTATTGATTTTACAGTAGTTTAAGTTGATGTACTTCCTGAAACCAGATGTTAAATAATTTAAAATGTCTTAAAATTCCATTACAGTTACTCATGAAAAATGGGAAATGATTACTGTGTGATTGTGATGACTTTTTTGACAAATATTTGAATACAGTTAATATTCTGGAAAGTTGTAACTGAAAGGTAAAACACTAAAACGATGCAGCTGCATTCAAGTGCTAGGATATTTTTGTTTGTTTGTCGCTAAACGATCATTTTTTGCATACGTGAGGTACGCACATTTAAAAATGAATTAGGTTTATTAAACTTTGTAAGATTTCTTATCTATATATTTTTCAATATTAAAAATTTCTTACATTTACTGTAATTGGGATGTATTTAAATCTGAGAAATTGTTATAAATTTTATGACGATATATTATTAATGTGTATTTACGATAGAGAAAAAAAAGTATTCAGGGTTCTATTACGCTTTAAGAAAACTGTAATGAGCTGATTAAAAAAAATCATGAGCTTTTTTTATTGTTATTTTTTATTTTTCAGTTTATTTATTATTATTTTTTATATTTATTTTTTTTCATAAATGGTAATTCGTTCGGTTTCAATATTGAAATTGATAGTATTATGAATTATTAAAAAATTTATTTACATTCTATAAACTAGCCGTTGATTTTTAATTTTGTTATTTACTAAAAAATTGTAAAAAAATCTCCCATTTTGCTCCTCCGAATGAATAACAAAAAATAAAATAATTAGAATCGAAAAAAAATTAAGGTTGACTTATCTGAAGAGAAGGATCTTGTCAAATTATTTCTGCAGGAAAAAAATTCGTTAAACAGAAAATAGAAGTAAAAAACTTTAAGGGCGAGGGATGTTACGGTCCTCTCGGATACCACTAAATGAAGCCTTGAAGCTAAACAGGGAAAAAAAATATCGGGAGTGGCACAGGAACATTCCCGAATCGATCCGATAACGACGTAGAAGTATCTTCCTCGACATATATAACTTTTTTCCCCCCATTTTTATCGTTATTATTTTTTTATCGCTGGGAAACAAACCCCCACGAACAATGATAATAAAAGGAACATAAGAGTAGGGGGGAAAGGGAATTTTAGAAATTGTCCTCTCCAAAAGGCAAAGATGCTGACATCGTGCGACTCGTCGCCGGGAGAAGTTGGGGGAGGAGGGAGCAACCGTAAATCCCTCAACCTCAGATGCGGAAGAGAATTCAATAGCTCACGTAGAAACGGACTGGGGGTGGGGAAAGGAAAAAAATAGAAACGCTGTCTCACCACTTATTCGGGAGTGGGGCACGTAACTCCATGTGTCCGTTTGTCCATCTATCCGGATGTCACCCCATCCGATCTCTCTCTACCCCAGGAGGGGGGAGACTGGAGAGGTCGGCATACTGGGAGTCTGTAACGCAGCAGCGGAGAATTTAAAAATGCAGCAGAAAATAGAGAGGAAGTATTATTGAGATGCGTATCGTAGGAGGAAAGAATTGTTACAGTGTCTTACGAGGCCGTTTTATTTTCCTAAAACTTTTCTTTGCCGTCTCCTTCGCGTTTTAGAGGAAATGAAAAACGTGGAGGGAAGCCGCGTTTTGAGTGCTTTCTATACATTACGATTTCTCGTGTTTGTTTGATCAGATATCTTTCCTGTTTCCTAGTCATTCATTTCAGAGAAAAATTACAAATAACTGGAGTGCATTGTGTAAAGGTACGCTAGAATCTGAGGAGAAGTTTTCTGGTAAGTTTTTCTGCTAAATTAATGGAAAAGGGGAATTCTATCAAATCCATGGTGGCCTCCAAGGCTGGGTAGTAAAAACTCAAAAACTTCTTGGTTTGATATCTTATAGAATGAAAAGCTGTCACGGAGAGAAGACTCAAACACGTTAAATACTCGCAATTATTGCTGAAAGTTGCAAAGGTTACCCACTCAGGTGTCGATCTCGTCACTTTCAAGTGAAGAAGTCGACACCTGTGTTGGTAACCTTAAAGTTAAGTCATGATTGGCTGCTGTGGCAAATTTCAGTTTTCTCTCTATGAATCTATCATTATTTTATAATACACTATTATTCTATAAATTAGTCAATCACCATAACATTAAAATTAAATTTTTTCCTGAACTCACTATTTGAATCTTGAAGTCGCTTATTAACACAAATATCAGTGGAGTTATTCATATAACACCTCTCTTAGAATCTTGAAAAAACAAACTCTTATCTTTAACGGAACGAAGGAATTCCTAATGTAAACTAATGAGTTCTTTTCCTTGCAGGCGGTGTCTCCCATTTATCCTTCTAGCAGAGTGGAAGGTCCCGCATCGCCCTGGGTGAGTTGTTCTCTTATCTCTCTTTCTTTGTCGTTTCCCCAATGCTCTTCTGTTAGGTTTGTTACGTCCACCTCCCCACTGGTGATGGTTACGAGAGACTCAAATATTTTCTCAAACTATCAATGGATCGTTTTAAGAGTGGAGAAAAGAAGTTACAGTTTTCGTTTCTTGGAAGCATATTAAATTGCGAATAGTTATTATGTTGCTGTATCCGCAATAAAGCTATGGTTTTTAAGTATAAAATAACGATAAATTACTTCTTTATATAAGTCTTATTTTTATGAGAATCATTGCTACAATATGTGTAATTTATACAAGAGCACTTTATGTTAATAGTTAACAAGGATAGCTTTAAAAGGATGGGGTGTATTCTGTTGTTTACATATTTTATAAATAAAGTCATAAAAATCTATCAAATAGATATGTTTTTAAGGGTCTCGCTACTTGAAGTCAGCTGGAAGCCGGAGGGTTAGCCTTTTGGCTTTTCAATCAACAGTTAATGTGTTGGATTCAAACCTCAAACATGAATGTTTTTCATGGTTCTAAGTACATTTTAAACCGTAAACTCTAGTTTAACCTACCCAAAGGCACAAAAAAGGACTCTAGAGGGATAAACAAACAAAATTTTCCATTTAAAAAGCAGATGTTCACTATCATCCAGTGTTAAAAAATAAAAAATGGAAGTAGCATTTTTGTTGTTGAATGCATATTCATTCAGATTTTTTGAGTCGTGAATTCTCTGAGCTACCTCAACCCCTCTCAGAACAAATGATGCTAGATATAAAAGAATATTTAGACACTTAATGAATGTTTTCAGCTATTAGCTATATTCAAATAACATTTTTTGAATATAACAAACAATGTAAGACGGATTGGAAAGTCATATGTTCGGTGTCAACCACTTTGCACGGTATATCTGTCTTTATTCGTGCTAACTATATACGTTTATCAGATGGGTATTTTCCTGTTTTATATTTTACTACTCTTGAATAAAGTTCACTTTTCATTAAAAAAATGTTTTCGTAGAAAGAAATTGTATAGGAGTCAGAAAACGACTCCACTACTACTTTCAACCGTGGGATTATTATTTTCTTTAAATTAAATTGTCACATTAAAATCATAAAATTTTGCTTTGCAATACTTTTATATTCAAAATTTAACAGCCATAGAAATCATAGTTTTTCTTTAAAACTTTAGTGATATAACTTTAAATTTCCAAGATTTACAAAGTAAAATTCACAAAATCTGCGTAGGATTTAGGAATGCAAACTGAGCAAAATTTATCGAATTTTTATTTCTCATGTGTTGTTGGAATAATATGTTAACAGTGAATATAAAACGGGAATGAAAATATTAGTAAATATTTTTATAATTCGTATATCTTTGAAACATGCTAAATTGACAAAATAATCATGAAGCTCTAAAATATTTTTTGTATAATAGTCATATCCGTTTTTAAACCTAAGTCCTATCGATTTACTTAATCAAGAGCCCTTATGTATCAGCTACCATGTAACATAACTAATATTTTATTATCTTAATCTTAATCTTTCAATATATTAAATTAAAAATTCAATGAAAACGTACTCGTGAACTCTCAGGGAACTCGTCAATGAACTGATAGGAAATTTGACTCAGCGTAGCTTTCTCATTTCATTTGAAGTTTAAAGTAATTATTAAGGCGAATGACTTTCTCATAAAACATTTTTAAACGTAAAATACTTGTTATGGAGCAATTATTACCTTTCCTGAGCTGCTGACTGATTTTGAAAATCTGAAAGTATTCTAAATAAATTCGTAATGGATAATACACCAATTGAAGAAAGGTGGCTGTAACAAAATTGACATTTTTAATGATAACTTTACTGTGAGTTGGGTTATTCTGATGCTTATATTAGACTGTCTAGTACTGCTGTCCGAAGTCAGTAAATACAACCAACCATATTATAACTTCGCACCACTTTCAGGTGACGAGATCGATACATGGTATGGTAAATTTCTCTCCACGTAGCACTAAAGGGAAAACATTGGAGCCTCTCTAGGAAATTTTAATCACCATGAATACACTCAGCAAAATGATCTTTCTTTGAACGGGTCAGGTATCAATTCAGCGCCTTTTCAGATACAATACCAACTTTGTTTTTGTTGCTAGTACATTGTGTCTCTAACTGCATTATATTAATACACTATATTTACCGCAAGCTCATTAGCTGACTGAAATCACTAAATGTGGTGAATCTCCTCCTAAGTTTTAACCTGGGTTAATTGACGAGGTCCACACTTTATCTGATACCAAATTTTGATACAAAGCCAGCTGAATTCTTATGAAAACTTAGCATATTTGGAAGTTCTGCCAATAGAGATTCAACTGTGTCTAGTACTGAACTCATTACTTAACGGCTTACTTACTATTACGGGCGCGAAAAAGATACCCTGCTTCTAAAAGTTAAGGGGACAACAATTTACAAAACGTTTTTTCAAAGTTTCTATCGTCTCAAAAATGGGCAGCATCTTATTGTCATTCTTTAAATTCTTTAAGTTTTAGAATATACAACTAAAATAAGTTATATAAAGCTAAAAGAAAAGATGTTTAAATAAAACAATAATCTAACACAAAAGTCGGCTGGTTTAAATAATCAATTAAATTCACTTATTTATAATTTTTAAAATTGTATGCTCTTTTTTCTGCATTTTGTAAAAAATTATTTAAATGTTAATCGATATTAAAACACTCGATATTTCTAATTCTGTAGAAAAAACGTTAAACCAAATAATAAATTTAATGAAATGGCCTATAAGATCTCACATATAATTTATCGTAATGCGATTAATGCTTAATGCGTTTTACAAGTTTAAATGTCAGAGGAAATGTAGCTCTCGTATCCACCCACTCTTCTTAGATTGCTTGAGGGAATATTTCAGAACATCTTCGTTCTCCTTATTATAAATGTAATTCTTTATATTTATAACTGGTCTTTTCTGCAACAGTTAAGACAATTTAACTGAAGAAAATTTATCTAAATGCTCTTGACATAAAAACGCAGGAATAAGTCCCCTTCCATCAGGCGGTCTTGTAACCGTCTCATTTTTTGAAAAGACGTCTTTTTTGTCTTCTTGTCGTTTATTTATTATTATTTTTTTTTCGTGGAATGAATTGGTCGGTCTACTACTAGCTCTCTGCAGCTATTAATTTAGAAAGAATTCTCTCTTCAAGTATCTCCTCTTAAAGTTCTTCGGGGCCCATATTAAAAACTTCAGTTGTTTTTCTTTTAAATGCATTTTTCCCTCTGGCAGGTTGCAGTTGTTCGTTCTCTTCTTTACGAGCCGGCGATGTCACTGTCGGTGTAAGGCGGCTGCCTCTTCTACCTTGAGCAGAGGAGTAAAAACAGTGGAGAATTCGGAGATGCTCATAGATCCGTCAGGAAGATGACATAAATTGTGGGGTCAATTTTTTTCCCCAGAGTAAGTCTCTGTTTAGAAATGACGACATAAGAAGACAGGTCGTTTTTGTAATCTGTCGTTGCAAATGAATATAATGTTATATTTAGACTCATAAAGGGATTATTCTAGCTACCATCCAAAGCTGTAAACTGGTGTATCTTTAGAAATAATTTTCGTCAACGAATCAAAGTAACATTAAAAGATAGCTTTGGAACTACTAAATTTATAACAAAATTAAATTTCTTATATACAATACATTAAATTTGTTGCATATTAATAAAAAAATAATTTTTAACTGTGATTCGCTTATAAGCTATTAATATTACAATAATTTTTATACCTAAGCAATAAAAATGAGTTAACATTTTTGTCAGTAGATGGCGTTGCGTTTAAAGGAATATAAGAAGTATGCAAACTTGTGAGTTATACAAGCTAGAAAATTGAAAAGTACTAGTGCTTTTGTATAATAAGGCATCATTAACCTCCTAAAGTTTAGTTAAATGTAGTTCTTTAATAGAGTTTTCGACATATTTTCCAGCAGTTCCCTCTAGCGGTGAAAATTTGAACTAAATTTTTATACAACCCAAAAAATATTTTTAAATAGCATTAGCGTACTGAAAATTACATTAGAATTTTCATTTTCCTTGAACATTCATAATTATGAATTGAAGATTTCTTCTCCATATATGGATGTAATTTGTGCGTGCATTGCTTTTCTCTCCTGGGAACTTAGTACAGAGTTTAGTTCTACCAGTTAAGTGAAACTCGCTAGATGGTGGTCTTCATAATTTTGAAGGATAAATAAAGCAGAGGAACCCCTAACTGTAATCAGCTACCCTCAGAGGAATTGTTTCCTCACAGGACATTGCAATCATGACCCATTAAACGTACCTCAACCAACTTCAGCTTGCATTGTTGTATCTTGGATATCCCTCTCGACAAGGAGAAGAAGGACGCCGATCAGCCATTGTCTCTGACTGCACTCTGTAGGACTGAGCTCACGGAACATAATAGTTTCTATTGAGAATCCTTAAAATCATTGAAAGGTAGTTTTTAGATCATACTAAAAAACTGGATGATATATCCTTATTGAGAATCCTTAAAAACATTAAAAGGTAGTTTTTAGATCCTAGTAAAAAACTGGGTGATATATCCTTATTGAGAATCCTTAAAATCATTAAAAGGTAGTTTTTAGATCCTAGTAAAAAACTGGATGATATATCCTTATTAGATCAATATGTGAAACTAGATTCAATGATAGTAATGAGTGAGCTGATCGATACGCAAATTTTGGTCAATTTAATAAAACCTAATTTTTGTCAATCCTTTTTACTCTATCAATAATTAGATTATACGGTCTCATTCTTGGTCTTTGAATCAACGGTGAAATTTATTCCAGATTCTGAGCTTATGCTCATAAATTTAAGTCTCTGAAAAAAGGCCTCTGTAATAATTGCTTTTGTGACTGAAAATTCGAAGATTTAATGTTGCAAAAGTTCACCGTTCTATTTATTTGATGGGGAGGGGGCGTTAGACAGCTGTGACTTTATGTCTTTCCATTGTTGTATTTTGATATCGACTATTTAAGTAACATTGTTTTTGTGATCATTAAAAATTAAATATCATTTGAGGAACTGGAAACAGATTGGTAGTCACTTAGACATTCTGTTTAGTAGTAAGTGGTTTCGATTCTTATCTCAGACGTAGATGTTTTTAATGATTTTCACCTGAAATTGTAAATTCTGATCTAATTAATCGCAGTGTATGAAAAGTGACAGTAAATCTTAGAGTGAGCTACAATCCAACCAAGATTTTGGTAGGATGCATTGACAGAATTTGAACCTGTATGAAACGTATGTGTAAACGTAATGTGTATGAAACGTGACTGTAGATCTTACAGTGTGCTACAATCCAACCAAGATTTTGGTAGTATGTATCCCAGACATGCATTTACAGAATTTGAACGTGCATGAAACGTATGTGTAAATGTAATGTGTATGAAACGTGATAGTAAATATTAGAGTGGGCTACGATCCAACCAAGATTTTGGTTGGATGTATCCCAGACATGCATTTACAGAATTTGAACGTGTATGAAACGTATGTGTAAATGTAATGTGTATGAAACGTGATAGTAAATATTAGAGTGAGCTACAATCCAACCAAGATTTTGGTTGGATGTATCCCAGACATGCATTTACAGAATTTGAACCTACTAACGCTTAACCATCAACACCCACATAGCTTAATGTCTTTCTTTTGTTGACGTACATTTTTTTACCATGATTCATTATTATTTTAGCGTAGATTCCAACCGTAATTAGGATATACTCCACAGAGTCATTAACTAAGTATAAGTTGCTTAACTGTGACACAATTAATCTTTAAAAGCTTAATCATGGCTTAAATGAAATATAAATAAGCAAACTAAAATAATAAAGAAACGTTACTCTGACATTATTCCTCTTTTCATAATGGAACGTCAAAACAGCATTTCAACCACATTGTTAACTTTCCTGTCGCTTTGAATTAAATGATATCGACGTAGCCAAATATTCACGGAACATTAAGCACTTGCTAAAAAATCGTGCATTTAAATCTTAGAGTGAAAGCTATAAATAATAGAATAGAGGCTGGATGACAACGTGATCTTAAAGGGTGGCATCTGTGAGCAGTAGGAGCAATCAGTCTTTTTTGTTTAATCAGCGTTGAATCTAATAGAGTTCCCCATTTTTATTGTGTTTACTGCCCCTGTCGGAGGAAGGGTGCATTTAACAGCGGCGATAGATAACGCACATTGTGCAGGTCGAGATTATTTTATTATCGCGGTGCGTGGCGTTCGAGAATAATTGGTTTTCGCCACTGTTCGCCCAAAACGCGCTGATGGAGCGAGGTGTGAGAAGCGATTATGAAAGGGGCAAGAGCCAGCGCCCGCCCACCCCCTTTGATGCAATCGCACAGAGGTGTATCTTTGATTGAGCCAAACTTCCATGGGAATAATGAGATACCATGGGAGATAAGGACAAAGGAAAAAATAAAGTGCAGGGAGGGATAACCTACCCGATGAAAGAGGAATTACATGAGGCGATCGGAATCCGATTATGACCTGTGGAAAAATTCCTCTCCCTCAGTGAATAACAGCAAGTGAAAGTGAGGTAGACTTCAGCGTCTACCCTTAAGTTTAGAAAATATTGGCGCCATGTTGGCGACGTAGTGCGTAATTTGTTCACATTATGAACTCTTGTTACTTGTGTCTCTTGTGCAATAAAATCGCCAAAAAGGGAATGATAAAACCAATAATGTTTTTAATCGATCTTTATTATTTAATTTTGTAAATTATTATGGGATGTTTTGCGTTGTCCGTATTTACGCTAGTATGGGCTTCTCAACACGTCCAATCATCTTCTGTTTTGAGTCGCGGTCAAGCGGTGACATCGACACCTACATTGAGATTTTTTTTTCTTGAAATTTTTATCACACCCATTGAAGGCTATTACACTCTATAAATATTTAAGCTGTGTAGTTTGCTTCAGCTTATAAAATCATCGGTTGAATCAGATATCAAGTATCAAAAAATTCCTTGACATATAAGTAACAATTGTATCCATCAGGCTCACTAAAGCTTCGGTTTGGTTTGTCTGTCGCTCAACGGTCATTTTTTGCTAATATGGGCTAATTAGACCTGGACCTACGGTTTAAAGTGGATTCCGAACCACTACAAACATCCATGCCCGAGGCGGGATTCGAACCCACGAACTGTTGAAACGAAAGCAAGAGCGCTAACCATTGAGCTCGGCCACTAAAACTCAAGATTCATTAGGATTTCGTTTATTTAGTTAGATAAGTGAAGCACTGTGATATATTTTCGTCAATTATCAACCGAAGCTGCTAAACGCTGTCGGACGCCACGTTATACTGAATCCTGCACAAGGAACGTAGTCGTCACCTAAGAAGACACTCTCCTTTCCGCACTATCGGAAAGACACTGAATTTGATTTAACATTTAACGCATCGGCCTTCAGCCTTAACTGAATATCTTAGTACAGCCCTCAGTCTGCATTAAGATCTTTAGTCAAGGCAGTTATCAAACTCGCAACTTTCTTGATACGAGTTGAATTACATACCCCACCACAGAAAACCACGACCTCTTACATTGCTCATTCGTTATATTAAATTTGATTGTAATTGCCAATGTGTATTTAACTCAGACAAATACCTTATAATTTTATAAGGTATATTTGTCCGAGTGGTAAGGTTTGAAAATTAATCTTATGCTCACTTTTATACACTACAATCAGTGGAAGGATATTGAAACCTTCTAACTTACATATAATCACTAAGCATCCTTTCTTCATGCTGATTCAGGTATGGAAGCTGTTACTTCTTTTCAGAATTCATTTCCTACGGCTTATATACGTCATCAAAGTAGCTACGCAATGTTTATCCTCTCATAATTTTGAACTTGCAAGAAAATGTGGTTAATACTTGAAATAGCACCCTCCTCTTCAAATTTAAGCACTATATCCAAAAGAATGAAAGCAAATTTTTGAAAAATTAAGATCTATAAGCTCTTTCAGAATGTCTTTCACCTATCCAGATATATTAAAGTTATTATCTTTTGAATACGAGAACATCAACTATCGTCACTTGCCTCCAATTTCCATTTCCGCATTAATTCAAGATAAAGAAATATTAAATTCTTAGATTTTTAAAATAGCCAAGAATATGTATTTTATCAAATATCCCTCTTATTTATGCACTTGTTTCAATTACTATAATGTTATGCACATTTCTCAAAATAAATGAATTCATTTTTTTCTTATTTTCAATAGCTGTAATTTTCTTATTTCAACAAATTTATATAAAAGAAACCATAGCTAACATCATCCTCAACAAAAAAATATTTCAAATTAGATATAGCCCTTTGTTCACATTAATTGGGAAAAGATATAAATCAAAACTTAAGGACTCCCAGCTCCAGCATGGTAATTGCTAAAGAAAATCGCTTCGAAATTGATTTTCCGATTACTTTTACGTCTGTTATATTTGATAAATCAATTATTTCGAAGTTAAACATAATGCATTTAATATTTAAATTGACTCTGGCGTATCGTTTCTTTTGCTCTGGGGTAGGAGTGACATCATTGATCCCATCTCCGTCCGCTTATTTGCTTGATTAATTCAAACCACTAATTATTTCTATTCATAACTGTCTTTCTGAAATGGGAAAAAAAGAGAGCTTTTAACAAAGATAACCGTAAACGGAGGTCTTATGGAATTCCCATTATTTAATTAGTTTAAGAAGAAAAGCACTTCCACCTTGATTAAGGGAAATATTCTAAATTGCTCTAGTTCAATAGAATTAATTATTGGAATATAATTTTCTTAAATTTTAATATTGTGAGGATCATTGTTCATAAACACGTCATTCATTTTAAGGTTTTCAATCGAATAATATTGAGAAATTTTCAAAGGAAATGCACCTTTTATATTAATGCGATATGTGTAAAATATTCAAGATCAAAATATATTGTAGCTTCTTTTTAGAGCACGCGAAGATTAATTTGTTTTTTTTTTTAGCTTTTTACTGTTACTTTTTGTAGAGAGAAGGGATGTTAGAATTTAAAGTACACTCTGAACCAGTACCAAATCAGTGAATCGATACTAAAAACGTTAAACTATAAACTGAAAGCACAAATTATTTAATTATCTGATTGGCTGATTCAGTTTGAATCTAGCACTTAAGGTTGATTTCGAATGATTATTAGTATCTGTATCTGAATATGGGAACCGAATCCATAAACGACGGGCATAGGGATCTAAACATTGATTATGTTAATCTTTTAAAATACACAGGAAAATATGTGGAACGAATCTAAATTTCCTCGAAATTATGGCAATAGCTATGAAATGAATCTTAAGATTTTACGGGGATAGATGTAAGTCAAATGTTAAATTTTCTTTAATCTGAATGAAACGTATATAGGATATTTTGGCATCAGTGACAGATCACTTGAGATGAATCTAAAATTTCTCAAATCAATGGAAATTGATATCCTAAATTTTCTTTTGATTTAGCTTAAATTGAATCTTATGCTTGCACTGATCTTTTGGAAAATGTATAATGAGTATTAAATTTGCTATATTCTGTATGAATAGGAGTCAGAATTTTGATCAAAACAGCGGAAAAAAGATGCAGGATTCATTAAATCATTTAGTATAAAATTAAACAAGTCCTAAATCTCCTCATATTAATAATGAAATTGTTTGAGAAAAATCTAAATTTTAGAAATATGTGAAAAAGGTAAATTTTAAATATGCGAGAACAAAAGGTAGATTAATCATAATGTGTTTGAATTTAGTTCAATAAAAGTGGTATGCATGCAAAAATCCTCAAATCATTAAGAGTACAATGGAGCAGACCCCAAATTTTTTTTTAGTCATTAGGAATAAAAATTAGATTACTTCTAAATTTTTATTCACACAAATCAATGAGAATAAATGAAAAGAAATCACAAATTTGTTTGAATTTGTAGAAATTTGTGGAAAAGTGTGCATAGAATTTTGGGAAATTTGTGAGGAATGTTACTTTGCAGATTTCTAAATTTGTTTTAGTCAGTAAGCAGAAGAGTTGGGTGACTCATGAAATCCCTAGATTTTATAGAAAATTTGTAAAAAATAAATCCTAAGCCTGCTTAAAAATTAGTGAAAATACGAGCACACACAAGAGACGTTCTAAATTTACTAAAATCTGTGAGAATAAAAGCGTCACAAATCTTAATTTTTTCTGAATTAAT
This sequence comes from Latrodectus elegans, assembly GCA_030067965.1. Taxonomy (NCBI): domain Eukaryota; kingdom Metazoa; phylum Arthropoda; class Arachnida; order Araneae; family Theridiidae; genus Latrodectus; species Latrodectus elegans. The sequence goes on along the minus strand of CM057812.1, from coordinate 81,173,383 downwards.
GTAAAATAAATGAATGAATTCAAAATTCTCGCATCTGTTGGAATCGAAATGTGTCTCTTGTTTATTTAAAGTTTGAAAAATTATATGGATACAATAATTAGATATTTTTAATCGAAAACATTTTTTATTAGATTGGGGAATAAGTTAGTAGCGTTTTTACTAAAAATTTTTTTATTTTTAAAAAAAAATAATTATATCAATAAGTTAATCAATTATATATTTGCCATTGTTGTTTACGACCTCTTCCCACCTCTCGACTAGTTTGTTGATCCCGTTCCGTCAAAAATCGCTTGGCCTGGTGTCAAAGAAGTTGTTGAGCCAGTGTTTAAGGACCTCTTTGTTATCGAAGATAACGCCCCTCATATGGTTTGACAAGATGCGGAAAAGGTAGTAAGCGGTCGGTGCAAGGTCCGGATAATACGGCGGATGCTGAGGACCTCCCATTCGAGCTCTTGAAGTGCGGGTTTGACGATTTTGAGTCTTTGGTAAAAACGCTACAAACTTATTCCCCAACATAATAGAATTCTAATAGCGTATTGTATATAATTAAGTTTTATATAAAACAAAACAATAGAAACATAAATTTTAATATCACTAAATTAAATTTTATTGTAACAAATCTTACACCACTCCTCCTAGAAATCGAAAGGAAGTAATCTTTTCACAGCTTTCTGAGTTAATACTATTTTGCACATTTTAAGCAACACCCGCCCCGAATATTGCCATATATTGGAGGGTGGATTCTGAGGATATAAAAAATATTGAACTTTCTATCTAACATACGATCTACCCTGATTTTAATTACTATTTTTTTCCTCCAACCCTATAAGATATATCTCGAATCTTATTAACAGAATACTATGTTCGAATTTTCTAAAGATACTTCTCTTGCGGAAAAGAGGAAAACTTTAAACGCGTGTAGCGGCAACAGCTGTGCTCGCTTATTTTAATTTTTCCTTCTCTCCCCTCCAATATCCCCCCGCCCCCAGATCACGCCTTGTTTAATTCGAAATTTCGAGAAACTATCTTTAAGACTTAAGCGAACATGTGGATTATACGTATCAAATATTTTCTTTCCTAGCTTGTTTTCCCGGCCATTATTAAAATAAATCGTGTTAAGACTGTTATTAATACCGGCGAGGACTGCAGAAAATTCATTAATTCCTGCTCCCCGCCTTTCTACATGATTGTGTACTGTGTAGATATCTTTTTATTTCCTTCGTTTGATTTTTTTCCCCCTCCTTTCTGGCGCGACAGTTGCCTCCCTTGTTTGCGCGCGGTACACGTTGTCTAAATAAAATCTGCTTTCCTACGTTTTTGCTTTTGTTATCACGTTTTCTTCTCTGCGCTGGGGCAATCTTGTAAGCAAGCAAGGCTCTTGATTGCACTGTTTACTGATGTAATTAAAGGAAAAGAGTATTAAAATATTTCCGAAGGATGTTTAAGGTGTTTTCAATTCCAACAATTAATTAGCAGCATTGCCTTGTTATAAAAATGCTTTACAGGCACTTATCTTTATTGTTCGCTCATAAAGTGAAATAAACAACTTGGGATTCTCTTTCTAGTTTCTTCTGAAGGCAATATTAAAAGAAAAATAACTATCGGGATGACACTACTGAACATCATTGTGGGGATGATCCCAAAATTTTTTATCATCTTATATTCTAGAGACACACGGGAAGTTATTCATAAAACTCTTATTCATGCACCCCAGAAAAATTTGCATGTAAGAAACAGAGTACGCATTTTATGTTGTGGACGTAGCTTAGATATAACCTGGAACTGACTACTGAATCTAGGTTACTTTAAATGTATTACATGTTAAAGATAACCGGTAGGTTTTTATATCTAATTTACAATCTTGAATAACTGATAAATCCTTTTTTACTCAAATCAACTTAGTTTCAAAAAGTTAAACTAAATCCTTATCGTGAGACCTAACGATAGGAATCAATTATCCTAAGTTTAATTTTAACCACTGCCCAACAATGGAAATGGATGTTGTGATTTTACTTTTGCATGCACTTCTGTCAGAAGAAGTGTTGCGGAGTATTAAAAGTTTTCTTCCATACAAAAGTTTTTTTCCTAATTACTAAGTACCATTATCGCCCCCTACTTGTCTATTAGTCAGCTTACCTGATTATGAATAGGAAGATTCTGTGTTCGAATCACGGTTCGGTCATGGATGTTCTTTCTCTCTATCTGTATTCTGTCTTTGTCTTTTCTATGTATGCATGGTTGCCTAATCTATAAACGGATACCTATGGCACGTGTGTACTGAGGAATTTGGACTGCGCACCAAAATATGGTTCAGTTGGAAAAGTGAAGCAGCGCACCCCGAAACGCCAGCCTAGCTGTCACAAGACAACAACAACTCACCATTATCTATTAACAGAACTTCTTGTGATTGCAACTGTTTGTTTACAAATGAAATTTAGAGACAATGAACATTTTATTTTAGGATTTCTGGAACAAGATTGCAGAAAACATTCACGATACTCTTGAAAATCTTAGAAAGTTTTCAAGTAATTTAGAGTTCTTAATTCTGTATACTTACATGAAAAAGATGCAAAATGCTAAACAAAAAAGTTTATTTTATATATAAGAGAAAAATTCAAAGTTAACTCCAAAGCTTCAAAATTTACAAGGATTCCAAGTCTATTTCTATCTAATTCAGATTGATTTATGTAATATAAAATAAAAATCTTTTATATATATAAAAATATTACAAGTGACTGTAAGAAAGAATGTTTTTATATATTTATCAGAAATGCACTTAAAGAAAGAAAAATGTTTTTTCCCCATAATCATCAATCAGTGCGACAACCGGAATATAGTTAAGAATAGTCCCATTTTTCTATTATCATTCTGAAAGAACTTTTCTTTTTCCCAGATCGCAACACACACATCTCCAACTCAAGCCCGGAATCCAAATCCTTTCGCTCATCAGACAGATAGGGAAAAATCTCATTCACTTAGGCCTCCGATTCGCCAATCGGAACACACATTTCCCTAACTGCCCCAGAGCACAAATCGTTCTTCCCTTTTTTTCCCCCTTTCCTCTTCCATAGTAAATTCAGCCACTCGCGTGTAGAGAGCAGAAGAGTTGATTGAAGAGACAGAAGATGATGAGGGCCCGGTCATCTGACTAATGGACGTGGTCCTCGGGGTTTTGATTACTCCTAATGACGACCCTCGGCGGACAGGTCAGAAGTTGCCTCGTTTGGGATACTGGCCCAAATGGCAGTTGCGATATCCAAGTGATGCAATGAAGTAGGGACATGCTGGGGAATTATACCGGGGAGATATTCACCGCGCGATGCTAAAATATTTACCTTTATCGCTATCAAGGTGCTTAACTACTAACGACTTGCCCGAATTAGGATGGAAACTTAAAGATTAGATGACACGAGGAAATATTATGCTCCGGTCATTATGCATTCAAATTGAGCAAAGTGCGTGAGGAGGTCCCTACTTACATAAGTCTACACTGTCTGAAAAATGTCTGCCTGTATGTTTCATCTATGATATGCATGAATAATTTTCATTTAATTTATTTTATCTCTTTATACAGAGCTTGATATATTTTTCCACAAAATGAGCATGTTCCATGCATGCTATAGACTGCGAATGAATTTTTATTTATTATTTAATACAAATAAATGAATTAAGTTTCATTTATTCAGTTGTGATAAGCTTGCTGAGACGTGACCACATAGCTTACCGGGTTGATGTGGAATTCATGGTTGAATGGTTGTAGTTTCGAAACCTGGACAAATCAAAGATCACCGTGTTGTTTTGTTTTTTTCAGTATGACCACACAAAATATGGGGTAGTCGCAGTATCCTCGAATTGAAATGATATCTTTATGAGTAGCAGACAAATGGTCTGATTGCTTCCTGTTGGTGAACAATGATTAACCACCTACTTTCGTGGCTATGGTAGCACACCTGTTAATAGTTCTATTATATAAATTACCGTTCTTTCTGCCCCTTGTAAGACCAAAAGACTAAGTATTTTTAACAACTAGAAAATGAAAGGTTATTTACATTGAGCAAAGAAAAAAAAGTAATTCGTTATACATTCAGAACGTCAACTAATAACTAGCCATGCTAGTGAATCACTAATCAGAATTCAAGTCTTAATTATTATTTCTTGTAACCAGTGTTTGGAAAGCTGATTATATTCTGAATTATTGACTTTCTTCTGCTGTTGTTTATGGTTTTGGGTTGTGGAAGCTCGTATGGCAATTAAATTTATCTCTCTGATTTACCATTTCATTTGATTCTTGTAGTACTAATAGGATCTGACAACTACGGTCTAATATCTATCTTCTAGCAATCAATGTCATCTTCTAGCCTAAAAACGATCTGATAAGCAATAGTATTCTTAAGGAGTGTCTATAAAATGTCTACTTTTTCTCGTGAAAATGATTCAATACTGTAAGAAATTTTCTACATTAATCAGATATAATTTGATATTGAAGGGAAAAAGTATGAACTCTTTTGTTCCACTCACTTATTTTTTATTGATATTGCATCAACTCAATTGGATGATAGTAAATGTTACTCTCATTTTTTTTACTAGTAAACACTTTCCTAACATTTATCATCTCAAACATACTTTTCTATATTTCTATTTTTTCTTAAAATGGCTACTGAACATGAAATATTCAGCTGAATCTGATTTGTTTTTCAGTTTTGGAGTTAGACTAACACAGTGTAGAGACACATCATTCTCCCTCCCAAAAATTAATGGGTTGATCAATAAGTCCTATCGAAGTCTGCCATACAAAATACCTCATGCTCATAAAACTTTGACATGACTTTTGATGTTTTATGTCATTAGAGTGTTAAGGAAGAAGTCTGGAAATCAGGATGCTAGCTTATACGCTAAATTTTGACACAAGAACTTTAGTTCATAATTACAAAGCAGTGGCTGTATTGAGAGTATAAGTTCTCAACATAGACAATAACGCCACGCCTATTTGTGGACGTTTATTATTTTCAGAGAAGTGGTTGTCCTAGAAAAATTAAGTGAGTCTGATAGAGCACAGAAAGACGAGGGTAGATTAAATGCGTTGCCTACAATAGTGTTAGTATGAACGTGCACAAGGGGCATTTATATATTTGCTTTTAAAAACATGCTTTAATATTTATTCTTGAAGTAATGTGTCTTATGGACCACAATCAAAGCAAAAAAAAAAAAAAAAAAACTTAACTGTTGCTAAGGTAGGCCTTTTAAAAATCAAGGGGGCATTTTGCAAAAAATTTTTTAAATGTTGAGAACCAATCGAATTTAGATGCTTCACAACAGAAATAACCTGACCAGAAACGTAATGCAACGAAAAATACGATGAAACTACAAGTTGCTGCATTTTCAAATGGATATTGCTTTACTAATTAGTTCATTAATCGAATTTTTTAAAGTGCTTGTATTCTGATAAAATGTACCGTTTAATTCTTTTAAATTTAAGTTTCCAGTAAATAAACCCCATGCTTATAAGTTTATGTATTTCATCACTAGCAAATGACATCGAAAAAATGTCATTTGCTATGGCTTGATGTTTCTTGTTATTAGACACATTAATTATTAATCTTTAATCTATTAATCTCATTTTTCTGGAAGAAATGAAATCTATTCTTTTTATTCCATTGATCTTTAAAAGATGATCTCCACTATCTTTAGAATTCACATATTAATTTCAGATTTAAGCTCCTTTCTTGTTGTTGATAGAAATCCCATCCGGAATAGTGGAGCTACACCAGATCCATAAGTCCATGCACTTTAAAAAAAATCAAGAAAAAGGAAGGGGTCTCCAAGGAGCTCCTCCACCGAGAATTGAATGCCCTGAAGTAAGTGTTGAGGACTAACCTCGTTGGAGTTGCACTTTTTACAGATCGGGAAATGCTTAATATGATGGTCAAAGGATAGGCAATTGATATGTTCACTAATAAATCTACTGATCGCAGTCTGGTCAGCTCTGGAACCCACAAAGTCAATGGCTGCCTACGGCAGTCCCAAGCCTGAGCAGGTGGATGCTGCCAAGTTTTTGAAATAGCATTTTTACAAGCAGAGTATAGTTCTGAATGAGTATCAGATCTGGAGAAGCAGTAGAGGAAGAGACTTCTTTCGCCACTGCGTCAGCTTGCGAACAAACCCACATGAGAAGGGATCCACTGGAAGTGAATATCATGTGAGGCTGGCAGATCAAATAACTTACGAAGAATAGACAAGCTCATGGTAAAGAGGAAAGGTACAACTTTTGTTGATATAAGATCTGGGACACCAGTGGTAGAAGTCTGAACTCCTGTCTTAATAGTAGTAAAAGAACGAGAATTAGTATCTCATCACCGAAATAGTCAATGAATACTGCTAAACAAAGTTCGGTTTGGCTAAAGCTCTAACTATTCCCATGGAATCAGATCCCTTTTTTAAATCAATAAATTTCATGTCATACAGATACGATCCATTCTTTATAAGAGTTCAAATTAGCCGTCCTGTACAAAAAAATGACCGTTGAGCGACGAACCAAACCATTTTCCACTGATTTCCTGCTCCAACTTTAATTTCTAACATCGGTTTCTTGAACTGAAGTTCTTTCTAAATATTGTTATACATAAAAACTTTGTTAACAGTCGTGTATCTAAAAAAAAAAATTAGCAATCATCGAGGACATTCTATTCTATTAGAAATATTATTACCAAAATGCCAAAATTTGATTTGACTGAAAAACTGTTTTATTTGAAGCAGATGAGTTCTACTGGCACCAGCACTTTCTGTTCTTCTGGATGTTTTTGCTTCAACGAACTTTCCAATTCCATATTTCTCTTCTCATCGGCAATCGGATGATTTCCCCTACCTATTTGTCCCTAATCACACTCCTACGTTTTCCCTGGGAACAGTTTGCTGTCTCGTATATTATATCGGGAGACCTATTATGAGAAAGAGGGAGTGAGTTGTGGGTGGCTTTATCCCGAAAAAGAAAAATGGACAACTTTCCTGCTTCCCGGATAATGGTTCTTGTTCCCCACTTTCCGATCCGACTTTCAGGCGCCTGCGCTTGTTTTCTTTTCCCTTTTTCCCCTGCAAGATGGAGTGGTCAGCGTGAACTGAAAAGAGGTCTTTTTATGAGGGATTCCGGGACTGCGTGTCTCATGGCTTTTGTCTGCCGGACAGTCCGACAGGGAATAAAGGAATGGATGGATAAAATATTCCCTCATTTCACATTCGGTATGGATCCGTGTCTACTGATTTGATTGTTCAGCGAAAAAAAATTCGCAAAAATCCCTACAAAATTAACTTTTTTCCCTATTGTCCCGAAAAGCAGAAACGTCATAATTCCTGATGAGATTTGCGGAGGAAAAAGATTGAGAATTGGAAATTGGATTTAGTGCTCGCTTAAACGGATTACTGAGAGACAAGTTTTTCAGTTAAGACCATTCTTCGCTTTATTGAGTTTCGTGCTTCTGGTGAGGAGAAATGGGAAAAACAAACAATCACTATTTCTCATTTTGTTCGAAGATATTTTTCTACACCCGCGTGGAAACCTTCGTAAGCATTTGTCAGCGTAAGAAGATATTCGTTTATTTTTGTATGTGCCAAGATATTTGAATGCGACTTGAGAAAATTTAAATTTGATTCTTTCTAACCTTTACTCATCTTTCTAAATTAAATTAAGTTGTTATTTTTAGAATTACTACTTTAAGCAAAAAATATGTATCTTTATTTTTAGAAAAACTCATTGTATCGTTTGTATTCAATATAAAAATGTTTGTCCAAGTACTGCACTTTTTTGTTATACCATTACTTATTTTATTCGCAATACAAAAACCACTCATATCATAATATTCTTAAATAATGCACAGCTTCTAATAGAATTATTTAATCAATTTTATTGTGAATTATTTAAAATCCTTGAGCTTTTATTTTATTTTTTTAAAGTTATTCATGTTTTCTTTTTCAAATATCCACAGCTGATTTGTTTAACCTGGCTCACATAAAAACTTTGTAGGGTATCATTACAAATTTTCTCATTTAAAACTATCTTAAAGGATTATTAGGTAAGAATCACGAGGACAATGTTAGCCTAAGTACTTAAGATAATAAGTCCTTCACTGGTATCTCATATTTCGTATTTATTTGTCAAATCAGAACTAAAGACAAAGTAAAGTTGCTAATTACTTGGTAGATATTCTACCATTTTTTTGCTTTTTACTGATAAGAATAATACTTAGTATATTATTTAATTACTTAAATATATTAAACTGGAGATTATTTAAAAACGTAAACAGCAATTGAAGTCACGTATACAACATCATTGAAATCTATACATTAGAATCCTTTTATCCAAATCTCTTTCAGAATCTCAGAAAAAGAATTAGATTGAATAACAGAAGGAAAATGAGAAAAGTATAAAATCTCAAGAAAAGGAAAGGTAAGAGAAGGGTGAAGATGAGAATAACATATCACCTGAGGAATTAAGAAACATTTCTTTATGAAAGTACCTGGATGTTTAGAAGTTAGTGGTGAAGATATCAGGAGAATTGATTACAAGTGAAACTCTAGATTTCATATTGCAAATGAGGGTGTTGTTGTTGTTGTTGTTGTTACTTATCTCAGGCTGTCTAGCTAGGCTAGACAACCTGACCATAAAACCAAAAATATCTAAAATGTCTAAAAAATGTGATGGGTTCCGAAGGACATCATTTTTTTTCAAATTTAGGTAGGTTAAGATATGTCCAGGGGAGGCCATATTGACGGAACACCAAGGACAGTATGGAAATGTCCTTTGCCACTGCTGAAGATTGATTCATCTCGTGTGCCCACTCAGATAGCGAGAAAAGGCAGTTTGATAAGATCTTGGTCTTAGACTGAAGGTCTCACCCGGTCTTTTGGCGAAGTACCATGGATAGTTGGGAGGAATTTTCATCAGCCTATTGAATTCAGTTTTTACCAGAAAAGATATCTCACTAGAGGTAACACAAATGAGGGTAAATTTTTTTAATGTTGATAAAGAAAATTATCTTAATGTCCAAGTTGATGCAGACATGAGACCATCAACAAATGAAGCACTTTCCGGCTTTGAAACTGCTTTGAAGTGGATAGAGCGTCATCTAGAATGGGACCACATGCAAATTGTCACTGTCAAGCTGATGCGCGACTTGTCTGCAATGAAACCGACAAAGACAGTGAAAACAGCTTACTCTGACCGAGATTTTCAGCAAGCCATGACTTTCATTTAGAGCATTGTACATACATGTTGCAATAATGTACAGCACTTGTGAGTACCTTAACAAAATATTACATTTTCATTTAATTGATTAAAAGTTACTTTTCTTTAAAAATGTCAATTTTTTCACCCATTTACTATGTAGGATAATTAATTAAAATAGACCCTTTTTTTTCGAAAAAATTCATTTACCCGAATTGGGTCCTGTCCCAAATGCTTTGGATGTAATTGGAGTTATACTGTTCAATAACACTATGAATTATCTCAAAATGACCAAACATTATGATTACCATCATCGTTTGACATTAAATTTATTTTAGTGTAGCTGAAAGAACGTGTGCGTGTGAAATCGTATATAACTTGTCACAGATATTATGAATCATAATTTCTGTGATTACCGTTTCGAAGACTCTTATTTAAACCATTTTGGCAAAGGATAAATTCTGACGTTTCGAAGACTCGGAATGAATATCTCAAAAGCTGTATTACTATTTGGTTATTTTTTCCAATGGAAGATACTGAGTGTCAATACGTTCAATACAACAACGCCGGAAACTGTCGTTGATATATTATATAAATGGTGGAGCAAGTGTAATCCAAGTCAAGGAGACGTGTAGCATAATCCACCACCACAAACCCGTGTATAGAGTAGCCTTATTCATTCATCATTTCAGAAGAAAGGACACAGAAACACCGAGAGAGAAAAATCGTCCATGCTCGAATCGGGATTTGAGCCCGTTCCATCAGCTTAAGAGTCAGGAACATTAACCACTTAACCATCAGTCATCTTGCTTATTGATTATTCTTAAGCAGCTTTTGTGAGTACTTATGCCAAGTGGATGAACCTGCAGCAAAAGCCATATAATTAGGTAACCACACATCTTTAACGATACAAGATATCTGAGGTTGTCCCGCTTGGTAAAATAAGATTGACTCATTCGACGTTGGAATCAAGACAATTCAAAGTGCTTCCAAGCACAATATTCAGCACTGTTTTTCCCAATCTACAGCTGATCTCATATTTCCAAGAATCTTGGCCTCCGTCGTCCTGTATCATTAATGATGTGTGAGCATCCAAAGCCATGGCGCTTGGACCTCCTTTCATCGTCATTCATCCAAATGACATAAGTGCTCACGATGACAGCTCATCAATAATTGTTGAGATGTGAAGTTTCGGAGATACTTTTTCAGGATCTTTATGCCATCACAATCTGCTTTGTTAAAGCCTCTTAAATTGCAGCATTGCTCATGAAACATTACTATATAACAACATTAAAAGTGTTTCGCAATTTTAATGAAATCTAGCTTCCGTTCTTCCAGATCAAGCGCCTTTCATACCGTCTAGATGAGATCTATATCTTATAGTGGTGGTAGTCATAATGTTTTGTTATTTCAATGTAAAAGACTAAAGTTAATCTTACTTTAAATACTCATAATATTTAAGGCAATATCACAAAAGATAAACTTCTTTTTTATTTTTAGATTATTCATATAAAAAATAGAAGTAGTAAATTTTCTCGAATCTCAGCAAATGTTTAAATTTCATCAGAACTTTAAACAATAAATCTCTCTAATATTACTAAGACAAAAAATCTAATTATTAAATACGTTTAGTAAAATAAAATCTTGAATTAATGCACGCGCTAACAAAAAATAGCTAAGTATTATATTTCAGAGATACTGAATTAAAATTCATATAAAAAGCTAAAACTAACAAACCTAAATACAAAATTATTTATTTATTTGGATATGTTTCAATTTTTAGACAAAATTTTCCGTATATGTAAATCCTATGTGTGTCGATTCCCCTTGGTAATAAATGATAATCAGTGTTTCATTCCTTCTAATTCCTTCTTTGAATGTGTTATCATGTTTTCTCAAAATTTCTGCCCCCAGACAATCCTCAAAATCTTTTTGTACCTTTAGTGATAATATATTATAATGAAAGCCGGTAATTAAGATTTATTTGGATAAAATACTTCTATTACTGTTTTCTGAATCACGTGCAAATACCTTATATTTATATTATTTATATTATTTAATTATATAAAACAAATACCTTATATTTATATTATTTATATTACCTTATACAAATACCTTATATTTATATTATTTACAAAAATAATTAAGAAATTTACTTTCATAAATTTGGAAAAATTGATAAAACTTATTAAAATTGCTAATAAGAAGTTAGGAAAAATCATTTATGAAAATCTGTGTCCATCATTTCTTCTATGAGTGAGAAGATATTCACTTTACATTGCACAACATTCCCCTAAAAATGCAATTAAGTGCTTTTTAAATATGCAATTAAAATTAATTTAACTTTAATCACACACACACAATGCGCAAAAATTTTTGTTATAGTTTTAATTGTTATTTTTAACGCATGATAAAACAATTCTTTTTGAAATTGTGTAAGTTTGAAAAATTTAAGTTATGAAAAATATATAAAGTGAAAAAAAAAATTTTACCGTTTTTTTTAACTGACATGTTTCATGTCATTTGGATATCAGCTGCACACAGTTTGAACACGCCCTGTTTATACCTGGCAAGAATTCCCACGCATGCCCTCCACAGATTGAAATGTAACACCATATCGTTGTTCGTATCTTTGGTATCGAGCACTCTAAAGAGGGTTCTCGTAAAACTAGACGCCCTCATCATATTTTTTTAGAAATTATCAAGATGAGGAAGGACATAAATAAGTTAAGAGATATGTGTTAAATCTCTGTCGAATATTAACTCTAAGTACACTTGTACACTTTTATTTCCCGCTTCATTTTTGTCATAGAAAAGTGTAACTAAATATCTCCTCTTCATGGTATCGTTTCTTCAGTAAAATTCAATTTTCCTATTATAAAATTTAATATTTTCAATTTCTTAAGCTACTATATCATCAATTCTAATCTCTTTTTCTGTGATGTAAGCAGAAACTCCTCTTTAAACAATTTTAATTGCTAACAATTATTCACATTAAAACACAGGAATATGGTTAATTAAAGGAAAAAATATATTTAAAGATCATTTAAAAGTACATTGAAAATGTTTAAATTCAGTTATCCGTTTCTGTTGAGAAGAAGAAAAACCAGGTATTAGAAGGTCTGCATAAAAAAATTTAAAATAAAAACTTATAAATTTAATCCTTTTTTTTTTTTTTTTTTTTTTTTTTTTTTCGTACAAAATAACAAAATAGAATTATGAGAAAAATACATTAAAAATAAAATTATTCTTTATTTTAAATAATTCTTGTCGCCTGCATTATCTCTTGAGGAAGGAAAAAAAAGAGAAATTTAATTAAGTACGATTCTTTTTCAAGTCAAATAGCAATAGTATGAATAAAAATAGTTTATTCATTTTTAAGCTTCTTTTTATTTCTTAAGAGAGTATTTTGAAGAGATTAAAATAATTTTCACTTAAGGGATTTTTTTAAAAAAAAATTACTATCAAGTTTCTGAAAAGTAAAAACTAAGATAAAGGGATAAATAAAATTATATGTTATTAAAAAATAATTCTATATTCTTTTCTATTTTATCTGATAATCAGATAAGATTTGAAATCTGCTTATTTCCTTTTTTTTTTTTTTTAAATAGCTGTCAATCTATGGGTAATTACTATCATTCCTTAAACTCATCATTTTTTTTTCATAACAGACTTACTTATCAATTGGCTTTATTTTTTTAAGTTCATGCATTTAATTTCAAATCGTTAATTGATTTCACATCTGTATTAATCTTTTAAGGTAATGTAACTAAATTTTAATACATTTTACTATAATCATTTTCCCACTTAATTACTTTCTTAAATATGATCCTGTTTAGTTTTTTTAATATTTTTTTATTGTTGTTTTAAATGTGCTCGCTCCTTCTTAACTTTACAGTACTTTTCATATTCTTGAGCTAAAATTTATTTTGTTCTGATTAAAAATTTTAAGCTTTAATTTTTTAATAGGCAGTATCTTAAAGGAAGAAATTTGAGACTATAAAATTTTATGATAATTAAAGTTCCATAAGAAAGTTGCTAATTACTTGATTTTTTTATTTTATTTTATATATTAAACTTTTAATCCTAACTAGTTAGAATTTTAATGTTTATTTTATCCCCTATAATGTATTGTAATTAGATTGTTAATTAATTCTGTTTTGTCCTTCTATATTCTGTAAAAAGTTAGGAATTTTTTATCTTTTATCCGAGAATTTTCTGGGCTACTTACGTCAGTTTTCTATTATTAAATTACTAGACAAAGCCAAATCTGTTTCTCCTTATTTTAGCGTAATTTTGACATCATTAATTTGTTCAACTGAAATTACATAAAATCTTAATTTTAATCAATTAAATTATTTACTTTATTTTCTTCCTGAGTTATTTTGATCGAAAAGTAAACTTAGAATGAAAAATAAGTGACGAGATAAGAAGATAAAACCGCTGCCAATGTGATAGCTGGCACTAGTTTGGAAAGCAATTTTCCAGCTCAGATGTCCACCTCTTCACTTTTCTGCTATTCAAAATTCTTATTTCATTGAGTATCTAAGCAGCTTAAGTTAGAATTAAGAAATTCACAGTGTGATATATTAATGGTTGTTCGGAAAGTCATAAATAAATATTGTATTGCATTGCACATTGTCTATTCTAGTCCAATAGCTTTAACAATCTTTCTGGTAGAAGCATGATTCTACAGTCATAAAGTGGTGGCTTTTACTAGCAAAAAGCTGATCCATGTAGGAAAAACAAAATTACTTTCCGAACAACCCAATAATTTAAAAGTAAATGAAAAATTAAAAGTAATTTAATGATTAAAAAAAACTTTTGATTCTTTAATGGTATTCAGTTTTAGATGCTTTTACAGTTTCTTTTACCACGAATCAAGCATATTTTAGTATATATATATATTTTTTACAATTGTAAGCACCAATCTGAACAAAACATTTGTTACTGTCGACTGATGAGGTCGATATCTAATGAAATTTTGCTTTGCCATACTTCTGCACCCCAATAGTAAAGGAATTAAATATCATTAAATTTGAGCTTGTATAGGTTCTATTAACAAGAATGCTTTTGATGAAACTCGATATAAAACCTACATAACACAACACAATTAAATTTAAAATAAACATCTCTTTTCTCAGAATGCCATGACGTCTGAAAAATAGTATCTCTTAGTAACTGTGATCTTCAAAAACAGAAACAAAATTACTTTCTCACTGCTTTCTTGGATAATATTCACTCCTACATTTATTTATAAGATATTTATTTTTACTTCAAGGTTATATAAAACAATAAAGAGCCGATTCTTAATGAAAGAAATGCTCGACTCTAAGGAAACTTTCATGCTTAAAATTGTCAGCCTCTCACTCTTTACTTATTTATTCTTTTCGGTAGATAACTTGGCGAAATATTTGCTGTAAATATATTGCTTTTGTTTTCTTCAATTTCCTCTTCCAAACTTTGTGTTGAAAGAAAAGGATTTTAGCGCTCCGGGTTTTGCATGATTGTATTGTTCTTCTGCAACAACAGATTACGCTTCTTTTGAATTTTAAATTCTTTGGGCGAAGTAAGTTCCGAGACAGTCTTGAGCGATCCTTGAAGTTGAACTTTTAGCCCCGTGCTTCCAGATTTATTTGCACTGTCTTCTAAAATTTGAGAGCAAGTGTTTCGGAGAGGAGCTTAAGTTTTTGAATATCTTAACTCCGAATTTAATGTTTGGATAGGGGTTTTTATTTCACTTGAAATCTATTTTCTTTTTATTGAAAGTTTGTAAATTTTTCTTAATCCGTAGTATAAAATGAGGAATTGTTGTTATTTAGAGCATTACATAAATTTTTACATATTTTTAATAGAGATTTTCTGCTTTAAATATATACAGCAAGTGATTTATTACTTTCACATGGAAGAATAAATTACGCTTTAATGTAAAAATTGCAACTCTATTGCTTGCAATACAGTGATAGTTTTATTTTATTGTTGATATTTGTGTGAACAAATGTGATTCGTTCTTTTCATATTTGTGACTTAAAAGATGTGGATTCAATCTTCATCGGAATCTAGAATTCCGCGTTAATAAGGCCTGCATATGTTAATTAATTTTTCTAGAATATTTCACTGAACGCGCTATGTTGTTGTTGTTGTCGTGTGCCAGTCAGGCTGGCATTATGGGATGTGCTACTCCACTTTTCCAACTGAACCCTATTTAGGTGTGGAGTCCGATTACCTCAGTGCACACATGTCATAGGTACCCGTTTATATGGCAAGCAACCATTCACAACCCATTCATACAAGGAAAGGACAAAGGCAAGATAAATAGAAAGAGAAAGTACATTCATGCCCGAACCGGGATTCGAGCCCAGGACGTCCCTATCCGCAGTCAGGCACGTTGACCACTAGACGAGTTGGGAGGCACTGAACATAGCGTTCAGTGATATGAACTATGATATGAACTCTATGATATGAACGTGTGCTCATATATGGAAGTTTGGGAAGGACATAAGCTAATTTGTCTATCTCATCATGGTTTAAAATTAGAAAGCAGTACTGTTTAAACTTTAAGCTGGCAGAAGTAAACATAATGAAATGCAACAAAACAGTTATAAGGGAGCGGTAGTGTTAAATCCATTGTACTCATGACTAAAATGTTCCATTCCTGACCGATCTGAAAATCTGCCTATTTTCTAATGGCGACTATAGGCTGCTGTGGTTAGGGCGTTTGGTAGATAGTGAGCTATCGGCGGGTAGTGAGTTTGAATAACGACCCAAAATACTGCTTGGACACATAAAATTGGATGCGGTCGCAATGTCCTTTACGTGAAATGATACCTCTGGGTCTGAAGTCTGAAGGTCTTCTGCTTGGTATCTACTTATAAATTATGAAAACTTGCTTCAATTTTCGGGTTACGCCGGCATGTCCACTGGATGCCCCACAATATAAAATTGCCATTACTTATGCCCCTTGTGCCTAAATGTAGCGAGATAAAATGACATCTAGCCAATAGATAAGTTTTTGAAATATGCTTGTGTCAACATTAGCATATTTTAAAAACTTATAGGCAACTGAGGCACATAACTAAATGGTGGCAGCTATTCCCCCATCGCTATTCCGACTTGGTGGGAAGAGAAATGTTAAAGTTCAGAATTCCCCCTCGTCCTTTGGCTATGGTTCAAAACTATACAGTGACTGGCTGTGTTTAGTATCTTTTATATCGATAGAAATAGGAAGCCGATATCTGTTGGAAATAAACTGAAAAATAAGTAAGAGAGCGACATTACAAAAATAACACACGCTTTAAATTTAACAAAGAGAATTTATGTATTCTTTACCATTTAAAATAACTGATATGCACATTTATGTGGAGCATTTTATTCCTTTTTTTAATTTCTTAAATGAGTTTTGATATGCATTGAAAATATTTTAATGAATTGATGTTCCTTATAATTTTGATAGACTTATCAATTGCTTTAATAACCTTCCTTTTTAAAGGGAGAGGAATTGAAAGGGGTTATAGGAAATTGATTCTGATTTGTTCAGAAAACGCATGCCAAAGGGCAATGTAGATTACATTTCTATTTTACTTGTATATATTTAAAGCAAATGTTTTGAGAATTTTCGTACCCTATAATGGTAAAACGTGTCATTCCCATATTCAGGAAATTCTGTGATTGATAAGTAATACTACCTGAAGTTGTAGAGGTAACAGTATACGTTCTTCAAAATTTTCAAGGCTCTGATAATATTCAACCAGAGCAGTTTTGAATAGGAGGGTCCCAGCTCAGGCTTCAATCTCTTCATTGAGACGTGATTTCGAAGCATACGATGTTATCTCCCGTAAAAACTTTGATCGGAGAAAATGGATAGACAGAAGTGCAAACAGAGAAACAGACAATAATAAAAAATTTGCTTAATTATCTTGAGAATATTTTATCAAAATTTTTAACTTTTACAATTTTATTCCTTATGTATTTGTATTAATATTTTATAGTAATGTTAAATTTCTACATTATTTTGATATTGAAATATTTTTTAATTAATTGAAATTTATAAAGTGGGAGTTGGGAAGCACATAAATTTTGCTATTACTTTTACAAAATAATTTCCAAATTAGTTTTAAAAATTCTAAAACTTTTTTTATTATTTTAACGATATATAGTTACGATATTTGCTCTATTTAATAAATATTGCAAATTTTAGACAAAAAAAGGATTCCCTTAAAGTATTTAATACACATTAAACTCTTTACATTCTTATACTGGGAATGAGATTATTTTCATTAGAGAAATTACATAAAGGCTATTTCTTACCTGAGATAGAAATTAGTTTTCCTTAACTCGTTCCACAGTGATGACACATTTTATTGGTTGAACTTTATTGAGAAATGTTGAACGTTTCGTTATAGAATTTCAAGTGTTATTTGGGAAGTATCTTCTTATTTTATTGTAGGAAGAGCTCTGCCTTTAACCAAGGAAAAAAAAAAAAAAAAAAGAAAAGAAAAAGAAATTCGTCTGATAAATTTCGATATTATCATATTTTTCTTTTTTCCTCTTTTTAACTTCACTTTTGATGCCAGCGCTATATAAATCACTTATTGTTTGAGAATTCCTCCGCTTGTCCCTCCTGGTCATTTGCGTCTCTTGGGGTAGAGTAGGTGTAATTATCGGTTGGCAACCGTGGGACTGATTACTACCTAATAACATGCATCGGGGGCAGGCTGGAAATTGCCACATGTCAAAGTGTAGCGTCATTAGTGCTAAGACCAGCGTAATTGGACGCTAAGATCGATTATGGCCAGCTCAGAAATCACTCACATCTACCTTCCCCTCCCTTCTCCCCCTGGTCCTTAAATGGATGCGGCCAGCAATTCTTTTCCTGATTCCGTGTTAACCCTTTACTACGACGGCCACCTTTTTATGAAGCCCTGAAACAAAATGGAACGGAATTAAAATTATTTCTGGGAGTTGCTGATCTGCATCAAAAGATGTTTAGTTTTTTATTTTTAGCAAAATTTTAAACTTTTCAATGATTTATTTCCTTTTACATAGTTACTTTTTGTGTCATTATGAAATGTTTGCTTGATTATTAGTGTGAGCAAATGTAAAATGTATTAAAAATTTTTTAATTTAAATTATATTATTAATTATTAAATTGTCCGCCCAACTTGTATGGTGATGAATGTGCCTAACTGCGGATAGGGAGGTCCTGGGTTCGAATCCCGGTTCCGGCATGGATATACTTTCTCTACCTATCCTGTCTTTGTCCTTTCCTTGTATGAATGGGTTGTGAATAGTTGCCTACCCTATAAAGGGGCACTTAAGGCATGTGTGTGCTAAGGAAGTCGGACTCTACACTTAAATATGGTTCAGTTGGAAAAGTAGAACAGCGCACCCTGTAATGTCAGCCTAGCTGGCACATGACAATAACAATTATTAAGTTATATTATTAATTAATTATATTAATTTTCTTAAATTTAAAAGTTATAAAAAGGAAATCGGGCAATAACTTAGAACATACCAAAAAGTGACCCGAAGACAATGTACCAAGATGAGACTGGTGACATCATTATATATAGCTACTTTACCGAAATAAACATCTTAGCTTCTAGGAGTTAAACTTGATTGAGAGCGTTATTAAACCAAATCACGTTAAACTTATCATCATGTTTTACAAGCATTAACCAGAAATTCCTCATGGCTTCACAGTAGGATAGCGTCTTTTAGAAAGAAGGTCCCGGTCTTCTACTGTACAACGAAAGATGTATGTAAGGCTTCTGCGAGCTCATCCGTGAGAGTGCTCGGCAGTTTTCTGGGTCCCCTCCTTTGGGAAATATGAAAAACAATCCTTGACTTATCGATGAAAAGTTTTCATGGAAGGCAATATATGTTTGTAAACTGCCTTACAGCAGCTTAAGCCGTTAGTTGCGTGATATCAAAGCGGAGCAATTTCGAGCCTACTGTCTTTCAATCAAGCAAAGATATTTATGTCAATGTTGTAGTTATAATACTTAGCTGGAAGCTCATTCTGATAATAGGCTCAAATATTTACCTTTTTAGATGTTTTAAAATTATGAATTAATAATTTTTTCCTCTTCAAATAAACCGCTCCTTTTGATTGATTTGGACTCGCTTCCTAAGAAATATCTTATAGAAAATTGTATATTTCTTGATTGTAAAAAACATTTCTTTCCAATTTTTCCTGACTTTGTGACAAGCTATGATGTTCACGCCTGGGAACGCAAACACAAGAACATTATACAAACGCAAATTGTTAACCTCCCTAATTAATAGCTAATTGCTGATTCCTGAAACTTATTTACTTTTACTTTATTATTTTGTGTGGGCATACTTAATTAATTGCACAACGTACGCTAAAAAAATATTGTTACGTTTTAAAATATGCTGAAGGTTTGATGGTTTCTTCAACTGAAAGCTGTTATTCTGAAAACCTCTACTAAATATTTGTAAGAAATAAAAAATATAATGTCAGTTCTATATGTGATATTAAAATTTGGATAGGAAAACGTTGACCGCACATCTACTTCCTCATTTGGACGAGATACAAATTTACGAGACGTTTAGATGAATTGAATAGTTATTGTGAGTAGAATTAGGAAGCCGGAAACGTTATGAGAAATAAAATACAATGCTAGATCCAAACCACTATCTTCCTTACGAGAGAGACTCTTTAATGAAGTAAATCACATTAAAGTATTATTTTCTTTGTTAAAATTACTTTCCTTTTAAAAAACTAACTTAAGAATTTTTGTAATGAAACTCGTGTTTATTTAACTGAGAGATATTCATGTCATCGTTCTTTTTAAGTCTTCATCGTGTAGCGCTTTCATTCCTCATTGGCCAGTGTCATGAAATGTAAGTGTCAGGATTTCGTCCTTGTAAGTGTCATAGATATGATGTCGCCAGATTCCGAGATTCCCCGTGTCAGTAAGATGATCCGAAGGCACACATGATTTAGACTCTCGGTCATATCTTCCTCATTTTTTTCTACCCTGAATCTTCTTGTCGGTGGGCACTGACTAAACGTTCCCAAAATGTCTGTACGTGCTCATCTCCTGAAACACGAAACCTGCAGGGTCAGACCTGCCAACGACATAACACCCTTTACAAATCGGTCTCCAGATTCGGGTGTGGCGTTTCCTCTCTCTCTCTCTGTACCTGATTGATCAGGAAGATACCATCGAAATCCCCCCTCCTCTGCTCATCCTTTTTTTTTCCAAGCCTCTACCTATGACAGCATCTCAACTCAACTCTACTCCCCCCTCCACCCGTCTCGAAATGAGCTTTAATTGCGTTCGTGATATCGCTATTACGTTTCTGCAGCTGACTTGGTCAGAATTAGTGGGTTCTTTTCTCTTCGGGATCCTGGAACGGTACAGGGACCGCGCCTTGCGCCTCTTTTCTTTTGACAAGCAGTGTGCGTGCCTCTTTGGATAAGTACTGCTTTTCGAAGCTGATCCCTCCTCTTAAACCTGACATCTAAATCCTTCCAATAGTTTTTCTTTTAGCTGATTCCTTTTTTTTTTTTTTTTCTTTTCTTTTCTTCTTCTCTCTCTGCGTCTCTCCATTTTGCGCACAATATAGCTCAAATGCTTAGATTTTATTTTTTCGTAATTACTCCCGTATGAATCAGTCTTGTGAATCATTGAACTCTAAGAAAATTTACACGTACACCTTTTTTTTAAAAAAATAATTTTTATTAAACCACTTTTCTCGATTATTTCTTTACCAATGACTATTGACGATTGCCTAAAGGTGAAATAATAACAAAAACTTATTTAAAACTATATTTTCTGCCTAGAGAATTCATTGTAACTGCGACACAGTTATTGAATCGAATTAGGAGCTAAATTTTCTTGCTCGTGGCCAGAAGATGGAGGATGTACTGGGTGAAATTTTTAAAGTGACAGTGTTTGGATCACCCTGTAGCGTGATTTAATAGCCGAAATGGCACCAAACTTGGTATTTAGACTAGTCAAAACACGGAAAAAAAAGATTCCGTGTAAAAAAATTAGTTCCGAAAATCGCTGCTAGGACATTTTGTAGCGCTTTACAATGTATAAAATGTGAAAAAAGAATACTAACAAATACAATCGTACAGTTAAATTATTAAAGTTTATTATATGAACTTCCCGGGTGTGGAATTTGATCACATTTAATGTGAGCACCGTTTTCAGAAATAACACAGTGCATTGCTTGCAAAACGTTCTTCGCTATCGTACGTAACATATCAAGAGGAATATTCCGCACTGTCTTTGTTATGTTTTCCTTTAGAAAAGACAAATTTGATACTCCACGAACATAAACGCACGTTCCGATAACGTGAGAGGCATGGCCACTAGAGCTCGTTTACTTCAGTTGAGATTATTTGTCGGAGCTGTCTACTATAGTTGATTTTATAGCCCCAATTACTGGCAGCTTTATTGAACAATATTTGCATTTTTCTTTAATACCCGTGTTTTATGCTAATTTAGGTTATTGTAAGCTACATCAGCTCCACCAAATGCCCTAGCGGAGATTTTTGGAGCTAATATTTTATTTTTTACGGAATTTTTTCCCATGTCTTGATTAGTCTAAATACAATTTTTTTTATAATTTCGGTTATTAGATAGAGCTACAGGACGCTGCAAAAACTGTCACTTTAAAAAAGATCACCCTAAATTTAAACAGTTGAAAGACTGTAATAAGACTCTCCGCCAGTGTGGCATTTAAGTTTGGAGAATAGAACCTCGCCTCTCATCTCCATCTTCTTTTTCGATCGGATTCAAAATTACGAGGCAATTGTTTGTGCAACAGAGTTTCAAGTATATTCACAGACAGCAGAAAATAAGGCTCTAACGTAGTCCTTAAATAAAAATTTGTATGTATTAATAATATATACAAATTTATATAAATAAAAATTTTATACCTTGCATTAGTTATTAGCCAATGAGAAATTGGAGATGGTATGGAATGCATTTATTAAGAATATACCTTATAGAATTGTGAGCACCCTGCTCTTTCATGGTGCTTGTATTGCTATAAAATATGTTCTTGATGAATACATTGCAATGATTTGGTAGAACCCTTCTTGGGTTAGGTACGGGGGACTTTGCTGGTGTATACTATACATTGCAATGATTATGAAAATACATCTGCTGCTTTAAAATGAAACAATTACAAAAAACTAGGAAACAGGAACGCAATCCTTTAGAAACTTCAGTATAACTTCTGGTGTGTGACAATATGTCTTTTTGCATAAATACTGAAAGTGATTAGCGTTGAAAAAAATTCCAGCCAACCGTAGCTTTTTGTATTTTGTTCACTTGCGTTGTACATTATACGTAGATATCTTACCATTTCTCTCTTTAGAAATTCAAACTCATATCGATTAAAGACAATAAAAGTTAATCCTCGAACAACAGCAAATAATCGACTCAGATGGGAAGGTCTTAAGGATTGACACAAAGTTGAATTATTCTAGGATGTGTGATCCAAATGATAGATCTGTGATCTTTTTGGAGTTAGGTCTCAGGTTTGAACCCAGACTCTGTAGAACAATAAGAAATGCATATTGCATTTCTACTTCTTGCATGCATAAATTGCATATTTTGAAGTTTTCCAAGTTTCCTGCCTCATGTCCTATGAAAATAGCCCATTTATTTACATAAATGCCTTTCCAGACTGTTATTAGCATATATTTTTAGAAATAATTTTCTTTTGGACTCATAACTGAGTCCAAGAGAAAATTATTTCTAAAAATATATGCTAATAAAAAAAAAGGAAAGTCCAATCTGAAAAAAAAATTAGCGAGTTTAGTACTCCATCCATCTAAAGATCGTGGTGTTGATAAACTTGCGCATTACAAGCATTTGTATAGACTAATGTTCTTTAACTTATATGGTGTGGAAGTTGGAAGAGGAAGCTTAAATTTAAATATTGGACCCGCTTTTTGTTTATAGTTCAAATATTCGTGGAATTTACAGACTTCGGTAGGCATATATAAAAAAAACAAAGCATATACGTACAATAACATACATTTCGAATGCCTCATGCTTTACAAATTAATATGAAAATTAGAAGAGAAAAAGTAAATTTCATTGCATATAACAATAAGCATTTTTCTTCCATAGTCATTCAGATAAGCAATATGAGCGTGAAAGAATCTGCCAACACTACTGATTTTCATTATTCGAATAATGTTCGAGACCCCTCTGAATAATTTCAACGAAACTTGGATGACCTTTTGTGTACACAATGAGAAAGATTAACACGATCCTTCCCCACCCCCTCTTTAAAGAGAAGGCGTTTATCCTCTCTTCGCAGGAGCGTGCCATGTCACCAACTTTTGAAAAGATGTCTCTTTGTTTCGTCAGGTGCCCTTATTAACTATGCAAATGAATGGAATGGAGATTAATTTTTAATAGCGACCAAAAATTCCTCATTAATGTCCTCTTCTTATCCATGCCGCCCTCTTTTAATTATTCTTGCCTGGCATCTAGCTGTAGGGGTGGTTGGGAAGAGGGGAATTCGAAAATGTCGCTCTGGCGTTCTTCGGAAAAGGGGAAAACTGTGCGGTTTGCTTAAATATTTGTTCAACCGCAACGCTTCACAAAGGGTAAGATGATCGCTAATTTTGTTAAAATAGGAATTGGAGAAAGGTGGTTATGAATAAATGGCTGTTGCTTTTCGTGACAAACCAGGTTTTCAGAGAAATGGAGGAACTTGTGAAATGTTTTAGTGGGAAGAAAGTTTGAAACGTTCACATTTCTTTCAACTAACCCTTTGTAAAGCGAGGAATTTTCACTTAGTAATATCGCGGAGGTTTTATGGAGGAGGAATAAAAACTTTATTCTACTTTGTCATGATTGATATTATATCTGTTTATGTATATGTGATTAGCAAATGAACAGGAGATTGATAATTTATTTATTTAATTTTTTTAATGTATCCACAAAGTTCTAATGATCCGATTAACTATTGTATTAATATTACATATTTTAATTATTTTTATGGTTTCCAAATTTAATTTGAATTCTAACTCTGTAAATCTTATAGTTTAAAGTCAGAATTTTATGTAGTGCAGAAGAACTCTTTTTATTTATTTATTTATTTTTTACTTGAAAATCTTTTCTGCATATAGAATAATTTAAATGGCGTTGCAAATTAATGGAGAAGGACAGTATATTCCCATCTAAAGTGGGTAACAGATTCGTTAACTCATCCGATGCAATGCCACATGTCGATACACCCTACATATTAAATTTTCGTCGGTTTAATGTTCCTCCTCGATGTGGTATTGATGTATGCAGAGGAAACTTCATCTCAAAAGTTGATCTTGTTCTTTAATCACATTTCCTAATTGTGAAGTTTGATTTATTTAATGCTTCTACAATCCCCAAAAATGGGCTTTGGGAAATAATAAAACTGAAGGAACAGACAACTAATTTAATGTTTACATTGTTAATAAACTCTTAGTTTTAAAACTATAAAATGATTTATTCATCAGATGCCACCATATGTTACAGGTTAAGACATTTATTCGAGCCAAAAACCGTTAAATGCATCAACTGAGTTACCTTTTTTGTACACATTGCCAAGGCCATTGGTACCAGAAGTAATTTGACTTGACTACAAATGGACACCACACCAACCAATTAAATTACCTTTTTATTTGTAATGCACATAAGAAAAACAGCTGCTAATAATATAATAACGTTATCTATGTAAAAGAAATATCACTAGAGAGAGTAAAATTTCAATCGTAAATTATATCAACTTAAGTTTTAACTTCTTCACTTGAAAGTTACTGCATAAAATTCTTTGAAAATCACCTAGAATTAACTATAACTTGACCGCTTAACATAACAACCGACTCAGACATATTTAGTAATTTGTCTGTAACAAAGAGAAAAAAAGTGCAAAATGTTTTTTGTGATAACTTTTAATTTCACGTCAACTTTCAATTTCACGCGGTGAGAGCTACCGTCCATTGAGTAAAAATAGTGCAGATTTAATCCAACCATTGAAAAAAACAGGTAATAACTGTTGTATTTTCATCTCATGTAGAAGTGGATAATTGGGAATTTTCAAAGTTGCTCGTATATAAGGCGTTTTAATTATGGAATAAATAAAACGTTCTCAAATCAGAACAAATTAAGGGAGATTAGATTTTAATTTTTGGGGGAGAACAGCGTTTGATTTCCTGACCTGTATCTTTTAACATATCAAAATATTTCAAAGAGCTTTTATTCATTTATTTGATTCTCTTATTACAAAATATGTACCAACTATTGGGTAAAAATTTTCACATATAATTAGATAATATGATTCAATTAACTATGATAATTTAACTTGTAACTTATTAATTAATTCATTCAAATGCTTTACAGTTACTAATCATTTCATATGTGTAAAAGGTCTTTAATATTTTCTTTAATTTTGAAATACTTTGTGTCATACTCTCTTCTTTTTTAATTAAATTTTTACAAATGAATATCTAATAAATCCCCATTGTCTGAAGAATTCCCTATTAGGAGGGATAAAAAGAAATCCTCATTTATTTATCACCCGCCATCATTAAAAATCTCTTAGAGGCTGTCATCAATTCCGTCAAGAAATTTATCTCTATCTATCATTTTCTCCCTTTCATTTATTTTGCACTTTTAATTAAACCTCTTAATCCCATATTAGTATTATCTTTAACAGCGATAATATAATTTTTTTAATATTTCCGCTGAAGAAGAAATTAATCTCTGTATAAATTGCGCGTGATTTTATTATTTTTTTACCCGCATCCTATTCTTGCTGTGCTTATCATTTTTTTTTTTTTTTTGATGAAGTGGCGCAAATTAATCAAATGGTGATGATGATAAAATTGAAAAAAAAAGGTGCACGAACGCCTTGGATTAGAAAGGATCATTGTCAACATCTCCTTGCCGCCCGGTTGTCTTCGAGATTGTACTCGTGAAGTAATAATTACATGATTTCAAGAAATAGACGAATTGTTTCATTATGTTCTTTTCTTTAAAATGACGTGAAGCTCTTTGTTGGGATTGAGTTGTATTTGTGATAGCAGTTTCATTCAATCGAGTGGGTAAAACCGGCAATTTTGTGTCGCTATTTGTCACCAAAATGGTTGCATACAATGTTTAATTATTAGAGTGGACTGATTGGAGGAGTACTCTACTTCACAGGACTGACAGCTCTAACAGGTGGTGCAATTATCTCAATTTTGCGACTGCATGTCTGTGTTCTTGTGGCTCATTAAAGTGCCGTTGGCCTGAGAAACAGAATTTTATAATAGTAATAATAAATCCAGATGTTCAATTAGTGTATTCTTATTAATCTGGAAACGTTTATTAAATAATGAAGAGTAATTTGTTATGGAAATGTGCTAAAATAGACTTGGCGCCAAAGCTGAAACTCGCTAGTTAGGCTTAGAAAAAATTTTCTATATACAAATAGACATAATTTTAAACAAATCAATGTATATACAGGCATTTATTAACTCATGCACTTTGCACAGTGTTTTATATGTGTTTAAAAGGATTTATTGTAGAAATAATTTTAATGTTAAAAAATTAAAACACTTTTTTTTTGGTAATAAATAAGCATAAGGAATCACAAATAAGAGACATGCATCGGCATGTTTCATGCAGAATTTTATAGTCAAAAGAGTGATAATAATAATTAATAGAAAATTGATTCCTTCACTGGTTTTTAAAGGAATAATTCAAAAGTAGAAAAGAGATTTCAGAATGCTAAATGCCAATCTCAGAAATGCTTAATGCAGTAACTATAGTACACAAATGCATTGATTTTACTAAATACTAAAAGTTTTAAAAGATTCTAATAAATGAAATTTTAAAAAAAGTCATGTTTATTTTTCCAATCTTATTTGTGCATTCCATGAAAAATATAATTACCGTTAACATTTGCTTAGTATACATTATATTTTATATGAAATAAATTTCTAATTTATTCAATTCACTTAAACAAAATTTAAATTAAAATTATCGATGAAATCTTCCAAAATATCTGATTTTTTCTATCATTTTATCACAATCATTTAATGATGTGAAAAAAATTGTGCTAACTTTGAAACTGATTACTTGGAAACATAATTCCTCTAATTATTTATCAAAGCCATCCTTTATTATTTTAAAACAACTAACATCTAGTTAATTGTTTCAAAGTAACTTTTTTTTCAATAAGTCATATCAAAGGTAAAATTGAGTTGGTCTCCTAAAGATACAGGTATTATCTTCAAAGCATGAGCGTGGTCGGAGGTCCGACTGTAAAATAATGTAAAATGGAAGGCATATGTCTGCCTTTACTGCATATACAAAAAATATCCTTAGTGAAATATTGCTTAGGATTTTTATTGGGTTTCCCTCTCCAAATGCGTTGATATAAACTCATTCTATTTAAAGACCTACTGATAATCAAGCAAAGAATTAGTACAAAGCAAAGAGTAGTAAAAAGCTGATACAAGCGAATTGTTACTTATGAACAGCTCATAACAACAGGTGGTCAGCTGCAAGACTCCATCCACTATGCGAATCCCAATTATAATCAGCTTGTATTTTACCCGTACTAAATTTATGGCATCCGTCACAAATTTCTTATGCTTTGATTGTGACAACTCTCATACATAAAAACATAATAATCAATAATTCATATTCTGGAATTCTTATCCGGAATTTAAATATTTAAAACAAGTTTTACTTTTCGTTACTTGTACGGCATTAATGAACTGACATACATTACAAATAAAAACTGAAAGCAGTTAAATTTCTTAGACATAAGTTTTGTTACATATACTTCAACAATAACGAGCAACATGAATTCTTAGTTACATTTTATTACTTTCATCGGCTGGGAAGCACAATGTAAAAGGGACAAAAATGAGATTGCATATTAAAATATGCAAATGAAGTGCCGATTCATGTGTGATTGCTCTCCGGTTTCAACAGGCCCTGCGTATTCAAGAACCTAAACCACCGTTAGGCTTAACTCAATTTAGGAACAAGCAGTCCGGCAAATGAAAAATCGCCTCCTTGCAAAAGCTTGAAGGGAAATTGCAGATAGAGATAGAATTACGAATTCAATGAACAAGCGATCCACGGCACACTCAGCAATCCAAGTCATAAATCGATAACTCTCGCGAATTATTCTTTTTTTTTTTTTTTTTTTTCAATCGGTGGGCTGGATTGGACAGGTGTTGTGGCTCATTTTGGCCTTGTTACATGAATTCCTCGCCAATAGCGCCAGTAAATCAAGGGAATATAAGATTTCCCTCCTTTTTTTATTTATTATTATCTTGCGAGATATCTCATGCAGGGTAACAAATTGGGGTGGAATGTGTTTGGGGAGAGAGAGCGCTGAATTATGCAAGACCTAAAAGCACGTAAGGTAATCGATAAGCGAATGGTTGGCTCTGCGCGCTCTTTTAAAATGAATGTCCTTGTTGAGATCGTGAGCTGCTTATTAATAGGGCGTCCGTTAATTTTTTTCTTTATCTCTTCTTTTGTTGAAAGTCTCTTCTAGAAGTACTGCTGTTCTTCGAGGGGACTTTCCTTCGAGAAATAAAATTTACCGCCAGACTCGGAATATTTAAATGGCCAGTTATTGCAGTACGGTGAAATATTTTTTTTAAGACTTCGTTTAATATTGCTTTTATTGATTAAGATTCAAATGTTTTCAGTCGCTGTTTTTCTAATCTAATTCGCTTGGTATGAAATCTGTGGGAGAACAATGGTAGGTTGGGGAAAAGCCCCCCTGTCATGTTGGATAGGTAGTAAGTTTGATAACTAATTTCACAAAAACAATTATAAGTGAGTTTTCAGATTAAGCTTTCGTTGTCGGTTTTCTAGCTTTTTGTGTAGTATGTGTATTATTAAAGACAAGATTGTCCCAATTCATAGTTATGTATCTCTTCGCTTAACTGTGACACGAAACTATGAGAAGTTATTTATTTTATTATTTAAGTTACTTATAAGTGTTTATTATATTATTTACGTTATTTGTTCATTATAAATTCGATTAACAGAAAAGGGAAATTGAAAACTTTATCTAATGAAAGAAAAGAAAATTTATCAGAAAAATATTTTGCCCTATTTAGATTATTTTGATTTTGCAATGTGGATAGCATAACAATTGAGAAGTTCATTCAATAATCTAACTACAAACGTACAGTTTTGTAGAAGGAGGGACTTTACACAAGTGCTCAGTTATGTTAAGTTGTTGTAATCTAAGTGCCTCCCAACAAATTAGTTAAAAAAACGCAACTTCAAATCAAAATTTTAAATTATTTCAGTAACTTTTGCTGAATCCTATTTGCATAGCATAATGTAAACATGAATACTTTCGAGATTACGATCCTTTCATCGTCATCGATGGCTCGACAGTTCAGGGTGACCAGGGGAAGCATAACGCCTTCCGAACGTTATGCTTCCAACCACTTTTACTTGCGGCTAAACTCTTTCAATTCCTTGGTCTGAAGACCAGACAGTCCGACTCTGATGCATCAAGCTAGGTCTTCCTCTTCTTGTGTTATATGGTCTAGATGAAAAGATTTCCTTTAATCCATTAGTTTTGATTTCAGTGTGGTCGCTCAAGCGAAAGACATGTCCAATCCATATGAATGAACAACATTTGTCGCTTTGAACATTAGATACAATTACGTTTTGTATACCAGCATAAATCTCATACAATAAGACGGGATGATTTTTTACTGTAACATATATATATATATATATAACATGGAAGTTTTTTATATAGTGGATAGTAGAACATTCAAAGTAGGGATTAAAAATTCTATTCTATAACTTTCGGCTCAACTTCAGAGAAATTAAATTGGCGGTTGAATGCTACATGTTTAAATCTCAAATGAAGATTGGTCTTTTGATTCCCTGGGTATGAGTGATAACTATGATAAATACGTGGTTAGAGTTCAATACTTGCATGGTTCTATTCCCATTATGAAAATGAATAATTGAAAATGTTCAAATCCAACTTTAAGTCAGAGTGCTGACTTGTTAGCTGAATAATCAACATTTAGTCATCAATTTATCGTTATTTATTATGGGCAATTGTAGTGGATTAAAATTCACTTCTATTATAATTCCTGAGCAAATTAGTTTTGGAGAGCAAATGTAACCACAAATCAAAACATCTCTGGAAGAAAACAAAATTAACTTAATGATTATAAAGTAAGCTTAACATGCTGTTATCGATTATTAGTACTTAGTGATACCGATTGGGACAGTTTGTCCTTTCTTGGACCTTGCACCATTAAATCCAACCAATAAACCAAATATTAGTGTTGCCAGATATAAGTGCTCACAAATGCATTTAAATTTAAGTCCAATTTCAAATATTTTTTTATTTTGAAGCAGAGTTCATTTTATATCCGATATTGAAACCAAATAGAAATAAATCTACACATTCAACATTCAAACTCTGTCACACTGTTAAATGTTAAAAGAAACTTATGAAGTTGTTTACTAATTAATAATATTCTTTATCTGCAAAGTGTTCCCACTTGCCAAGGTCTAAGAATAGAAAGTCAATTAAGTGCCTACACTACTGAAAATTTTCCTGATTGGCCCAAAGTCAGCGTTGCAAGTGACAGAAAAAAAGGAAACTTTGCGTCGAGAACTTAAGATTATTTCTTTAAGCGATTTTTACTCAGCTTGAGCTTACAAATCATCCAGAAAACCACCTCATTAAAACCACTCCTTCCTAATTAGTAACCACCACCTCTTCTTTTTACCTCAATTTTTTTATTTTTGCTGCAACTTTTGCCTTTTAAAGACGAAGGTAGGCCTCTTGTTTATTCGAGAAATAAAGCTGTCGAGGCTCAAAATATGAGAAGGAGTTTTGTTACCTCCAACAATATATATTGCTTTAGAGAAAGACCATTTTTTTGTAACTTTGTTCAATAAAAAATAGCATCCAATCGTACTTTTTTAGTTTTATTTTTTTCAAACTTAATTATTGCTTGAAAACTGAAATTCATCTGTTATATATCTACTCATAAGTATCTGAAAAAGGATATAATATCTGAAATTTACAACCGATAATTTGCTCCTCATTAAGTTAAATATTTCATTTTCGACATTTTAAAGAATGGATATGAAACGCAACTAATTCCTCTGGTGACAAATTTCGTGCATTTATCTAAATCAGATTTTATAATAACGATTTTGTCTGCAGAATAACAAAATCTAAAATTTAAATTCGGTATTATATTATTTTTGATGCAATTTTCTTATGATAATCCGTATATTTTCAATAAATTTATAATTCGTGGTTTATATTAATTTATAGTCAGATTTTGTGGGAAATAAACCACATTGTGGTTACCTCTCAGTTGTAATCATACACAGTTTATTTGAAGATCTTTTCTTTTCTTAAATAACTTTGAGATCTAGAGTAAATGCATTATAGAGATTGTAAAATTAGGAGAAAGTTTTATTAGTTTCTTTACTTTAATTGTTAGAAGAAAGTATCATTTGCGCATATTTGAAACGATTAAATAATTTTGCTTAAAATTTTCATCCGATTTTGTATAATCATTTGCTTATAGTATTTTGTATAGTAATTTTTTACAACTGCATTCAGTGTTGTATTTATAAATATAATAAATAAGGTGACAATCTTGTCACCTTATTTGTTTGATCTGAATTTTTTCCATCAATAACTGATAGAGCTGATGAAGATAGAATAGAAAAATCAGGAATATTGAAAATTTTGTTTTCATTATTTTTTAAAAAAAAATATTATTTATAATAATTGCTTGAGTTGAGTTTAACATAAAGCTATTTTTACAACATTCATCACATTTTTACAACTTTCTTTTTGATGTAATGTCCCTATATATTTATTTTTTAGCATTTCATTCGCAGTCTTATTCTAGGGTATTAATCGACATTATTTTAATTTTATTCACCATGATTGTTATGGGGAATAATTTTGGAGAATTTTTTTCAACAATATGTTTATAATCTGGAGAAAATAAATAAATAATTATTTTTATTATTTTTACATAATTAGGAAATTGACTTGAAGTTGATTTTTGAAGAAGTAATGGAGTGATCACACAATTCAAAAATGATACGTCGTTAAATTCATTGGCAAAATACAATTTTCTGTCTTATTGAATAGAATGAAGGACTCACGCAATAGTTTTAAAATTAAATTTAATAACTGATTTCGCGTGAAGCATGCATCCATTTCAATTTAATTAAATTATTCATTCAAGAAATTTAAGTTCGTCACTTTTATAGCAGATAATTTAAAATTTAATCTCAAAATAGTGGTTCTGTCTAATGCTGCTTAATATCATTAAATTAGACGATGTTTAATTCAACTATAATTTTTCTCTGCGTTATACCAACACCTATTTCTGATAATTTATTAAAAACTGTTAAAATCCTTATAATTTTGGTCAGACCTGGCAATTAAATGGTTTGGGACTCTGGCCTCCGGTCTGACAATTCTTAGACTGACCTTTGGCTTGGATGCTTGAAGTGGTTGAAAATTCGTTTGAAAGTGTAGCTTCTGATCTAATTAACTATCATGTGAAAAAGATAATCCTTGAGTGACAAACAAACTCAATTTTGCAGTTTGGAATTATTATGAAATGAGTAAATGGAAACCTGAATTGTCAGGAAAAAGTCAGATCCTTAAAGCCTCCTGATACAAATTTCTTTGATTTTGCCATGAATCAAATTCACTCCCTCCCAAATACTACAATGATGCTCCCCCCCCCTAAAGCAACATCTACCGCATTTATATATGATTGTTTATGAATGAACTTTAATATTCATTTAGCAAATAATGCCAATAATAATTTTACATATATGGATGCACTTATCAAAGATAACAAAGGGATAAAATATTACAATGAGTTAAAATATATAATTTTATATTATGGACAAAAATAATACCTAACAAATACCCAGGGCTAATTATCACCAAAAAACTGTAAGCAAAAGCGTCTTACTTTTTATGGAAACAATTATTTCCGCGTGTTTCCTCTATGGCAGTGCTGTCATCGCAAAAAAGAAATACGAAATACAGTGTCGCAAACTCGATAATTACACGCCTGGATCTAATGAAAAGGTGCGTGTGAATAAAATATGTAGCTACAAAAACTATCCATTTAACGTGTTGGTTGCCACAGATTTCAACAAAAACAACTTCTTCCCTCTCCTTTACGTCAATAAGTGTCTGACGCCCCATCAAATGAAATGATGTAAACACCTACTTAAGGTTTCCTCCAAATAATAATTATATGGATTCCTACATAAAGGGAAACGAAATAGCCGAAACAAAAGAGTATAAATCTCAACGAGATAATAAAGGGGTTGACATACAGTAGCCTGGTGAAAAGAAAGACCCACACCTGGTCAAAGAAAAACTCCTTTTAATCATAACCGCAATTAAAATACATAATGATAATACTCATTTCAATTCTATTTCCAGGAGGGGGGATGGAGAATAATGAAATATCTGTTTTACTCTATGCCCATTAGATATATCGATGAAATAGGTTTTTTTTTTTTTTTTTTTTTTTTTTTTTTGTACATATATCGCTTTCATTTTTTTCCCTGACATCTTCTGTAAGGTGTCAGCGCGCATTCCGGCAACATTCATTACAACAAAATCCCTTTTCACCCGACTTCCTCCCCCCCCCTTTTTGGGAAAGTAATAGCGCATAAAACTTAATGATTCTCCTACCCACAATTCCGCGCGCGTGAGTGATTGCAGCCCATTAAGAGGCGCGAGTTACATTTTTTTTTATCTAAAAGTAACGGGTTGGTAGTAAAAGGAGGAGGCATTAAAAATCTTGCCGTTCGAAAGGGAAAGAGTGGATGCTAAAATGACTCATCGCCTAAGGGCCACCCCTAAAAACGGTGTGCAACGGCCACCCCTAAAACGTTTTTTCCCCCTTGTATCTATAGGTTCTGATTTTTTTTCCCGATATTGTCTTTACTCTTACGTACACAACAGTGTTATGTTTTGGAAATATTTAGCTGGAAAAACTTTTTTAAATAAAATCGATTAATAGTCTCTGGGGATAAATTTTAGACTTGGATTAAAAGGCCCGAAAATCGAAGTGATTGTTCATTCTTACCAGAAGCACAAAAGAGCAAATAACGATAAGAAGCTGACATTTGCTATTTTTTTATTACTCTTTAAATAAGAAAATTGAAGTATAAAATAAAATAAAATAAAACATAACTTTATTTTTACATATTTTTAATTTATAAATGCATTTAGAACAATTTAAATTCATGAATATGTTTGTTTTCCGTTTTCATTCATTCTCTCACATTAATTAATGAATGCAATGTTTGTCTTTATTATGGTTACTATTATTATTTTTTTTTTTACTTTTTCTTTCTAAAATATATTAATTTGTTACAATTTTCCATTTTTTGTATTATATTAGTTGCAAAAATTATGGAGGGAAATTACTTATAGAGATTGCAAGGAAAAAGAAAAGGAATTCCTAAAATTTGTCTACATCGTTCGTTTATTTGGTGTTACTTATTTCTTCCAATCAAAACTGTTCAAAACAGTTTAACTTCTGGTGAATTTTGACCTTTGTCAAGTAACGAGATTAACATCCGATCGGAAACCACGACAGCAATTTTTCATACTACGCTATTAACAGCATTAGATCCCGTGAATGCGCAGGCGTGGTACTCTCCCGGTATGCAGATCTTTGTCACTGCTTGATCTTAAATGATCCCTTAAATGTGAAGCATGCGAAGTACGCCGTTCACTTGTTTAATGTGTTCTTTGCCTAATAGTAAAACATTTTTGTCACAGTCAATCCTTTTTTGCATACGATAGCAAATTTGACTAGAATTGATTGCCTGAAGTTAAATACTAACCTTCGCAAAAACCACTGAAAATTTAGAAGTTGATTTCATAAGCGACTGCAAAAGATGAGAGAATTGCTCATTTTAGATGAAAGAGGAGTAAAAACTTAGAAACTTGTAAAAATGAATTAAACGAAACTAAATAAACAAATGGGAACTCTAATTGTATTTGGCACTTTAAATTTACTCATGAAAGACTCACTGTGAACTAGTGGTGTGCTTTTGGAGCAAAGGGTCCCTGATTCGATCCGAATGATGAGAAATTGATGTTGCGCATTTACTTTCTGTATTCACGTCATATGGGGTGGGTGTATTATAGTTTCTCGAGTCTCCTTGGTTGATAAACTTAAATATAGCCCTATGCCCTATAAAAAGTATATATACCCTTATCAAAAATCTTCTCGGAAGGGTCTTCGATGGGTACAAAAATACCTTCCAACAGTCGCTGGGCGGTCCTCTGCTAGGCATCAATTTTTTGTACTGCCCATTCGTTGAACGTTGCGTATAGCAAAAGATTTTTGGGCAAAAAATTGCATAAATTTTGATAAACTCTGCAAAACTAAGATTAAATATCACTTAATATAATAAGACTGAATCTCATAATTGCTTGAGTTGAGTTTAACATAAGCTGATGAAAACTTAGTAGAATAAAGCAATTTATTTTAAAATACGTTTGAAGTTACATAATGATATATTGAGGAGAATATGCAGACATTATATTAAACAACAATTTTGCCCCTATTAATGTTGTTAAATATAAGTTAAAATAGACTCCGACCTTAGATTTTCAGTAAATAATTTTCACCAATATAAAAAAAGTTGCTTTAAGTTTACAATTGACCCTCATTATGATGATAGTAAACCTCGTGGAAACTTATGGCTTCAATCTTGGATTGAAATTACAATTATTTTTTGTAAAATACAACTCGATGAAGTCTAATAGCATTTAAGAAACTTTGAATCGAAGTTGTGATTGTAGTGATTAGAAAGTGATAAATTCAATCCTGACTTGACAAAAAATCTCATACGATAGAGCATATACCCATTAAAATAATAAATCTTGAAACCCTTCCATTGACGTTTAATGTTTGGAACAACGTATCAGTTCAAATCTACGCTTCATTACATTATCTTAGGTCAAAACTACAAAATATTTTCTTCGGCTTGATATGTATCTTAAGTCACATTTAGGGGTGCATTTTGCAGCCAAAATTCAAATTGACTGTGGCAACCTAGAATGATTGGAAATGAGTCATTTTACTTACCAGAAGATGCCTGAGATGAACGTGAAATGTTCCGTAAAATTTTATATTCCTCCATTTTTATACTGCGGTGGAGAAAAGAGGAAGTGCCAGCTCAGGTATCGACCTCATTTCTTGGCTATTGCTCGAAATTATAAGCTATTTTATTATAAACCGTATATAGCGGGAGAAGGAAACAGCGGGAAATGAAACTCAATTAAACAAAATTCTAAAATAATTTGTTTTCCCTGAAAGTATTTTCAATCGATTTTTATTTTTTTTTTTTTAGATTGTGGATCAGAAATGGGGATCAATAATAACCTATTTAAGCGAACCATAACAGAATTTGATTTCATGATAGACCGAATATGTCTTTCTTTACTACAGCAAATATCGGTTTTTAATACTTTAATGGAATAGTTCTCTCTCTCTCTCTCTCTAAATGAATAAAAGGTACAGTAGTGTCCGAAAATAACCATTAAAACAAGTATCATATCCCCGAACCGTTACTACTTTTTTTTAGCATTATTAAAAAGAAAAGTTAATAAAAATAGATCCGCAGATCTCGTGCTCCTATAAAATAATTCGATTTAATCTAATTTCCAGTAACATATTTTTATGCGTTTTCTTTCATTAAAGACGTTTGTGGTTGACGAGCATGGTGCATTTATCAAAATGAATTCCACTTTCTTTTGTCGGGATATTTCCCGGAACAAGTCCTCATTTTCTATATTGATATTGACGTTCCTCTTTCATAAAGTTCTGCTTAGCGTTGGTATTTCTGTGAAAGGAAGATGTTGTATTAGCAAACAAAATCATCAAAAGATATTTAACGTGATAACATCATCGGAAATTTTGCTTTATGTAAATAAACTATTATTGTAACATTTCCTGAAAAGAGTTATCACTATGAATTTATCTTGAATAAAATCGTAGAATTATTTTATAAACTTCCTTTATTTCATATAAAATGAAAGAAATGAAATGAAATACGAGATATTCATAAAATGGTACATTAAAAGAGAGTTTACCTGTTTATTAAATTTGTTTTTCTTACCAATAATAATAACGGAATTCAATTGCATTAAGGAAACAGTTTACTAATCCCCTAATACATGCTGAATAAATAAAATTTCGCTTATTCATTGAATGTGTTTCAAATATTTACAAATAATTGAATTTATATTAGCATAAATAACTTGCATTTTAAGGCATTAACAAAATTTAAATAATAATGGCAATAGAAAATTTGAAAAGCATAATTTAACGTGCATATAAGCCATGATGGAAAATATAAAATATATTTGCACTGAAATTGCTGATCATTTTGAATAGTTCAAAAACACTTGGCTTGATATATATATATATAATATTTAAAAACTCTGAAGCTATATTATTTGTAAATAAATTATATATGACACTATCTATAAGTTTCCTTTACACAGGCGAGCAAATTTATCAATATTTTGTAATGTAATAAATAGCTTTATAGTTGAATATTACAATAACACATCTTGATACCCATTTTACACTACATCCAGGAAAACGTTTTATAAGCAGCTGACCATATGACCAAGGATAGAAACTGAGAAAACTCTCAAGCAAGCACAGCGGCAGACGCGTACCTATAGAGAATTCAAATTTGACATTTCTCTTTCTGTATTCAGCAGTATCTGACAGGGTGTTTCAGATTGGTATTAAATCTGAAACATTCCACTGCACAAAGACTACATTTCTACCTCTAGACTACTGTCAGCCCTAGAGTGAAATAGCTTTACATAATGTTAGTTAAGATTAATTGTATTTAAAATAAACAATAAATAGAGTTTGTGTAAAATGCCCCTCCACATCATTCGTTGGAGACGTTTCATGCTATAAGACTTTACCTTAGTAAGAACAATAAAAGCTGATATGGTAACAAAGCGTAAGTTGAAATATTCTTTTAATTATAAATGATTCACATTTTAAGAAAACACGTGAATGTGAAAAATGCAAATAAACAATTAAAGAAAAAGAAGCGAGGAAAATTTTTTAAATTAAATATTCAGATACATAATAGAGAAATTATTATTCTCACTACTGCTACCCCTTTACCATTCTATAGAAAAAATCACCCTGTAAATACATTTTTTATACAAAACCCAACAGCGAATAGGGGACAATGCAGCGAGCGAAAATTGGACGTACATCCATCATTTTTGACAGCTTTGGCCGCTTTTTTTCTAGCCATCTTTTTTTTCGCTCATTTCATACTGTATTATAACATTTTTCTACTTTCAAACAGTGCTGAACCTAGAAAGTGAGAGAGACTTGTACTTTTGTTTCCAAGCATTATATTCGTGAGCTTTTCCACGTTTATTTTATTAATTTTCTTTACTTTTTTCCCTATCCCCCAAAAAGTAAACGAAAGAAAGAAGGACAAGGGATTTTTTTTCCTTATCTTCTTCGAAAAGTTATTAATTTTTTCTTACCGGTTTCTCTCTCTAGAGCTCGTAGGC
Organism: Latrodectus elegans; assembly: GCA_030067965.1. NCBI lineage: Eukaryota > Metazoa > Arthropoda > Arachnida > Araneae > Theridiidae > Latrodectus > Latrodectus elegans. Next base: position 81,134,535 of record CM057812.1, on the reverse strand, counting down.
GTAAAGACAAAATCTACTTTTTTTCATACATATAGATATCCTGGTTTTAAGGCTAAAAAAAATTGTGGGTGGAGCCTATTTACCAATCTTTTTTTAGGTGCTCTATTTTTACCTGCATCAGCTCGTTTATTATTATTAATATTATTATTATCTATTTTGTCACTGTCATCGAAATGTACGGGATTTTTTCTTCTTCCCTCTCTTTTTTTAACAACAAAAGACTTTATATATTCAAGATTCATGCAAAAATTCCTGCTCTTTATTTATTTATTTATTTTTTTTTTTTTGTCAGATATCTCTACGTATTTCTGTATGATCGCTTGTGATAAATGCATTTTTTATTGGACTTTTCTAAAAGTGTTGGTGAAGAAGAAAGAAATGTAATCATCTAACATTTTATCTTGAAAAAAAATATTTTTAAGCAAAAAATATAATTATGTATGAATACAACTTTACAAAAGTAAATAAGAAAATCATCAAATTATATTTTCATTTTCAGTTATGCTATTATTAACATTGATTAAATTTAGGCATATTTTTTTATTCTAAAATTAGAAATTAGTTATTGCAATAACTGTATGTTAATCATTAATTGGATACGTTACATAAATGTGCATATAATCGAGTCTCGAAGATTTAAAAAAAAATAAGCCTTAAAATGTTATATATTGTTTTACTCTTTTAAAATAATTCCTTTAAGATTTATAACTCTTTCATTATGCAATTAATTTAATTTACTTAATGACTTTAATTTTTTTCAACGCATAAGCTACGTAATTCAATTTTTAAGCTTTTAGTTTTGGGTTGCATTTTTATCTTTTGATAATAATCTTAATTTTGATCGTAATTTTATCACACCTGAATTTATTTATTTATAAGCATTTATTCCTGTTTCTTTTAGTTAAATCCTTTTGAGACGTAGCTTTTTTTCCTTCATCTTTTTTTGTGAGTTTACTTTCTATTTCAATTCTAAATGATTTCGGGTGTATTTTAACTTCTGTCTTCATTCTTGTACAGGATAACTAAAGTTTGTTCTCCCATTGCTACACTGCTAATGTCCTTTTTATTCAATTTGCATTTATGTTTCATTTCTTACGCTGTCTGTGTTTCTCATTAAAGAATCCAGTTTGCTATGAGCTTCGAAATACTATTGCGCCTTCTTGGGATCTAATGAGAAATAGTGCTTTCCTTTCTAATATATAATTTTCCCATTATTACTATAAATTTGTAATTAATTTTTCACATTAAATGTAAGATATTAACAAAACTATATATATTCAATAATTTTCGATATTACCCTTTATGATGCACCAACCCAACCCGGGAAATAAATACGCTTACGTGATATATCGAATCCCATAATCCATTACAGAAATCCATTCATAATTACATATTAGTGCGACCAACCCCCTCAGTTTGCTGTCTGAGAAACCTTCTCTTACAATTCCTTGATCCACACGCATCCCCCATTTTCCAGAGACCGTCTTTGTTTGGAAGGGTGGCTATTTTCAGATCCACCCTGGTCTTCTCATGAAGAGGGATCGTCTTTATTCCCCCCCAATCCTCCCAAACAACTTTTCAATGATGCGGCAGGATAATTGAAATGATTCACGTATTCATTCTGTCGTGATTGCAGGAAATATCCCCGGACTTTTTTCTCCTGAGATGAATATTACAGATAATGGCATTCTCTTTCCAGAGATATCCTTTAAAATATTAATTTTTCGCCGTTATCTTTTGAAATTCCATATCATTTTTATCTGAATCATAAGAAGGACTATCAAAATCGATAGCACTTAATCTGATCCCCGATTCTTATTTGTGAACGATTACAATTTTCACCATGGCCAAAAAAGAGCCAGTTACATTAGGACTGCCTAAATGTAATTGACTCTTTTTTTTTTCATGTATTTTTTGTATTTTATTTTCTCTAAAATACTTAACTTTATACAATTTTCAGTTTTATGAAACCTATTCTGGAAAAGATCTTAAAATTCTGAATTAAATTTTTATATTTAATTTCATATTCTAAAAAAAAGTAGCATAAATTTAAAATGAAATGCAATTTATATAACTTTTAATGTTCAAACAAAGGCATTTGATTTTATTAGGTCTAAGATATGTAGCAAAATGTACGATTCATTCAAATCTCTGTACAATAAGCCCAAAAAATATCTAAAAAATAAAATAAAACAAAATATGTAAGAAATTTAGTGACAAAATGTTTGCCCAAGTTTATTTTATTAAATCTGATTAAATTTATTAAAATATCAAGTCTCTTTAAATAAAATGAAACAAAGCATCGTCAAAAATAAAACTACACATTTTGTTTAAATTCAAAATATTTTTAATAATATGTTTTAAATAATTAGAAAAGTAATAAGCCCAATACATTTTAAGTCTAAATAACAAGTAAAATAAATAAAATATTCAATTAATTCAGCATAATTCAAGTAAAAGCATTACAAAAAAGCGTTAAAAAATTTAATATAGCACAGTTGAAATTTTCATTCTCATGATAAAAAACTTTATTATATTTTCTATTGGGTCACAGTAATCTTATGACGAGAGATCTTATTTTTGTGTCCAAAGCAGTGACTTTGCCAAACTGACTGCTAGACTGTCAACCTCCATCCTTCAATTCAGCAATTCTTAATTTGGACTCCCAGTTCAGTCTTGGAGGTGTTAGGAATTCACTTTTAACTATATGCCTTTAGCTAATTTTTCGTCGTCTGAAATGTTGGGTGACAAACCAAATCAGAGTATTGTCTTGTTGGATACACCTACGCAAGACCTCCGTTTTGTGCACATGAATGTCAAAATTATATTGGGATTAAAGTTCAACCTCCAACTCTTAACTCAAAATATCTATGAATGTTTTGAGAAGAGGCTGCCCCTTAAGATGTTTACCTCGAGATTTGCCTGTGTTTGAAAATTAAGAGATATTAGAATTTGTTAGCTGGTTTCAGTTGTCAGAAATTATCAATCATAAACAGGTGCCACTAAATTTATATTTCCTCGTATAGAGATAAAATCATCGAAAATATACTATTGATTTGTTAATTTATAGAAAATTTGATCAAATTAATGGGAGAAATGCTATATTAAATCATATCGCAAACTGAATTCACATCTACTGAATCACTACGGCTTTAATTGAATAAATAATTTAGTGAAATAAATTTTAGAAATCCTCAGTTAAATAATACACTAAATGTGAGCAGGTAACGTAATGCTATGTGCTCTTTTGTCTATATTTCAATAGTTCTGGGGTTCAAATACTTGCTCGTATTTAAGAATTTTGTATAATGATTTGAATTTCTTTGTCGAATCTGATTGAATGATTTTTTTCTCTGCAGAAGATGGAGAGAGGGAATAAATTAGTCATTTACTATATTCAACCAAATGCTTTAGTTGGTGAATATGTATTATAAAAGTATTCTCTGGATATTGTCTTAGAATAAAAAGAATATCTTTCACCTTACTCGCGCAAACATATCGAAGAAGGTATAAGGTACCTAGAGCTATAACTGCAAATATATTCAAAGCTTCTCATAACATATTCTCAGCCTTTTTTTTACCACCATAAAAACATCGTGATTTAGGAGCAATTATTTACTAGCAAATGCAAATTCTGCGGAAGGCCTAGCTGCAGCCTCTAATGTGCCTATAATCCTTCCTGCCGTGTCCTCAAGTCATGCAGGGGAGATGAACTTTAAGCTGTTAAATTTTAATGTCATTTGAGTTACGGAGCCCATAACGCTGGATTGCGAAATGGTAAGCACGTCTGAAATGTCGATAAATCTTTTACGATCCCTTTGTCCTCTATTATCTGCAAAGGTTCTCGCTCCCCTGAGTTATGGATCGGTAAGCAAATATCTGTCGCTCTATATATCTTGTGCATTTGGAGAAAAGATCGTAACTTAAATATAACCAGAGATTCTTGGTTTATGAGTGGTTTTAAGGAGTAGGGGCAGAGAGGACTTTTTAATGTTCGGTAAATTTCAAATAGGGATTTGTTCTCGGATGTTCTTTATCTCATTTGTCTCCAAAATACGGCGTTATAATGGTGTTGTGACAAAGACTTAAAATACATCCAGGCTTATAAAATGTATTTAAAATTTAATGCTTAAATCCTTCAATATGGGTCTCCAAAATAGTCAACGTTTATTGAAAACATGCCTTGTGTAAAAACATTTTCATAAACAATGTAAATTAGAAATTCTGAAATGTAATTATCATTCCTTGATACAAAAAAATGTAAACTGCGTTAATCAACTTTGATTGGTGAGAAATTTTACTTTTACTGCAAAAGCTTACAATGACTGCGTTGTTCTCGTTAAAACGAAAAGTTAGATCTCTGATATCGCAAGAGCTGAGTAAAGAAATATAGTTTTATTTAGTTGCAGGAAGGGGTGTGAAAGTTTTCATGGTTCAATAAGAGAGGGATTTAAATTTGAGGTCCTTGAGGCCAATAAGAATATGCTGCTATTAGAATGGTGATTATTTATTAGTTATTATTAACAAATAGGCATTTTATATTCTCTAAAAAATTAATCGTGAACATGCATTCCACTTTAATAATGTGGTACTTTTATTTTATAATTATAACATTTTTTATGTTCGCCGAGGTCCAAGATTGGCTTGCGCTCACTCTCTGGAATGTAGAACTCTTGATTCAATTCCTACCACCATTGAATTCATACTGAATTTTTACTTTAAAAAAACACGTTTGACGAAATGTAGGCTTATTGCATGACATAAGGGAGAGCTATAAAGTGTTATATGAACATTTACTGCATGTTTTTGCTGACAACACTTTTTGTGAAGAATGGGCCTTGTTCCCGTTCCTTAGAGAGAAAGCTTATAAAATGCCCAAGTAAACACCACGACAGGCGATTTCGCGGGATGCTGAAGAGCCACATCTTCTCTTATTTAATATAGATTAAGTCTGAATGTGATATTTCTGCTCAGAAGAGCATCGAGTTTGAATGAACCCAAAGGAGGAAACTATGAATTTCCCAGGTTTCATTTTTGGTAACGTGATTGTGATCCTCTTTGTATATTAAAACAAGACCTCTTCCAAAGTAATGAGCAATAGTTATTTCAATGCCTTAGAAGTTTTTAGATGTTATATTTTCTACTATTAATATTCAATTATTATAATTCTACAAAACAATTAAACTACAAAAAAGTATCTTAATCATTACTTTCCATTATCATTATATCCATATAATATATGTATATAAGAAAAAAGTTTTTCTGAAAAATTATGTATACATGCGATTTTATATTAGTATAGTTTTTAATTCACCTTAGTATAAATTTAAAGGGAATTCTTAGCGATTCTTTGAGAGAATATATTGGAAATAATCTTACTTTTTTATTCAGAATTTTAATCAATTTTCCGTTTTTTATGATTTTACTAGAATTTTTTTATTAATATTTTATTCATCTGAACGTTAATTTCAAAATGTATAGAAAGACGTTTGTGATAAACCAGGAATTCAAATATATCCATATTAAATCAAGTATAGTTAAAGAAATGTAAGAAATATATTTGATTCCAGTGTAACTTTTTATAAAATCTATTGAATTGCACTAAATCTTTTCCAAAACCCGCTTTTGAGCGAATTAGGAAACGATGAAAAGAAAAAGCAAAAAGGAAATCTCTCACTCAACATTTCACATATTATTCCCAATTCTAAGGAATATAATTATTCAGAATATGCTTTGGAAGTTGAAATATTGTGTGGATTAAGAAGAAGAAGAAGAGAAAATGATTGCTGCATGCTACGATTGATGCAGCAAAGAATCTCTTACGAAATATGCATTCTATTCATTGATGTTCATATTTCGAGAATAATTATTCAAAAAAAAAACTATTCACATTTTTAACCAGATCTCGGCAAATGTATTTCTTTTCATAATGAACATTTATTTATAAAACATTAAAAATTACATATTGCTAACAATGATATTACTTTTATCATTTAACATCATTTTTATTAATTTTGAAGGGAGGCATTCATTTTTTGACTAAAATTTAGTCATTTATATGCAGTAAAATATTATTTTCACATGGGTATTTATTAGTAGGCAAACAATTTTCATTTAAATAATCTCATACTAATTATAACTGTTGTGCATTGAATTGAAACAAAATTATAAATTACTTAGACTATTTTTGAGAAAATATTCCATTGATATTAATCCACAATATGTGTGTGTGCGTGCGTGAGTGTGTGTGTATGTGTGTGTGTGTATGTGTGTGTGTATGTGTGTGTATATGTGTGTATGTGTGTTAAATATTTTCCTAACAATGAAAAGGGTAATAAATGAATACTTTACAGTGACCGACAAAAGAAAAAGAAACTGGTTTGTTTTTCTTCTTTTCCTCCTACTTTAAAATAGATATAATAAATAACTTAATAAAAAAAAGTGCTCCATTTCTGTTATCATAATTACCTCCAATAGCAATTTTAATCCACTGATCCCGGGAAAGGAGCCAAAGAATGGTGATCCGGCTCCTCTAGAAGTTGACTCCTTCTGCAAACATGGGCCGACAGATAGACTGCCTTGATTTATTAAAGTTCCTTCCTAAACCTCTGGGTAACGATTCTCCACCATTAATTTTTTTAATGAACTAAGGTAGAGTAAAAAAATAATAAATAAAGCATATAGAAAAAAATGGTTTATCGAATCACTACGCTCAGTGTAATTTAAAAAAAAATGTAGCATGAAAGAAAGCTTAAAAAATGAATCGGTTAACGTTCTTAACTCCAACTGGTCATTCTCCTTAAACAAAGAAAAGGGAAAACTCAAAAGTTTTTCCCTATAAGGTTTACTTTTTTTCCTCCCCAATGTACACTCTTCTTGCTTGGTTCCACACTTAACCGAATAAAAAGGGAAGAGTTTTCGATAGATAAGCTACTTATTCTACGACTACCCTTTTTTTTTTTTTACACGACGGTGACTTGTTATCTTTTATTAGAGCCATTTAACTGCGTTTATACTTTATTCACTCTGATGCTTTCCCGGTTTTTGAGAGGAGTGGCTGTTGAGGGAGGGATGAAAGAACTACTGATAGACCTATCAGATTATGTTCCCAAATACAAGAAAGGATATATAGGCGCTTAAATCTTCTTTAATATCCTTTATCCTTATTCTCTAAGCAATAAAGGCAGTATCAGAACTATTTTTTTTAAATTATCAAAATTCATCATAATTATTAAAATTGAAATTACATTTTTAAATTATTAATTTTTTAATTGATAAAAAAATTGGCTTAAATCTCAGGATTAATATTTCCACTCAGATCAACTCAATTGGAGCTTATTTTTAAAGAGGAATCCAAAGATCGTTGCCCAAAACGAGAATCAAACCCAAAAATTCTATATACCAGAGCATTAAATTTCTACCACCAGTTCACATACAACTATGCAATTGATGCAAAGAAATATTATTTTTAAAAACTAAGCTTTGGATGTTAGTCCTTTTAGTATAGCTTTTGCTTGAGCAACAAGCTTTCTTTTTACGTAAATAAGTTAATATATTTATTAAAAAATTAATAATTAGAGGCTGTATTTCTTTTATATACTTTTTTTAATTAAAAAAAACTATTTCCTAAACGAAGTACAAAAATAAGATTTAAAAATTTTAAATACTCAAATACACTAAAATATATTTAACAAAGTGCCAATTGACTGTAAGAGTAATAAAAATTAAAGTGACAAAGAAATAGATCTACACGCAAAATGAATTTATTTATTAACAGCAGATGTATTTAAAAAACTAAAATATATGTTCCTTCATTCATTGGTAAGATATTATACCAATGCTTATGTGTATTTTTCATGCACGCCTTCATATAACAAGCAAGCTAACTCTTAATTTTATTTTTCAGAAGAGTTTTGTTATTGTGGGAACAACAAAAGAATAAGCCATAAAACTCTTCTTGTGAAATGTGGCAAAGGATTCTTATATGTTAACTTTTAATATACATCCTGTAAATATAGTTTTTTAACGAGAATTCAGTTATTGTTGCAAAACAAATGAAAAGGGAAATCGTTCCTAGTCCTGGAATTGTGCATTGGACAGAGAAACCATTTAATATTTATGAAAATATGTACAATAGGCTAGCCTTAAAGAATTTGATTTTAAACACCATCATTGATAATATTTTATTAATATTTTCGAATAAAACTAAAATTTAGTAAAAGATGCGTAATTTTTAATTCCAATATACTGTAAAATCATTTGAAATAATAATATTGCGACTCTATCACTTATACACAAAAATTGTGTTACCAAATGTGTATCAATGTTTATGAAATTATTTTAATAATATTTTTAAAAATAGTCATCACAAAAATTTACTTCTTTAAATTACATTTAATAAGGATTTTCAAAAGTTATTATTAAAATATTTTTATAATGAAGACTGTGAAGTAGGGACTTCAGACATTTAGATTTAGGTTCTAGCTTTCATATGAAGTGTTAAATATAACAAAAAATTGTTTGATATTGTAGCTTCCTAAGCAATATTTTGATGCTCTTAGTATTGGAAAAACTGTCTATTTTATGAAATATCTTATCATATTCTGAATAAAAAAATTATATGGTTCTGCTTTTCCATTGTTTTTTGTATGAAGTGGTCCTTTTTATATTGAAATGGATTTTAAAAAATGCACATTCGCAAAGCAGTTTCTGTAAAGCTATATAAATTCCCATACTTGAGAAACTCTTGGGTTTGGGGTATAAATCTTACCCGGATTTACCAGTACCCCTATGGGATCTAATATTTCCCAATATAAGCCGTGTGCATTTTTATATGCATATCAGTATCTATCCTGTAGAGCCACTCTTCGTCTAGTTTCAATTTTCAACTTTTTTTTTCTTTTACCCCACTGAGGAAAACCCCTAAATAATTCTGGCGACCCTACTTGCAAATCCCTGACAATTTTCATGGCACCTGTGCCCGGGTAGGAGAATTGGGCGAAGAGGGTGGTCATTTGTAACTCCACTCTCAAATTCTCTCATCCAAACTGGGAAAGGGTTGATGTGTAAGCGTGTGTGCTGGAACCCTCATCCGCCATGTTGCTCCATTCCTTCTTGCATCTCCACGTCCCCATGCCTCTCGATGAGCGTTCTCTCCCCCCCCCTCCCACTGCGAGTGGGCGGAGTCTGAAACCACCCTGACGTTGATGGATGAGCGATCAAAGCATTGCCAGGGCTAGCGAGCATTATCTGCAATCCATATAGAAGACGGTTTTTCTAAAAGTCGATTGATGATACGCCCCGGCAAAGACAGAAGGAGGGTAGGCCTAAAAGCAAAGGATGGGAAATAAAAAAAGTATTAAAAAAAAACTTCATTCTTACCCCAAATTCAAGAAGAAATGCAAAGCTGCTTCGAAAAAAAGGAAGAAAAAGATTACTTACACCACCTAAGAAAGAAAGGGGGGAACTTCCAGACCGGTTATTTTTAGCAAATAACTTTCCGTCGTTCGACTCGCACATACACGCCCACTTTCTTCTGCACACATGCACATAGTCGAGATGTGTGCATGTAGTATGTGCCCCAGCTCATTTTGCCCCGTTGGGTTTTTGTGTACACTTTCCTATGGTTCAGCAGACCTCCGGCTTCCTTGGGATTTCGACCATTTACCGGGTTTTTCGATGGCCTGAGTTTTTTCCTTACCGTTAACGCAGAAAGAATGGGGGGAAAAAAACAGAATGTGTAAGAACATCTTGTGCCCATGGAAGGGAGGGAGAGGAAGATTAAGATAAGTAGAGAAGAATTGTTTATACAATCTAACTCCGGTCTCCTTTACCCGTTTTTTCCAATACATTTGTTTCTTTCGTTTTTTTTTATTTTTTTATTTATTTATTTGTAAGCTTCTTGGAAAATTTGGAATACTTTTAAGATTTCGGTAGATTTACAATTAAGGGAGTTACTCGCAAGTACTTTTAGAGGGGGTAGTAAAATTTTTAAGTGGTGTAAGGTCTAACAATCGAAACAGCGTGGCTGGATTTTATTTTCAATTTTATTTAATTCTTTTATCAACTTTATTAAACTGTGTTTTTAAATTTTTTTATTTAATATCCACTTCTATTTTAATTGTTTCAGATAATAATAATTTAAATATTAATAATTCACATATAGAAAGAGAGAGAGAGAGAGTACCGAATCTTCAATATAAATTTACTTAAATTTACACAATATACACGAAATTCAATATATATATATATATATATATATATATATAGATATATATATATATATATATATAGATATATAGATAGATAGATAGATAGATAGATAGATAGAGTGATAGATAGATAGATACATAGATATAAATATTCTGATATAATTCGATGCCCATATACTCTATATCAATGATTCTATACCTTTTTTGCCATTTTGCCACAGAACATTTTTAAAGATTTCAAAGTTTGTGCGGCACACAAAGAAAAATGTAAATTTAAAGTTTACTTATCTACAAGACACAGTGTGACATAGTTTATAAAAATAACTTTAAATGTGAAATAAAATAATGTAGTATATGCTATAAAACAACAGTAAATTTATTACTTCACTCGTAGTAAAAAAAGCATTATAATTTTTACCATATACATTTCTAAAATTTGATGGCACACTTTAAGAATTCGGCACACAGAAAATTGCCGTGTGACAGTAATTAAGAATCATTGCTCTGTACATTTAATAAGATATCATGAAATGATTTTTTTTAACTAATAATGGCATTTATAGCTGTCAAAAATAAATTTACTTTAAAAGATTAAGATAAAAGCATATGCAACTTGTTTTTTATATCAAAATTAAATTCTTTTATTCTTTTCATTATTTATTTTAATATAAATTGTTATTAAAAACATCAAGACTATGTGTATATAAAATTTTATTAATATGCAGATCTTAATTTTATAACAAAAAGCTAGTCATTTTTATACAGGAAATTCAACAATGCATTCTAAAACTTTTTTGAATTCAATAATTAATAAGCTAACTGAGAAAGAGTGTGCAGTTGAGTGGAAGGCCATATGAGACAAAAATTCAATTTAAAAAAATATCTTATTTAACAAATAGTTGAAAAAGTCCATAGATGCATAGATGTGGTTAGTCTACATAGAAGTGGTTAGATGTTTTTTGCTGTATTTTGTTTTGAATGGATGCTACGGTTAATAGGGGTTGTTCAACGTATAGAAAAGTTCTTAGAATTTTGCTGGCACTTGAATTTTTAGGCCAGCAATTGATTTCAATTTTTGAGTAAAAACATTTAGTATCTATAGATAAATAGTTATAATAATAATCTATAGATAAATAATTCTATAGATAAATAGATGGGCTATATATTATTTTTGAACAGTTTTGTGGCTCGAGTTGATAACTAACTCGCTGAAAATTAATTCAATTAATAACAAATGTTCAACAGTTTGTGAGCTCGACTCTCACCTTTTTCATGGATGCTTAACATAATTCTGAATTTACTTTAAAGTTTGCCTCAAATTATCTCTAGTGTATAAAACTGAATGTAGAATGATAACAAACTAAATCAAGAACGTAATAACAAGGTTTTATTGTGAGTCACTTTCATTTTCGCTAATTAATTTTTTTATAACTATCTCCTCTTTTAGTTCAAAATTTCTAAGCACAGAGCCTTTATTGCACGCCACCCTCTTGCACAAAAAGATCACCCGGCCAGAATCAAACCGAAAGAAGATTATCAAAGCAAGCAACGCAACAAATCGAAACCTTCGTTTTCATATTCCCTCATTCGGCATCCCTTCCATGCGAAAGGATGCAGCTCGGATTTAAAATTTGCATAACAAGTTTTAGAACTGACAAAAGTTGTGGCTTCCTGATGTGAAACTTTTATTCTAAACTTTGAGCAAGGAACAAATGCAAGAGACCTAAAGTACACAGTCGGAAGCTTGTTCTGTATTTGGGTTTGGATTAAACCAAACTAAATTCCCAGAAAGTCTTGGTTTCCGGTAATTATTCGCAGTTTGCCGAGAGAACTCCGGAGCTCCCTTAAACTCATAAATATTCTCTCACGGCTCGGTTACAGTAATTATTCCTCAGAGTAAAGTGGATAACTTGTATTATTAGAGTGGTAAGATTTAATATTTGAGTGGTTAGAATAATTTTGGTTTAAAGTTTGATGCTGGTTAAGAGTTAATATATCTCATAGAGAATATGAAAATATATAGAATAACTGATTACCACTATAAGGATTTATATACGATGTATAAATCTGGTATAAATTTATAGATACCTGTTGAAAAAGAATTAATTATTTATTGAGAAATTTTACTGCAGAGAGATTTGAAAATTCACACATTAAGTGTTGAGTTGTTATAATCGCATATTTTAGCAACCTTCATTTTACAGCCATTCGTTCTGTAATTCTGAACAATGGTCAAGTATCAAGTTCTTCTATGTTAATAAATTCTTTTTACAGCTTTCACACTAACTAAGCTGACAGACATAAAAGTGTGACGCGCTTAAGCTCTTTCAACACGATAGTCTTCAGTAGTTTGATTAGCTTGTCGCTGAACAGGCATTTTTTGCACTTGAGGATTAATTCGATCTGATCATAAATTCAATTTTCAATATGTACCATTACAAATGTCTATGATATCAGTCGGAGTTTGGACCGGCAAATTTTTAAAATGAAGGTCAAAGTGTTAAATTTTAAACTACCCAGCTTTTATGCGTTTAATGGACATGGCCTATAAATAGTGTAACTAATTTTTGAATTGTACTAAAACCACATAAATTGGATTCAGGAAGGGATCTGTCATTTATATTGAGTCATACTCATATGCTGCAATGGAGGAAACTCGGAAACCTCCTAAGCAACGATAAATGTAGAAAGTAGAAGAGCAATATCTTTCCCCCGTAGTTCAATGCTTGCTGCGGTCGAACCCAAGACATTTCGATCTGTAGGGCACTACCCTCGCTGAGAAGGACACGATGAGCCAAATTGCTTTCAATGTTGCCTTGTGGCCTTCGATATAATTAAATTGTGTATCTATAATGCCTTCTAGACACGAAAACAACGCGTATCTCCATAAGACTATCGCAGCATTCATTTAAAGTATCACTGCCTGAAAATGTAGGCCTAAAAAAGTTATTATCTGTACATTTTTAAACCTAAATTTTCATATAGACTGAAAATAATATGTAAAAATGAAAATACATTGAGGAATTTAATAGATATTGAAGTTCTTTATAAATATGATACAAATTAAAACATTGTATAGCTGATTAGTGTAAAAAAATAATCAATAAATTAATTAATTAATTAAAAAGACTGAAATAAATGCAGAATTGCCTTTTGAAAATTCCTATTACACATTTAAATATCTCCTCCTGTTTTTGTACTGTTATAGATAGAAGTTATAATTTTAAATTCGAAACTGAATAATTTAGATATTAATAAATATGTCCATGTTTATATAAATTTAAATAATTTAATTCATCTAACATATGTTTAAATTAATTAGTTATTTAAATGGCAGCGTAGTCTTTATTAAAGATAAGACTGGCTTGTTTTTAAACTGATGTACTGGATATACACTAAATACACATATATTTATCAACTCATTCCTCCTTTTTAATAGCTTTATTTGTATGGTAAATAAGTAATGCATGTTTATCAGCATGAAACTAAATTACGTCGTACATGAATGCAAAATAACTGATTGAGATAATAAAAATAAGAATAAAGAGGATAAATTGTTAATAAATACTTTGAGAGTTTTAATACGAAGCAAATGAGGATCATATTAATTTAGATTTTTTTTTTGCTATCTATTAAAATTAGAATTAAGTAATTAAATATTTAGAATTCGATATTAATAGAGTATTCATATAATACTTAATACTAAAACGGGAATAAGCTATTGCAATAATGAGGATTTAAGTTATGTATCAAAGCAAGATAAATATGTGACGTCTTTTTTAATAAAAAAAAAAAAACAAATAAAAATACGAATTTATAAGTTTTTATTTCATGCTTTATATAACTTTTTCTGTGTATTTCAGTGAATACTTAAAGAGAATTGTACACTGATCAATAAAAATATTTTACTTATAAGAAATGAATATAGCACGAAATATATAAAAAAAAATAGTTGATAGAATATACTTCGACCTGATAGTATGTATTCTACATTTTTGTCTTTTGAAAGAGTGCTTGGAAGTTTCCTCGTTTTCTTCGCTTGCGACTGGTGATATAAAAAGATCTCTTGGAATGCAAATGCACAATAAAATCTTGAAAAAGACTTGCAATGTTTTTATGACAACTTCTATGCGATAAAAAATAACATTGGAAAGCGCAACGTACAGTGAATTAGGACGATGATATTCAAAATGGATTATCTCTAGTTCAATCCTAGTCATATTAAATATATTGGGACTCCATTTCAATATATCAGAATTTTCGTACAAGGAATTGAAGAGATATTCATGCAAACACAAATATCATCCATGCATATTTTTATGTGATTGTTGCTTTTTTCGTTTATTTCCCTGCTTTAGGAAATGTTGTAAGGGTCTTTAATCAATCATATAGTATATATGATCATTGTTTGTGAAGTATTTAAGGGATATTTCACTGCATTTTACACATTATTTGAAAGAACCTGCTGAATGCTTCCTGAGTAGGATTACCCGCTTTTAAAAACGCCATTTTCATATTTCCGAGTATTTATTTCAACCCCATTTGAAATGTTTTTCCAACTTGCCATAAATTTCTCGATTGATAAATACTTTTTTCTCGCTTCACTTTACTACCCTCTACCCCCATGGAAGCTTTTTCAAATATCTGTTTCCGAAAATTCATCTGCTATTTGTCTTCATACAGACACTATCAATAATTTCTTTTATTTTTCCTTCTTTTTTCATGTAACTCGCTGAAGACATTTTTCCCCCTAAGAGGGATTTTTCGTTCTCGTTCATCAAGAAAAGGGGCAAATTTCCGTATCCTATCTCTTCCCGAAAGGGCCGCGAAATCCACCTTCTTCCCCAAATATTACACACATCCTAAATATAAATATGTATAGATATACATTCCTTTCCCGTTTATTTTTTATTTCATCTACGTCGACGCTTGTATTTATTTCTCTGTGCTTCATTCCCGTTTTTTCTTCTCGGAAAAGTTTTTTTTTTTTCCACCGCCCTTCCTTTCATAAGTACGTTTTGAATTTGCTCTATAGGGGGGAAGAAGGGTAAAAAAAATCCAGGAGTTACATTTTTTCTCTTGGACATTTCATTCTTTTGAGACGAAATAGCGCCGTTCTGCATACATCCACCTCCTCCACGTTGCTGGGGATGAGTCTAGTATGAGTGTGTGGCGCTTTTTATGTATGAGTGACTCCGTCACCACCCCCAAGCCTCAACTACTTCCCTGCGAACTCTCTGGTAATGCATGCGCCTATTCTGCGGTATGTGTACCAGTTGTGTTTAGATATTCACCGTATGCCTTCGCAGAGTAGAGAAAAATATCTTATTCAGAGGAAATCTGCTGGGCGGTGTATCTATTTTTCATTTCAAATACACGCGTCGGCCACATTTGGTGTGTCTGAATTTTCAAAAAAAAAAAAAAAAAAAAAAAAAATTCCTTTCTTGATAGCTTTTATGCGTTGGTTATTTCTCTTCCCTCTATTTTTTTTCACTACTTGCTTATCACTCTTTCTCTTTTTGCTTTATTTACTTCTTACCTAGTAATAGTTAAGGCGAAGTCATAATAGTGGATTTAGTTGTCAAAAAATAGGTGCACCTTCTTTTGAAGTATACCAGCTTTAAGGGAAGATGGCAAATTTTATTACTATTGATAAACTCAGATGTGTGTCGTAAAATAAAGAATTTACTTTCTACTTTAAAGTTTTTCAAATCGAAATAGGTTTATTTTTATGTGTCTCTTGTTGTTACAACTTATACATACCATTTTGTGATATTATTTTTTAAACTTAAATGTAACAATGTAAATTCGTTCTGAAAATGTTACTGTATGTGTGGTTCCTAATATAAATTTGCTTTCTCCCTAACAAAAATATCACTCTAAAAATTCCAAAAAAAAAAAAAATTAGCGATGCCAAGAAGATAGCTGAATGGGCAGCTCTACTGAATTTCGGAAAGCTTATGCTTCAGGTCTCCCTCTGTTTCTTGCCATATTGTTTGATATAATTTTATTTTTTGCCATGTTTATTTTCAGGCATTTTGTTTTCTTCAAACATGCACGAAAATACATTTGGAAAAAATAAAATCATCAATTTTTGCCGAGGGGCATTCTAAACTATATTCTTTCCATTCAATTTAATAGCTTTTTAGTTTCATTCCCAATTCAGCTTTGATTATTTCTAGTGATTTGGAATTCATTTATAACAATAGACTATTTATGACTGACAACTCTTTTGAAGCTACGAAAGGACTTTACTTTTGTGTGCGTGCGTGTGTGTGTGCGTGCGTGCGTGCGTGCGTGCGTGTGTGCGTGCGTGTGTGCGTGCGTGTGTGTGTGCGTGCGTGCGTGTGTGCGTGCGTGTGTGCGTGCGTGTGTGTGTGCGTGCGTGCGTGCGTGCGTGTGTGTGTGCGTGCGTGCGTGCGTGCGTGCGTGAGTGTGTGTGCGTGCGTGCGTGCGTGTGTGTGTGTGTGTGTGTGTACGGGGGGTCAAGACATGGGAAAAAAGATTCCGTGCAAAAAATTTTAGTTCCAAAAGTAGAACTCATTTTGTGGCACTGCTGTAGCTTACAATAATGATAATCAGGATAAAACACGGGTATCAAAGAAAAATGCAAATGTTGTGTAATGACAGTGCCAGTAATAGGGGCTATAAAAGCATGTAGTAGACAGCTCCGACAAGTAATCTCAGCTGAACTAAACGAACTTCAGTATGGCCATACCTCTCACGTTACCGGAACGTGCGTTTATATTGGAGGAGTATCAAATTTGTCTATTCTAAAAGACAACATAACAGAGACAGTGCGGAATATTCCTCGTGATCTGTTACGTAGGGCTGTGGTGAACGTTGTGCACAGAATGCACTGCGTTATTTCTGAGAACTGTGTGCTCACGTTGAATGGGGTCTAATTCCTCACCGGGGAAGTTAATGCAGTAAATAAACATTAATGATTTAAGTGTAAGATTGTATGTGTTAGTATTTTTCTTTTCTCACATTCTATACATTTTAAAGTACCAAAAAATACCACAGCGGCGATTTTTGGAGCTACTTTTTTTTCACCGAATCTTTTTTCCCGAGTCTTGATTAGTCTAAATACCAAGTTTGGTGCCATTTTGGCTATCAGGTTGCACTACAGGGGGCTCCAAACGCTGTCACTTAAAAGACCACCCTGTATATTTATATATAACAATAGACTCGTCGAATTGTATCTCATGCAAAAATAATGTGGCCATACAGATACAGTCTAAGTTGAATATTTTTAAAATGGATTACTATTTTAAACGAAATCATTGTAATGATAGATTCACTTGCAATTCTGCAAATGTTCCCCAGAAAATCCAAAAATTATGCATCTTCCAGCATATGAGACAGGTGCTGTTAGCTTAGCACAAATGATCCCGTAATTTGAAATTCATAAAGAAAAGGAAGACTTAATCACAGTGTAATAGATATCAACCCCCGTAACAATAATAATTTATAAATGAAAATTTAAATTTTTTTTAATTTTAAAAATGTAAGCAGATATTCGTATAGATTCCGATATAATTACGCTATGCATTATAAGCGCAACAATGATGCATGATGAATATTTTAATTGTAATTCTAATGAGAGAAATTTTATCATCATGCATGTTTTTGCAACCATTGATTGTAATAGTGAGCATTATATGCAATCAGACTTGAACGGTAGATTCATTCCGCTATGTACATATGAGCTTATAGCGATTTTTTTTATTGAATACAACATTTTACAATAGTTGCTATAGACATATAAGTGTATAGCAAAAATTTTACCGTAGAAAATTTTATGAAAACTGATTTAGGACAATGAAATTTTGTTGAACATCAACAGGTGGATCTACCACTGAAGAGTAAATGGTAACTTTAAGTGTAACGTATGAAAGAGTTATAAAACTATAAGCAAATTCGTGTAGAAACATTATCTGTTCCATCAGAAGAGTAAAATCAGAGGTATGGAAAGTTTTATGGAGACCCAAATATGTTGATTTCCAGCCCTAGAGGAGGATTTTGAAAAACTGACTTAATATGTAGATTACAGAAATCTGCAAAACCGAAGAATCTTACCTTGATGAAAAATATTTTGTGCAATATTATATTTTATCATTAGAATTGCTATTCTTGCTGATTCAGCATATTTCCTTGTACCTAGTCCTGGTTTGGACATTTAAAGAGGTAGCAGGCGGGTTAAGAGTATCCTTAATTTAGAAGAGCAGGAAGAGACAGAGAAGTTCAGGAATCGAGAGGATTGCCACCCACAGGTCTGGCCTGTTACCTCCAGGGGCACCATTTCATTTGGAAGACATTGTGACCACGGTCTATTTAACCTATCTCGGCCAATTTTAGTGAACAAGGTGAATCTTTGATTATGTTGAGATTTAAATTTACGACCTTTCAATATTGAAAATAACGCACCCTGCATTAGAACTGTAAAACCGCATACATATGGACAATTTTCCACTTCGTTTTGAGCATATCAACTTTAGTACTATCAATGCTTAAAAAATCAGTAAGACTCATCTGTAATAAATGCTTAAGTTTTCCAATAATTTCAAAATTCGAAATCTTGGAAAACAGAGCATAATATAAATATATATTCATTAATTAAAATTATTGTTTATTACTCTCATTATATAATTAAGATAATTATTATTTTCTCGGGTTTTTAGCTCATTTTTACTTACTCATCGGTGGGGGAAAAACTGAAATAAATTTCTATATCTATATGCATTAACATTTAAAGAAGCATACGAACGGCATTAAGTTCTACAAAAAAAAAAAAAAAATAAAAAAAAAAGCTCATTTTCTTTAATGGCTCTTTAAGCACTTATCGATTCATCATCAATATCGATTTTCAAAATAATCATTCAAAACAACTTTTAGGTGCCGATATTCCATATTCAAAACAGTCTTTGAAAAGTTTCGAATCGATGAAAACTATCCGATTGAGAGAAGTTCTTGTGAAATTTTGTTTGATAAATGACGACTTATGGATTGAAATAAAAGGCCGTTTTATTTTCAAAAGATCTGCTGTAAAGTTGCACAATTTTTGCTGTATTTCAGAAAAAATGTATCTTTTCTTTCTTGCTTAAAGAAACACCGACGGAATAAGAAATGATCCGATAAAGTAAAAGATGATTTTAAAATCTTACTTCAAATGTGTACTGTTCTTCTATAAAATATTAATTACTTCGTGCTTATTTATTTTAACTGTTAATTGTTCATATAATTAGAGATATTTTCAATAATTAAATGTTTGAATTAAAAATCATTTCAGTTTTAAGTGTTTCATTTTGTTAATGCAATTAAGTGCGAGAAATGCATTATACATGTTCTAATTACTCAAAATTCCATTCACCATAATTTATATTTTATTTTGCTATCCATTTATTAGAAATTCAAACTTCAAAAGATAGATGCATCAAATGGTCTTAAGATGTATTTAAAATATATTCCGGTGTTATCTCTCATAATTGAAACCCCGATTGTCTCTAATATATCTATGAAACCTTTTAATCGTAGTCCATTATATTTGATATGGTGGAACCGAGGTAGAAGGAAAATTTCATTTTGGAAAAGGCATACTCTAAAATAGTAAAACTCAATTATTGTGTCCCATTACTCTCGGCTTTCTTATTTTACTTGCTGGTCGTTGCAATCACGACTTGTCTCGCATATTCCATTTCCATTATTGGATACGGCAGATTTTTGACTGAATCGGGTGCAACCTTTCTGTAATGAGAATGAAGCAAATCAGGCCATACCCAGGAGTGAAAATGTGTATATTCTACAGAATATTGAAACACGAAAAAGCGAAAAAGAAAAAGCAGAGGAAAGAAAAGCTATTATAATATTTACTAATCAATTAAAAACCCATAGAATTTATGTTAGGATGAAGATGATAGTATAAAAATGAATAAAGATTTATAAAATATCACATTATTGAAGTAAAACATTTAGCAATTTTAAGTTGAACAATTACTGATAAATTTAAAATGATACTCGTTCAAAATCCAAGATTTGAATTCTTGTTAGATTCGCGCCCGTATGCTTACAAATGTAAAGTGACAGCAGTCGAAAAGTAATCGTTTTATTCAGTAATACATCGGTATAAAAAAAATCAGTACTTATGTGCACTAAATTTCTTGAAATACTGCCATAAGTTTTTTTTTTTTTTAACCCTCTGTCTTCTACACTGGATTCGATATCGCCTAATTGGTCGCCAAATTACAAACCCTGATCTACCGTGGAGTTTGGTCTCAATGGAAAATAAAAGAAAGCAAAATACGAAAGACAAAAAGGTGGGGGTGGGAGGAAAATATACCCTCAAAGCAGATTGCCCGAAACATTCTCCAAGAAACTATAAAGAAAAAGAAAACTTCGTTTTGGGAGATAAGAACGGACCAATTCCCTAGGCCTATACCCCCCACCACCGACGGGAAACTTAATTCAAAAGATTTTTACTTGCCTTCCAGGATAAATAAGAAGATGGAGGGAAAAAAGATTTCGAAAGGGAGTTTTTTCCCTTTCTTTTCTTTCCAGGGGCTTATTTATAAGACCTGACAGTGATAACACAGATAGAGTCGGGGCCTTCGTAGCATTTATGTTTAATGTGCCTTGTAATTTGCCTTTTGTTTCCCGGGAAACGTTCGTTGGTGGTGGGATACATTTTCAAGTGTTATCTGCTTCAACATATCGAATTCGGCTTATAGAAAAATGGTCGAAGGTACAGAAATTTTAAAAGTGAAACATTAATCAAATTTCGCTTTGTTTCTCGAGAAAAGGACAAAGAAATTGCTGCTACATTCTGTTGTGTTTGCTGGATCACATGTCAAACTGTAGGCAATTAATTGGAAATCGCTTGGCATTGTGGATTGTAGCTTTTTTGTGTTTTAACTTCTTTAATGCCCTTTTAACTATAGCATTTTTTTCCCTCTCTTCACATTTTATTTTTTATTTATTTATTTATTTATTTTTATTTATTTATTTATTTTTTTATTCCGATGTATTATCTAATGTTAGCTTTATGTCTTTAAGTATTACACTTTTTTTTCTTAAATTATCTGTAAATTGTTCTTAAATCAATAAAAATTTATAACTGAAGAATAAAAATAATTTAACAAATCAATTGTTGTACTTTAGTATTATACTTTCTACTTTTTATAAAGTACAGCAATTAATGAAGTGCATGCATAAAGATAATATCCTCGTTTAGTAATGGTTGTGATCGAATCTGTTCTTAAGAGGCCACAGTGAGTCAGAAAAAAACATTGGAATAGTTAAATTTAATTTTCCGTGGTCCCGTGATTCTTTAATAAATGGATGACCTACCATTCAAGAATGGTAAGCCATTTATTTCGAATAATTCTCTGTCCTAACTATACTGGCATACGAGTGATGAACTTATATGAAATGAATTTATCACCTCCTCCCTTTATGCTCATCTACGTCTCACGGTTGCAAGTGAAATAGAAAATTGTTACCTTACATTCTCTTGGCTTAATTAATCATTGCAATAATTTATTTATGATAAATTATCCCTCTTCCATGATTCATTTACACTAAAAATTCATTTGTTAGAGCTTACGGTTCAATCAATTAGAGCATGATATATCCACCTGTCGCCTAACATTTGGAACAATAACCGAATTAGTTCTTTTGAGCAGTTCAATACTTCATTGTTAACTGACGACTCCATTGTTCGGCAGGCACCTTTGATTCCTTTTCGATTTGCCGCATCTCTCGCTCAACAAATGCTCGAAATGAATAAAGAATCCGTGTCTGATCCTTCCTGGGCGATGAAGTGCGTGTGTTTCCACTGCGAATACTAATGCATCTTTCATGCACTGAATGAATGGGTAATGTCCACGGAAGACTCGCAGAGTTAATACATAATCAATCAACAGGCGACAAGATATTCGCCGTTGTCTCAGCTATTGAGATGAAGATTATAGCGGAAGGTTCGCACGCAGATTTCCAAAAGACAGGGGCTTTGCTCCATTCTTCCTATAGAAATGCAGATTAAGTAGCAGAATTAAATTTATAATTCGATTAATTTGATTTAGAAGATAATTATTTTCTGGTCCTAAAATTTGCTTTTAAATCAATAATGTTTGTTGTAATTCATTAAAATTTCCTGTTCTGTCTAAGATAGTTGAATGGTCACTTTTCTGGCCTTTAGTTTATTAACATCCTTCTTAAGTATGGTGATTGTATACATTTTTAAATATCGTGCCCCCGTTGAATTATATTTTCAAGTAAAAAGGTGATCTTAGAGGCAGAGATTGAACCCAATCATATAATCCAAATGAAACAAATCTGGCATTATGAACTGAATTTTATTTAACAATCCATGAGTTAAAGTTCAAATCCAGTATCAAAAGAATGCATGCAAACATAACATTGTGATGGTTTTCCAGTTTGTAACAACAGAATATAAGAATTAAGTTCCATTAATGTAAAAACGTCACTTTGTAATAAAATGGCTAAACTGACACTTAAGCTGGTTTATTTCCCCCTCCCTGCGTATTTTACCGTATTTATTTTATTTATTACTGATGATCGTTTCCAAAAATTGTCTTTGGCCATGATCAGTTAAGAGTAAATAGTTGCCGATATACTACTGAGTAGCTTTGTAAATAATGTGCAATAAATTTACAGTATAATTCTGCAAAAAAAAAAAAAAAAAAAAAAAATCTGTTATACGATAGCTGTAATTAAGTTGCGAAAGTAGCAATTGTTGATCGAGAGGAATTTATTCGACTCTAAATAGATATCATTTAGATATAGAACAAGAATTTAAAAAAAAGATGCAGTTTTAAGTTTTAGAATTTTTTTTTAACTTCCCTTACGTATTTGATGTTTGGCTTAACTTGTATGACTTAATACGTCTGCACTGATATGAAATAAAAATTTAGAAAAAAGACTACTTGATAAATTTGTTTCATATATTAAAAATGGCAAAGTTTGTATATCAAATCATAACCTTAATATATGCATACAGAATTAGGATGCAAAGAATTTTATGTGTAACATAATCTATAACTTTGAAGCATTATTTCGAAGTGTTCTTTAAGATCTATTTTCGCAAGTTATCAACTGTCCATTGTATTATCTTGTGCAGTGTAAACACATAAAGTATATCACGTCCACGAAATATCTATTTTCCAAACATTGAATCGGACTCCCCTTTGAAAGTGATTTATACTAGAATTAATTGAGCTGACAAAAAAATTGCTTGATCTACTCCTCTATAAAACTTCTATACAATTTTATAATTGAACATCTATATCTAAATCATTTACTCTGTAAATAAGATATTTGATTTACGATCGAATATTAAATAAGAAAAACTTTCATTAGTTTCGTAAATTTGTATATCGCGAACACTAAAGTAATTTAATACATCTTGCTAGATTTACGCAATATGATATAGGTGCCATAAAAGTTTATTTATGCAGACCTTGGCATTTGATTTATTTTTTAAACCAATCATTTGAGTAGAATTGATACAAGCATTTCCTCTACAAATTAAGATAATTTCGAGGGTGTCATAAATTTTCCATACTCTCTCATGCGTCAAACAACAAAATTTCTCTATTATAAACCAACTCCTACTTCCGGCTACCAAAATAGAGATATAACCATTTTTAACTTCGATGTAAGTTACCTTGAAGCTTATTAAAACTATCAAAGGTATTCGAGATTTTTGCTTATCTTGAAGCCAACAGAGAAATGCAATTAAGCCAGACATTTTCCAAAGACCACGCCTGCTACAAATAATACCAAAAAAAAGAGATATATTTTGAAGAATTTATATAGTTGTTTAAAAGGCGGACAGCTAGGACCTACCAGGACTGAAAGTAAAGTATTCGTGTCTAGTTTTTATTTTATTTATTTCAGGTTGTTGAGATTTATGAGCTCTATGGCCCCATCCTCTTTCCAGTGAGATGACCCCGCAATTTTGCTTTGTTTCCTCGGTGCAGACCACGTTGACTTTGTGTTGCACAGTTCCGAATGAAAGGGGGGATTTTTTAATATAAATTAATCATATTAATCATTATTTATAAGCCCTGAGGGAGACTTCTGGATCGAAGAAAAAAAAAAAAGATTTCGCAGTTGATATTTCTACTACCAATATATATATATATATATATATATATACATAATTTCTTCCTCTTTCTGACATATTGATGTGAATTTGATAAATTAGTTTACTTTTGATTGAAAGATGCTTTATGATTCACACAATGTAACTAAATTAACTCTCGAATGCTTGCCAGATGGCATGACTTCTTACATCCACTTCCTGTGAGTTAATTGATAATTACTTTTTCATAAGTTTTGGGTCATATTTTAGGGATGTTTTATTTTCTGGAAACTTTTTTGTTTGATATTTGATTAAAAAATATTGAATTCTTAAATTTTATTAGTAATAGTTAATTTACAATTACACAAATTTCTTAAAAATTATTGAATGATATATATTTCTTAATATTTTTTTCAAGTTATGAGTTGGTTATGTGAAAACTATCTTTACCTATAACTAATAATGAAAAGCGTTTTAACAAACTGCTAAGAGATTTTGTAATCAAATGGTTGATAACTGTGCACTTAATCATCATTAATACAAACTAGGATTTGATAAAACCCACTTTTTTAAAAGATAACATGTATTAAAACATATTTTAAATAAATATATTTCTCATTTGAGTAAAATTACTCACCTCTATCAGCTGTAAAATAGTTAAACTTAAGAGTCTTAGTTGACACTAAGGTTGATTGAATTCATAGAAGCTATCTGGTAAACAACAATATATACGAAGCGATTAAATTGTATTTAGCTGATCATTAATATCAACCCCAGGATATAGTTAAAGGAGTAATAATTACGATATGACTGTAACCGGGATTGTACTAATTGATTTGATGATTAATTCCTTCAAACTCAAACTTAAAACCTAGTAATTATGAGCGGCTGTCAAGATTAGGATACGTTTTCGTAGCTGGGAACACCTTGCTGTTGTGTTCGGAGAGCGCTTTGCCAAGAATGGATGAACAACAGGAGATGATAACTGTGCTTTTGCCTTTAATAGTTGTTGGTGTTGTTACTTATGACACTTGAAGAAACGAAGCTCGCTAGCCGACGGTTATGCGAATTTATGTCAGAAGGGTGCGTGATGTGGAGGGGAAGGAAGTTTTCTCATACCATTACACCCATGGTAACTGTGACCTTCTATTCTTCAGATTTAACAAGCACGTACATCGCAGTCACTCGTTGTGTCTTTGGCGGCATAGGAAATCGAACCCAGGCCTTCCGGATGCTTAGAAATTTGCTGGATTTCCTCCTTTGCGACTCAAGAATACGGTCCATTATCTGTGAAAACTCCTCCTGGAAAACAATTTATTCGATGGATATCAAATATGCTTCTTAACGGTCTCAAAATATTGAATATAGACAATAATATGTGACTAAGAAGTAATGTAATTACAAAAATACTATCAAATCTGTATTTTGATTACATTTTTCAGGAAAAATATTTTTTTTATAAAATGGGATACACAATTTTATAGGTAAGCAACGATGGTTATTTATTTAGTTCTTCATTATAGCGCATGAATAAAATTTTAATAGTTTTCAGGGCATAGGAACACTATGAAAAATGTGAGCTTCATAAATTTTGCAAGAATTCATTTCATAACTTTGGATTATAGCCGACCGACGCCGGATAAGTTCGCGTCCCTAACTTCGAAGTAGTAGGTCCCGGGTTCGAAAAGTATCTCGTGTGTGGATGTCCCTTTCTCTTTCTGTGCTTGTCTTTCTTTATCCCTACACTTTTGGGCAACGATGGCACACCCACTCGGCGCCCCACTGTATGAGATGCCATCACATCTCCCATTATATAGCGCTGAGCAGCTATATCCTAAGGGCAACTGAACATTAGAAAAAAAACTTTGGATTGTTTGATATTTTTATGATAATGCATTTTCCCTGAATGTAAATACTTTCATAACATTTGTTGTTACATATCCATCATCAACGAAAGAAGGAATAACCAGTGGGCACCATTAAAAATGAACTACTTCATAAAAATCTTTTATCCCTATTTTCAATAATTCTGTATATACTTTTTTAGTCACAAGAAAAATATTGTAAATCTCTGTATACATGCATCAATATTCTTATAGTTTCTTGGGATAAATTTAATGGAAGTGGAAAACATATTAATAATACATACATTACTACTTATAATTGAACAAGGGGCAATTTAAGTAAAAAATAAATGTTCAGTCTTTTAAATTTTTAAGCAGTTTTTCAGCTAATGTTGCAGTTTGTAATTACATTGGGAAATCGATATAAATTTAACGATAAAAATGAACAATATTCTGTGCATTTTATTTACACGCTATTCTAACATTGAAAGGGAGTTAAGTTATGTTCCTTTGTGATAGATATTGATTAAGTGACAAAAACATTGTTGGATTACATGTGACACACCCCGTATTTTTTATTTCACTATTACCGGAATAAAATAATTCACAACAAAAGAAATAACTCTTAGCATAATCTTAAAATATTTTTTCTGGTCACACAATTATTTGGCTTAGTGTAAAGCATGAAAATAATTCCTTTTCTTTCCAATTACTCGACATTCGTAGAAACATTTTATTTCATGCATTTATTTAGTTTGAACCTATAGAGCACTTATTTTAAGCATAATAGGCCTTTCACTAAAGGCCTCCTCAGTAATTGTTATCTTCTAAATGGCTGATCTTTAAATATGATGAGCAATTCAAACATTAGACTTTACATTTGAATATTTGTGTTGTTGTTTCTAATCTCCCGTCTGATTGGCTGCATCAGACCAGACTCTGTCATTTCAATGAAACCGTTGACATTGATAAGTTCAATACAAGAAATGGACCATTGTGGATATATCACCTCAGTTCTGTCCAAAATGTACTTAGGCGATGCCTGTTCCTGCTGGCATTTGGGACAAGAAGAATGCTAACCCCAAAATATGTGAGACCTTTCAAATGTCCACGGGCTTGTCGGGACAGACATGTGCTGGTCTGCCTGTCATAAGGGAGAGAAAATCTGGGGTTTTTTTGCCTTTACACCAGTTGTGAAGCGGAGGTATTATCATTTTTCTTTGTTTTGGGCATTTTCTCTCGAGAATAACTCTAAACATGTGAGTTCTGAAGTAAAAAGCCACGATATTCCAATCCTTCCTTTGCAAGAATGTCAGCTAGTTCATTTCCGTAGACCATTGAAAGTACACATTGTGTTGATGAGATATGACTTTACTTTTTCAAATGAATACTTTATTCGCGCTGTTATTCAAGCAAAACAACCATTTCTAAGGAATTAATCACATCAAGTAACAAAGAGCAATAAAAAAAAATCATATTTTCATTTTGGGTTTCGCAAAGAAGCCGAGGAAATCAATGTATTTAAATGACATCCATAAAATAAACAAAGATTTTCGTTTTACTGTTGCAAGTTTAGAATAGGTACAGAAGTATCTAGAATAGGTATAGAACTAAAATATATTCGAGAATAAATTAGCTATTTAAAGTCTTACTGAACCCAAATCTGTGATTTTTATTTGCTTTTGTAAGCAAATAAAGTTTTTACTGAGAAAATTTCGTAAATTATCAATAACTAATAAAGAGAATGAGATTTTATTCTCTATTAAGTATTCAACTAACAATTTGCGCTGAATATCTATATTCGTTTTAAGGATATTTCTTTAGATAATTAAAACATATGTCTGTACGTCTTCAGTTTTCTGGATATTTGATTTTCGAGAAAGTACCCCGAATAACCGAAAACAAATTGTTTGAAATCTAAAACTTAAGAATCTCTAAGAAGCAAACCGAGATGTGAAATTACAAAGGATTCGGTTTTCCAAATTTCATAAATCAACTCTACTTTCCGCTGATCAGTTGGTCTGTTTTCTTGGAAAAGCAATTTTCCTACCGAGGCCCGGACCTGAAAAGTTTCGTTTTACAAATTCGCAAATTATTCAACAATGGGAAGAATTAATAAGAGGAAGAAATAAATTAAATTCCATACATCACATACCAAAACTTTAGCGGTTAGTTGCAAGGAATATATTTGCAACAAATCGAATATGTTCCAATAAATCGTTTTCTTTTCTTCCTCATGAATAACAATAGCAGAAATATTTTTTGTTACATAAGATTGATGGAAACAGAAAATCAATTTCTTTTCTGTTCTGAGCGCCAACAATATTTAGATCAATTTGCTGGGATCTATTATTCAGTAATGATCTCGCACGTTTCTGATTTTGATGCAAAAACCATTATTTTGATGAATAAGAAGCTGATCACCAGTCGTCGCGAGTCTTTTTCATCTATTGCTTTTGATATCGATGGAGAAAAAACTACATCGCGTGAGTTGATTTCGATATACAAAAGATATGTGGAAACTGCAATATTGATATTCGATTGCGATGTAAAGATGTCGATATTGTGGAATTTTCCGGTTTTAAAAGCGCGGAACTTGAATGAATGTGTATTAATTCTGCCCCACGCACACACAAATAACTTTATTACTTTTTTCTTATCAAATAATGGTTAAATATGGGTTTAGGTTTCTTAAGCATTTAATACATTAATACATAAACATCAATATTA
Organism: Latrodectus elegans; assembly: GCA_030067965.1. Classification (NCBI taxonomy): domain Eukaryota; kingdom Metazoa; phylum Arthropoda; class Arachnida; order Araneae; family Theridiidae; genus Latrodectus; species Latrodectus elegans. The sequence continues at coordinate 81,105,646 of CM057812.1, read as the reverse complement.
GTAATATTTTTAAATTATGTTATTTGATTTTAGTAACTATCTTATGCTACAAATTACTTTTTTGAATTTCGAAATGATGCGAAAGTGATTCAGATTAAAGAATCAAAATATTAGGCAGTAATTCTATATTGAAACATTTTTCCAGCAATAAAATTTTAGATATAAGTAGAGTATATACCCATTAGTTTATATTTCTTGAAATATGAAGTCATTAAATTTTGTTTTTTTCTTTTCGTTATAAAATCAAAAGTAATTACATTTACAAAAATTGAAGTGAATATGAATGTTCCTTGGGACTGAAGTCTTTGTGCCGATGGAAGTGTTCATAAGAACGATGGACATGTTCATATGAAGATATGTATACAGTTAGATTTGTATGAATTTTCTCGAGCAACAATATATGAATGCATATAAAGATCTCTTTCTTAAAAAAATCTTTTACAATACTTTAAATTTTATATACTTTTAATTTTGCGGAATATAAAATCTACCAATTGAAATATGTTTGCTTTACTTAAATAACTTTTTTTTTTTTTTTTTTTTTTTTTTTAATGGAAGCTTTTTATTTTCTTAATGTTAATGACAAATTTTCTTTTTCAGAGTACATTTGCTGATTTTCTCTGCTGGTAAGTTTACAAATGATTGCTCATATTTCTGTCTTCTTATTATGTTTAAAATTTGTATATATTTCTCCTTTTCGACTTCATCTGGTAATAAAAAATCAGATAATTTATTCTAATTACGTGTATATGTGCGACCCATTTATACTTGCGTCACACCCATAAATCTTTCTACTTGTGACGCATATTTAAAATATTTTATACGCACTGAAAAATATTGTATAATCTGTAAAATTACTATGAGTTATTACAGCATTTTTAATGTGGTAAATTCCATTACAAAATTATTGATTACTTGAGTATGCATGTACAAGATGCATATCGAAGAAATTTAGAATTAAATTATGATCTTACATTGGTTAGGATTTTATGTCACAAGAATAAACCAACTCTGTCTATATTTATATATATATATATATATATATATATATATATATATATATATATATATATATATATATATATATATATCCAGCCGCAAGTCTCTTTCGACACGGTAGCGATTAAAAACTCCTTTGAAGTCTTTGCAGTGCTTTTGTCTTCCTAATAGTTACATTAGTATATATATTTTTTTCTTTCTTGCGTCGTAGTCCAAATAAAACCTGAACTCTCGGAAAACGAAAAGTAGCCCCTTGGCACTCGAAAACCAATCAATGATGAAGAAGGGGGGTGCGGACGATCGAGTGAGGAGAGTGTGAACCCAGAATGCAATTTATTCGGACGGGGAGTGAGAGAATTTAGAAACTGGGCATCCTGGTCACGTATTTTTAGGGTGCATGTGCTTTGGGGCGCCCCCACTTTTCCGCCCTTCTCAACACACGACTGGCATTTCTTTTTCTCCCTCCTTCTTTCTCTCTTGCTGACGATCTCCCCCCCCCCTCACTTCATTTCTCCTTTTCTCTTGACGTCGTTCGAAAATTGAGATGTCACCAGGACGCACGAACAATTTCGTGACGGTCTTACACACAACACACGCGTGCACAGGCGCTGGAGTTAAAACACCTTGCAGCAAGGAAACTGGGGGTGGTGCAATGGCTCGTTTTTATTAAACATGCTTACACGAAAAAAAAAAGTTGGAGTAGAAAGGCGCACTCTTCGAGGAAGTGCCCACAGCCCTTGTCCGGATACTCAGACTTTTAATGTGCTCCCAAAACTGTTCTGGGTGTTCGATCTTTTCTGCCTGCAGTCATGACGTCAGTGACACTGTTCCAGGCCGCTTTAGATCAAATATTCAAAAATCAACCTTCTGTTTCAGAGTCACGTACTGTGGCAGGACCAAATTAAAACAGAAATAATCTATCAGGTCTTGTCGGTTTACATTTGAATATACATAAATTCTCACCTACATTTATAATGCCCTTTTTTTAATTTCGTTTTCAAATTTTTTTTCTCATTTGCATATTTCTTTTGTTAGGGTAGATAATGGATCACTTCTAATTTCAGAAATAAACCTTAAATATTTAATATGTTTGTGTGATATCAATAATATATTATATATATATATATATATATATATATATATATATATATATATATATATATATATATATATATATATATATATATATATATTTGTACATATTTACTCTCATATATATATATTTGTTTTAGTCTCATTTACGTATTTCCACGCACCCATATCGAAGAACTCTGGGAAAAAACTAGTGCAACATCCTTGTAAACTTTTATGAAGCACATGATACCGTTTTTAATATATATATATATATATATTTGTGTATAATAACTCGATAAAAAATATGAATTATAGGATGAAACAATATATTAAATATTAGACACTAGATATGAAATTGTGTTACATATTATTCCAACTAACTTTTAAAGATATGAAATGATACTTTTTGTTTCAAACTCATTATTATTAAAAATTTGCATTTTTTATAGAATTATATTGAAATTTTTACTCCTTTCAGTGAAAAATGCAAAGTAAAAAATTCTAACAACAATATTTTAAATTGCTTATTTTTTTGCAATATTTTTCATTTTCCTGCTGTGCATACTTTATGCAATCATAAATAATATTTCAAAAACTGAATTTGATTTCAGTTTGTATTTATTACAATTTAAAATTACATTCATGCACGTTATTAATGTAAAGGATGCAAAATGATTATTAAAAAAGGAAAAAATACATTTTATATTAAAGACAAAAATTTGTTATTTGAAAAACAAATAGAAAATTAATTGAAAAAATGTAAATTATTATTTTACAGTCTTTCAATTACAATAAAATTATAATATTTTATAAAAATTGTTAATTAATGCATAATTTATTATAAAAATTAAATAAATTTATAAAAATAATAATAAATTTATAAAATTATGAATTAATCTTTATAAACTTATATCTTATATTTTATTAATTTTTTATATAAAAAATCAAAAATTATCCATTGAAGAAAAAATAGAAACCCTTACTTTCTTATTATAAAATAAATATACGTAATAAATATACGAAGTATTATTGGTATTTTCATAAAAATTATTTCTTGCTACTGTAAACAAAATGCATTTGTCATTAAAAATAAAAAATACTTTGTTACTAATTAAAGACTTAAAGCTTCTTATAGCCAAATGGAGAGATTGATTTGAAAAAATAAATAAATACACGAAAAAATATTGGCGATAACAAATAATTAAAAATGATAATATACATACACTAAAATAATTTACAAAAGATGGAAAAAAATTTACTAAAAATTGATATTTAAGGAATGGACAGAATTAAATTTTGCTTACATTAATTTAGTATTTTTATAAAATTAAACATATTCCCCCCCCCCATATATTTTGAATCGATTAAATGAGGTACTAGTCAATGAACTAACGAACGCTACGATTAAAAAAGTGTTGCATAATACTTAACCCAGATTCTAGCAAGAAAACTTATATGTCCTGTGTAAAAAATCAAAAAGTGAAGATTTTCTGTGCCGTTGTTCTTATATGACTTAAAAGACGTTAGTTGATGAGGAGTCTTATGATGGGACTATCTTCGTTCTTTTTAGCACGACATAATGGAAACATATTCGGGCGTGGAAAATTCTACGTAATTGGTGTTTTCGTTCTTCCAAGGTCATTATTTTCACACCTATTCTCTACGACACCTCCTTCCTTTGTTGTAGAGAAGCGACATTCTTCCTTGAGCACCTGGTTTGGCTGACGTGACATCACTGCTTTTTGCAGGAAAACCTGAAGTAACGCCTACTTCCGTACGCGAGGACCTATCATTATATTTGAAACAATCAAAGGTAAATAAATTCTGGCGAATAACGTGTGAGGATGAGGAAATTACCATTCGTTTTCACGTCCCTCGGAAAAGAGTTTGCTGCCCCAACTTAATCTTATGCTTCCATTTAATGTAGGTGTTACTATATTCATTATTGGCCTTTTTTTTTTTTTTTTTTTTAACTTACATTAGCAAGGAGAAAACTTTGAGGTGCGCCTTTTTTTTTTTTTTTTTTTTTTTTATTTAATCGTCCGGAGAGTTTTTCTTTGAATTCTAATATTCGACTTCTTTTGCTGTAAAAAGATCAAAATTAATTTTTTGATAAGGATATAAAAAGATTCCTTTGATGAAATATTTAAGCTTTTTTTAAATATTTTCCAGTGGAATTCTTCAAGCGAACCAATTCATTTAGTTTGATTTGATTGGTTAGATTTTAAAAGGTAATATTTAGATTTTTAAAATCCAAATACAATTACTGTGAGTAGGGTGATGTTTCATAAAAATGATATTAAAATCTTCGTTTGTGAATATAAGTAGATATTATTAATCATTTTATTTATGTAAACACAACAAAAGTAATACTTCCCAAGACAAAAATAAAGCAAATATAGATATGCTTATCAAAGGTTTTCCTACTCAAGTTTTACCTTATCCTAAAATTAATTACAGATTATTCATTCAGTTTTTAACAATAAAACTATTTGAGACAATTAAAACTATAATAGACTATTTGAGATATTTTAATTAAAGCCATTTTTTTATAAATTTTAAACATCTAATACTGTCTTTATTGTGCATTTAATTTTGAGATTTTAATTTTTTTTCGATAAATTAATAAGCTTTCTCGTATTAAAAATAGATTTTCCTGAACAATTTTTTAAATTTGTTATTTTAACACACACACACATACACACACACACACACACACACACATACACACACACACATACACACACACACACATACACACACACACACACATACACACACACACACATACACACACTCACACACACACACACATATATATATATATGTCCTATACTGTATAAATTAACAGACTAATTAAGGAACATTTTCCTCTGGAAGATGAAATACCTCAATTATTTATGTCAAATTCAGTCTTCGAGCATTAATTCAGCTACCCCATAACTAGCGATTAATCGATTTTCTACTAATTCATTTATCGATCCGGTTCTTTAGCACTATGTAACCCATTCACGCGATCCACGTTAATTATTACAGTCGGAAATAATCCTGAGGGATAATTATTCCGATTCCCACCTCAACCCCCACAACTCCCACCCCCCGTGCTGGAAGAATTTCCGCAAGCGATATTTCACCCGTTTAATTTTCGATTTTCTCTTAACTATAGTTTCTTAGGCCCAACATACGAGTTGAGCAGAATTCTAATTGGGGACAGAAGATGCGAGAAGTGGAGTGCCGGAAAACAATCCCCATCACTGTCTTTCAGCTTCGGAATAACTTTTAATTTACGGTAATTAAAGAAAAATTCCTGAAGACCTACGTGAGAGGGAAATTTCTGAGGAAGGAATCGAGGCAGAAGAAATGCAACTGAGAAATGTTTGTTGTTGTGTCCGAGGGAGTCACACACACACACACGTAAATTGGAGATGAGCCCGGAATGAGTTCTGACGGATGACGTTTCTCAGAACACCCAGAAGAACGAACTCGCTGTATTTTTGGCATCCCTCCTCGTTTTCGAATGGCATGACCGAAACGCTACAAACGATAGCAATTTCATTCTCTTCCGTCGTATCGCCTGACAGTTAACGAAGTAAAGAATCTCTCGCAAACGAGCACTGAGAAATAAGTTCCCAGACTGAGTTAATTATTCTAACTGCTAACAATTTCAGAAAAAAAAAAAAATCCTCCGGATATAATAGCAACTTTTAAAAAAAGATTTTATGAAAATGATATCGAAAATGAAAAATACATTATCAAGACTTTTATTTTCAGATGAATCGAAGTTATATTTTTTCTGATGCAAAAAGTTTATCGCGACAGGAAATTGGATTGCAAAAAAATACTGTTTTTTTCCCGCAGGAACTAAAATTGAGATTTCCGCGAGAAAGTAATCGTAAATGAATAATTGAGCTCATTATCACAAACACAATAGAAACATTGCATTTATTTTAGTTCATCCGTTTCTAATTGTTTGTTTTTTGCTGACTAAAGTCTCTATGGTCATCTCGTCATTTGATCACCCTCACAGATCCGTTGCCTCGTCAATTGGCAACACGATCAAGCGATGAATTCGATACCTGGACTGATATCCATTCCTCCTTTTATACCATTATAAAAGTTTAACCTGTATTTCTAGTATAACGGCTTTTGGAAAAGTCATTCATCATCTTTTGACTTTCCCAAGACTTATTGACTCGGTCTTGAGACTTTCTTTTCAGGTGAGAAATATGATTTTTTGCAAAACATTAACAATTCCTCAAGAGTATATAATTTCTAACTCTATTTTAATAACAAAAAAAATAATGATCAAAGTAAACGAGTAAATTTGTAAAGGAACTATATTTATGGCCAATCATCTATGAAGTTGTTCGCGTTTTGCTTTCCTACATCGCGTATCCAATCTCAAATCCTGGATGAGTGTCGGGGATAAATACTGCACCTCATTCTCTCGCATCAAAAAAATCTTTAAAAAATTTTTTTATAAAATTTCAATGTTTAATGATATCACACACACACACACACACACACACACACATAGAATAAATAGTAAATGCAATGAATTGTAATTAATTTCATTTAATTTTATCATAAATATTGTTCAGAAGTGCGCAGTCATTAAAATGGAAATTATATTTCAGACAGGGAGAATGTGATTTCACTATTGATGAATACTAAAAAATGAATGATTTGTTTCCCACTTTATTTTTATCACCTTTGTTGTTGCGAACACATGTGATTTTTTATAGTTTTCTCCTTTGCATTGTATAATAAAAAATTACCGTATGTGAAAAATTTTCATTGAAAATCTGCTCTGTGCATAGATTATAAATTCTATTAAAGATACAACTTATTAAATTTTCTGCGCAATTTTAGTATAAACACAATTTTTGTGTGAAAATATAGACGAAGATTTTTTTATGTTCATTTTTCATTTTAATGGATGCGTAATGAAAATTTCTATCTAATCGCAGTTGTATAATGGATTGAAAAATCAGTGAAATATTTCCTACTAAAAACGAGCAACATGATTTATAATAAAAATATATTCGTTGTACCTTAAAATTAAATAAATCTATTAACTATACTTGCTTTAATTTGTCGCTAAGGAAAAAGAATGTTTATCGGTTAAATGCTCTCGGCTTTTAAGATAAAAAAAAGTACTCCTCCTGAAATAATTAGTTTCAGTTCTTTATTTCCTTACTTTAAAAGTGACTTTTTAAAAATAGGGCTTAACTTTTAAAAGTTGCACATTCAGGTTCTGGTGTCTTGAGTACTCTTTAAAATTCTTGTCTAATTGCGCTGGGGAACTTTAAGGGAGCCAAAGTCAGTCTCCTTGGCGCTTTCTTAATTGTTCATTAATTTGGCGTTCTCTAAATTTTTGAACTTCGTTATCTTTTCCCTTCAAATGGGAACAAAATTAGCTTAGAATGAAAAGGGTTCAAAATTTAAATTCTATACCGAATTCAAACAACTTCCATGCATCCAAACGAAATTCTTTTTCTTTTTTTAAAAAAAAATTAAGGTTAATACTTAGTTTAAAAAATTAATTTTTTAAATACATTTGTTTTAATGTTTTGTTATTAGGAGAAATTAAAGAATATTAAAATCAAATACTAAGATAATGAATGCACTTAACTTTCCTGATAACCCGTTTCAATATAAATATTCCCATCAAGATTATTTCTCTGCAATGGGTTGCTATGGCAACGATTGCTGTAATAATAAAATCATTTTATAGTCAAATTAGCAGAAATTTCACTGGAGCAAAGCTAGAAATTTGTTATCTCTGGTTGGTCTGCGCCAACTTAGGTTGTTCCGATGTTTCCCTTGTACCTGAAAGTCCTAATATAGTCCTCCGCCTTGTACTTTTATTCCATAGTTATGTGAGGAGGTCGACACCTGAGTTGGAATTCAGCTTTAAATCTCAGTCACATAACGAGGTTATTAACTAAACAAAAACACTTGTCACCAAATCTGAATTCAAATTAAGAGAGTGTGACATTAAACCTTATTTGGTGAATGCTCACATATATTACCAACAAAGTGATCTTTAACTAATCATAATCTAATGGACAGTGTTCTGCATGAAAGCAATATCGACCCCCTAGCAAAATTATGTTTTCGGAAAACATGAATAAGAAGTCACTTGAAACTATTTATTAAAAGAAACAACCTAAAATTACTTTAATATACGTAATAAACTAAATTAATATGTAAGAATATACCACAATTTCGAGACATACGAAATCTACAATAAAATTAAATTTTTCATTTTACTGAGTTCGGAGCTTATCCGACACGATTGTTTTTCACGTCTACATCACTACGAAACAAAAGTTAAAATAAGGATTCTTTTGTAACAAGTAAAGCTAGGTATTTTAGAAGCTGTCCCAATATTTATAGTTCAAATACATTTTGGAGGTCGCTTAGCACTCTCCACACACACCAGACTTAGCTCCGAAAGTCATATCTGGTTCCCACTTTCACTGGAAAAAACAAAAGCAAAACGGAGCCATACTCCCTGCATCAAAACAATAGAGAAAAAAACAATAGATAAAAATCGTTCAAGTGTGAGGGTTGGGGGAATGAAAGACATACTCTTTCCCCCACACTTCCACTCGTCCTCACTCAGAACACGCATTGAGTAGAAAAAAGAAACAAAGTACTCGGTTTCAAATTTATTGCCGTAATCTTTAGTGAGAAAGAAAAGGACACTTTTTTTCTCCACACGTTTGTCCGCTTCCTTTATTATTATGACTCTTCTTGTCCCCGTCGCCAAGGTTCGCCAAGTAAGAAATATTCTCGGTTCCGTACGGTCGCTTTGACAAATGGCAGTGCATCAGAGTCGGTATGATAAAACGTATTCCCAAACCGAGTTGTCATATTGGATTAACTATTTCTTAAACAGAAAAGGAATTTTTTTTTTCCACTCTGCGAAAATGTTCTGCGCACAAACGTCTGTTGCGTTTTTTAACTGCGAGTCTCTCTTAATCAACCGTAAAGGAAGGGAATTCTCAAAAGTATAGGGAAAATGTTTTTCCTTTATTCATTTCTCCCTTTAGAAAGGGAGGATAAAATAAGGTTAGAGAAGGGGGGGGGTGCAGGCCTTTTGATTATTTCTACGTTTTGTTTGAAATTGTCCTTTTTTTTATTACATATCATTTTACTTTGACAAATTTCATTATAGATAACCATCGTTTTTCAAAATAAAAAAAAATAAAAAAAACAGCGAATTTTCTGGCAACCCTTTCCTTTTACAAATATTTTTAGGGGAAAATTTATTTCACTCTCCATTTATTCCTACTGATTGTGTAAAAATTTATATAAGTGTCTTAAAATGCTGCCATGCATTGAAACTCTCTAAATAAAAGCTTCTTACATCTTATAAAACGCAATCATTTTCGCTTTAAATTTTTGATTAAAAAAAAATTGGTAATTATTTTTTGCTGTTTTATCATTAAAAGCCTCTTGTCACAAAATTACTATGAAATTTTTTAAATATGTTTGTATTTAACATTAATGTCATTCAAAAATTGTCATTTTTTTAAGAAAACATGTCTTAATATATAATATATATGAAAAAGGTTGAACAAAATCAAGAAGGTATATAAACACAAGGATGCACCCTATCGAAGTACAATTTTTACGAAATACGGCAAGTTCCAACACTGACACCGTGAGCACAATGACTATTTTAACTCCCATTTACGAAATAAAATTTTGAAAAACCCTTTTTGCCGAACTTTGTTTCATACAAATAGTTTCCTTTTCCGTTATATATATATGTATATATATATATATATATAACGGAAAAGGAAACTATTTGTATGAATCCATATATATATATAAATATATATATATATATATATATATATATATATATATATATATATATATATATATGGGGAGGAGGAGGGATTGAAAGCACCACCAGAGGGCCATTCTGCGTATGTTTGCCGTCGGACATACGCAGAACAGCGGGAGAAGAGAACAACGAGGTGATGGACGAGAAAAGACGCGATGACGTGAAGAAGAAAATTGCTATTATATTAATTTCAAATTATATCTAATTTAAAGATGTTAGATCGTAATTTAATATTCATTCGTAAATATGTAAACAGTTATTTCTTATTTTGTTTAAAACAATTATTAAATAATGTAATATTTATCGGTCATTATTCCTGATAGAAAAAACAAAACATATATATATATACTTTAGTAAATTTTTATAAAATTAGTCAAAAACCAAATGAAGAATAATACATTGAATATCCATTGGAAATATGAAATATAGTAAACACATGGAAAAATGTTCAATGGATAGTTTAAAATTTCAAAGAAAATAGAATAAAGGAAATTAGAAAGAAGTACCAACATGGCCAGCTTCTTCGGGGGGTGTTAACTCTGTTGGCAGAAAATATTGGTTTTCTGTACTGGCCGAAACCTTAGTCTTAAAGAAGCCAACAAACCCCTAGGGTATATTGGCTTCTTTAAAACTTTAAGACTAAGCTTTGGGCTCCTACCCGTAAATTTTTGCCTATATATTTTATATAACGCTTGATTTAGTATCGAACAGCGAAGCGACTCGTGAAGGCGTTCCACAAAACGTGGGAACGGCAGTCGAAGCCACGTCGATATCAGACATTAGATGGGAAATTAGACTTTGGTGCCGAATTCGACTCTTATCCTCTCTGTACGTAAGAATATGGAAAATAGGGAAAACTCTTTGCTCCTCCCCTATGTTTCAACAAAGAAGGTTTAAATTCCAACAAAGAAAATCCCTTTGCTTGCTAAAATTGTTTTCAAGAGTTTTATCGAATATAGACTCACGTGTGATATGTACGGTAGAAATGTTGGAAGATGAAAAAGATTTAGAAGCTAAAGAATGAGAACGATGAGAATGAGAATTCCAGAGATCGAACAAGAAAATGATGTAATTCAAAGACCACATGCAAAACAAGTAGCTGAATAGGTAACAGGACTGAAATACTTTTTAGGTGGAAGAGACGAAGAATAGCAAAATTATTTCATGCATGGAAAAAATATGTATTTTAAAATGCAGTTTTTAAACCGAAAAAGATAAATGATTGCTTTGCCTGATTTTCATCAATAAAGTGAATGTAAATACTGTTTTTAAGTAAGAATCTTATGTTGCATGTGTTTCTTACAGAGCATTCTAAATATTTTTTATAATATAATGTTTAATTTATGAAGAAAAAGCACCTTGATTTAAAAAAATCAGATCTTAATAATGTATTATATTATTTTTCTATTTTACGAACTGTTTTATCCATCCCAACGAGTTCTTAAAAATGAGTGTCTACTATAGTGTGTAATCACTCCATTTTGAAACAAAGATTACTTTTTCTAACCAGAAATTTACATTTTTTATAACAAAAAATTACTTTTGAATCAGAAATTATTTTTTTCACCTAATAATATACATACGATAATCTTTAATGTTTAATTCGTGATATGAATTTGTTAATTCCTATTTAAAGACACATAGATGTCTTTGATTATATTTGACGTCATCAAAAATCGGCACTTGCCATCTGTATGAAGTGATTATCCTTCCGTTAAGGACTTAAGAAACGTCAAAAAACTAATTCTCAATCTTCAACTTTATTTGACATAGGTTTAAAGCAATTGGTGAAACCATTTAACTAAATCGGTATTCCTCATTGTTATATTTAGTTGATTGATACTGTTGTAGTATTCCCTAAACAACATTCAATTACAGATTTGCATGCGATATATGATTATAAAAGACTTATTTTTAATATGTTCCATTTTTTTAAACTATCATAGGAACGAAAAATAGCTCATTCATGCATGGAATTTGTAAATGGAATCAGATGAGTGAACAAGAAATAAAAAGCATGCATATTATGAATGATAAGTAAATGCAGTGGCTGGATAACGCATTTTTTTTTATTATCCATATACATTTTCACTCAGATAGCGTGATAGCTCAAGATTGCATCCGAAAAAGATTCGTGATGTTCACCAGCTCATTGTCTTGTAAGAATTTCAATGAATAATGAGTTGAAGTTATTTGCCCCTAAGAAATAAATCCAGAAAGTATACCAACACTTATAAACACATAATCTGTCTTCTCGACAGATGGCATTGCTGAAAGCAGAACAGCAACTAGCATCGAACCTGAGATCTTCCACTCTAAAAATTGCTATTAAACCGTACCATACTATAGACTATTATTTTAATTTTATGCTTTGTCATGCAAATATGAATTACTTTCTACAGAAAATTTTCCTAAAATGTGCATCATAGCTAATTCTAGAAAGCTATATAACAAACTTAAGTGTAGTTATTAGAAAATTCGATGAAACCAGAACTCTTTAATTATATCTAGATTTAGCGGGTTGTAAAATAAATAAAAACAAATTACTCATTTTCAAATTTAAAAAAATTGAATTTTTAAAACATTTTCCAAGCAATTTGAATATTTTTGATTTCGAGCTTTCAGCTGAATGGTTAAAGATCTTTTTTCTTTTCAGAGCGTGAATTTGACTCCCTATTCAAATGTGATTGCTTACAGACCTTTGTAATCTATTGTATTATTGACCTTGGTCGACAAAACGATTGTATGCAATAAATTGACATGCATACATAGAAAGGTTGGGGGTGAGCCCCAGACTGTACCTTAAGTTTAACAGGTTTGGAATACTCACCTTTCAACAAGCGCCTTGCAATTTTGAACCACGTCAAGTAACGAGGTCAAACCTGGGCTTACATCCTCCTCTCTACACCCTTGTCATAGCAACGGAAGTTAACTTAGATATGTCTGCATAACCCATAGGACTCCAGCAACCCAGTGAGGGAGAAAGTGATCACCCTCCCAATCACTACCTGCGGCAAATGATGCTTGACTTTGCTGATCTTCATGGGAAGCGATATGAATCTGCTTAACCTATGGAACTCTGCGATAAAATGACCATAGAACAGCAAATAAATCGAAATAATTGAATTATTTTTCCATTTTTAATTTGACACCTCTTAATAGACAGCTGTAACTTTTTAACTCCCATTAATTGATACAGCTTTACGAAGGGATTTTTAATAGATAGTGGGTCATAATTTAAAAAAACGGAAGGCAAACATTTCCAAAAAAAAAAAACCTTACAACTACCTACTTTGATAGCTGTGTATGCAGAAATACCATGGTTAACATGAAGTTTTTCAAAAATATCTAACTTTAAACTAAACGTCTCCACTCCGCAAAGCGTGATCTTACCAATAGAACATGATAAACCCATTTTTATAAATTTTAAAAGAAAATCTTTAAAATATTAAATTCATAAAAATAAACTGACCTCAAGAGAACCTTGGAATATGAAGATAATGGTATTCCTTATGTTCAATTATTTATTTATTTATTTATTTATTTTTTATGAAAGGTGAGTTTCGGATATTTATATTGAATATTTGTTACGAAACTACCCCACTCTCTAGAGACAACGAATAAAAAAAAAGGCATGCCTTATGTTAGACTTTAAACTCCTTATACGTGAATCCGGACTTACCTAGCTATAACAGTGTAACAACTTCACGCCACTTCTTTGCTCTTTCGGCAGTCCAATTTTGTCCATCGAAAATATTAACCAAGTTCAACTGTCTGGAAATGTTAAACCAAAGCCTTATGACTAGGTTCTCAAGTAAAATGTTCGGCTTTTCATCAAACCTTTAAGTTAACGGAGTTTAACCTTTAAGTTACATGCTAAGAATATTTTTTATGTGTAAGGCCTTTTCTATATGACCTTCAGCATCGAACCCGCTACCTTCTGAACACGAGATCTGATACCGTCTTTCGGAAGCTTTAAGAACCCTATGCAATTAAAAGTGAAGAAAACTTGCTGTATAATCAGTCTGATATATTTTGGCTTCGAATAATCTAATGTTCTTTATTGTGTCTAAAAAGTAATAGGTTCAATACGAGATTCAGCTAAAGACTATCGTACTGAAAGCTGATTTTAATATGAAACTATTAAGCTCCCACTAATATGATGTAGAGGCTTGATGATGCTAACCAGGATGTTAATTCGTCACTTAACCTTGATTCGAACTTATGAGCGGTAGGAGGCTTATGAGCAAGATAAATCGATAGAACAGCTGAAAATGTTACGTAGAACGCATTACGATAAAATTTAACTATTTTGATATAACATTTACTGAAAGCATTTTACATTTATCGCAACTGAAGTAACCAAATATGGAGTACAGCGCATAAACCTTGTTTTTGAATATTTTTAGCCCTTTTTAGATACATAATATTAGTATCCCTTTATAACTCGTCAAATGGTGTGCAAGCGCCTGAGAAGAAGGAAAATAAGCTTATCGAATGTTTGACTGGGTATTAGGTCGTGCGGGATTAAGTCTCCCCCGGAAACTCTGCGAATAATTGAAGAGCTTTTGCAAAAGTAGGGATTTTTCTTTTCAAATCCCTTTTAATAAGGAAAAATTCTAATATTCTCCCGTTTGCTTATTCTAAGAAAAAAAAAAAAACTTTAGTTTCGCTCTGACTGGGGACTATAATATATATTTTCATCTATAATTCCTAATATTATTTAAATTTTTCCACCATTTTCCGAGCAATTTTGTAGTTTTCTTTTTACATGTTCTTGCATATTTTGACAACTCGAGTTTATACTTATTGAATTATTACGGAAGGCAAAAATGAGAAGGACTTTTTTCCCCTGTGGGGATTTTTCCAAATTTTCGGAAGTCCCTTTCCGTGACTGCCAGATTGAAAAGAGCGACTTTTGTCATCGGGATTAACGCTTTCTTATTATTTCCGCTGTTATTCTGTTTGCAAGAATTACAGATGTTGCGAAATTCTTGAAATTTTCTGGATTTGTTTTATAAGCTAGAAAATTCTGTTGCGAATCGCAACAAAACAGAATTTCTTTCGTGACTCGTCTGTTTTGATTTATAATTGTATTTCTGATATAAGGTAAGTTAATCATATATATTATATATATATATGTGTGTGTATGTATGTATATGTATGTATGTATATATATATGCATGTATATATATATGCATGTATATATATATATATATATATATATATATATATATATATATATATATATATTTATATATATATATGTATATATTATATATATATATATATATATATATATATATATATATATATATATATATATATATATATATATATATATATATATATATATATATATGTATGTATATATTATATATATATATATATATATATATATATATATATATGCATGTATATATATATTAAGCATAATCAGAAATATGGTAAGCATAAAACAAATATTATAAGATTGGCTTTTAGTTTTACTATTTGTGATTTAGATAACCATTTCTCCAATAATTATTTTAAGTTTTATTTGCTTTGAATGCCTGTTACTCAATGGCTATTTTTAACACATGCAAACTAATGAGGACTGTATGTACAATTTAAATGGATTTAAAACTGCAACACATCGAAGCCGAAATGGGAATCGGACTCATGAACCATTGAATCGAAAGCCATATTTTCACTCGTTCTTTATAATCAGTCATAAGTTCATCTTTGTGCTCATTAAAGGGATAGCAAAGAAACAACTCAATCAATGAAAAGTAATCTCATGTGCTTAATGCGTTACAAATGTAACAAAAGTCTTAACTACTATCCACTATGTGCCTTGAAATATTTAAACTACAGAATTATAAATTCCTCAAAACATATAATCAAAAAAAAATTGTTAAGCATCAAATTATTTCTTTGTTATTATAAATTTTTTTTCATTCTTATTCTAGAGTGTCGAAAAATATTATGATGTATCCCCATTGCATATTTTTTTAGTAAAATATTTTTAGAATAAAATGCTTATAAAATGGCAATCTCTTATTGAATAAACAATTAATTGGACTCACCCTAGGGTAAAGATTCACATTTCTCCGAATTCTAATTAACAAAACTCTCATCTTTTGTCTAGGAAGATGCAGGTTTTTTTTTTTCCACCTTTTGTATGTGATTAGGAAAGCGTTTCGCTGCACTTCCCCTGTGATTCATAGAACATCACTCGGGCCTTGGGGGAACAATACCATCCATTTAACAGCTTCCGGAAGTATTATGATTTATGTTTACAGAAGAAAGTCTGGTTCGAATGTGCCCATTGGGCCTCGTAATAGCACGGGAACTGAGATGATTTCTTGGTCGCACGTGCCGATGCAAGTACGACGCGAGAATGAGAGATGCAGACGATTCTCTCGGTGTTCTTCCACCCCTCTTCTCCACTCCTCACCCGAGAGGTATGTTCGATAGTCCACACCATCCTGGGGGAAGTGCCGTGACTCCGAAATTTTATGATCCACCATTTTTTTATCGTCTGTTTATTTGCCGTGGAAATTTTTGTTTTTGAATGTATAGGAATTCATTTGCTTTTGCAATTTTTTGAGAAGAAAAATTAGAATTTTTAAAATCATGAATTAATTCTTTTAGACGGTTTGATATGATAACAAATCATTAAAGAAGCCATAATTAACTATTTCTTAAAGATATCTTTATCGAAAAGGAAAATCAGAATACATAACATTTTTACAATAGATTCTTTAATTTTATGAAATTATAGCGAAATAAATGGGGAAACGCGTTTTATAAATAATTTTAAAATTTTCAAAGGAATTCGGTAATTTTCTAATAATTTTATAACTTTTTGAATACAATATAATATTTTTGATTTAAAAATTAAGCAATCACTTCATATTATTTCTTGTTCATTTCAAAATAAATTTAATTTCTTTTGCAATTTTTACCGAAGACAAACTTTATTATTTTTACGATTTTTTCAGATTTATAAAAAAATATTTTAAATTAAGAAGCGGTAATTAAATAATCCAGCCATATCTTTATCATATCTGCATCTGCACCAAGTGAAACAGTAAGTGTGGCATCGCTATAAACAGCACAAGTTCTGAAAAATTATTTATCTCTCATGCTATGGCCTAACAATTAAAATGACTCAGAAGTAATTTATATACTGCATATTTTTTATTGTAAATTTTATATATGATATGCTGAAAATGTTATTTTATCCACAAATAGGATTTACTCTTTAAAAGAAGTTCGCATAAATAATACCGACACCATGCTGTACAAAATATCTCAACTTATTAAACTGAATGAAAAAAATTTTGATTCTGCCTGTAAAAATAATTATATCATGTAAAGAAAGTAAACTATGATTCTTCATTAAATAAAAAATATTAAAATTAAATTAAACTCAGTGTTACTACAGCCCACATGAGAGACAATGCCTACAGCGCCGCCTATATCAATATTCATGTCCTGAGATGAGAAGAATATATATCCCGATGAGGTGACCAGCCTAACACGAAACCACCAGTGTTTATTCCCAAGCATTCTTGGTATTCAGTCCTATCGATCCACTGAAGGGATGATGGAAGTTTAAGTTGAACTTGCCCAGCCCGAGGTCCGAACTTCGGAACTGTGACATGGGAGCGCGCGAATAAAAAATTTAATACATAATGTAATAATTAGAATCGAAATTATTCAAGTCTGCGCGGCCTTCTTCACATGTTTTCTCTTGTTGTTCTAATTTATTCTTTACCTAAGGAAAGCTTCTCTTAGGCAAGAGAAGTGTGTTATCTATGGATTCCCTTTTATAATGTCATTAATAGAACCCTTGCCTCTGCCCTGGATCAAAGAAATTATGATAAAAACATTTTTTAAGAGCACATAAATGAAGCCTAGCATTGGTAGCCACTGCAACTTCCGATAGTTGCGATAACTAATAAAATTATCAGTTAACAGTAAATTTACGAAACAAAAATCCAAGAAATATTTTTTTAAAGGTAATGAATTAGAAATTCCTAAAACAAATTGCCGCGCGCGTGATAGAAAATTACTTTGCTTGAACCAAATGTTTTACATGGTGATAAAAGTGTATTGCTAAAAATATATAAATATTTTCTTTATAATTCCAGAAGTTAATAATTTTATTCTTTTCAATTTATTTGAAACATTTTTATATCACCATTCCGTGAATGATGTTTTGGGTTCAAAGTTAAGGTTATGTTGCAATTTCATGTCACATAAAAATGTTGATATCTTCTTTCTTTCCATTTATTTGCAATATAATATCCAAAAACGTTTCATTGAAATAAAACAAATACATGACTATGCTAAAAATGTAATTATAAATTTTTATCTTATTTTCAAGAATTAAAATATTGATACTAAGATTAATGAAAAATTTTGATATAAAATGATCAAAATTAGCTGTCTAAAGAGAGCTGTGTTATCAGCTATCGTTGTCAGCCTCATTTCTTTAATGAGTTGCGTGTTGGATGAAAAACTGTTATGTGGCAATGTTTTCGATGGTTGGGAGGCTATCTGGTACTTTATTTTACCCGCATTGGCTAAGTGCACAGGCTGGGAAAAGCTTCACAGGGTAAATGTACCACTCCCTCTCAGAAAAATAAATGAGATTCGTAAAAGATTCTTAAAGTCGTGATTATGCTATAAAAAGTATAATTTAGAATTTAAGTACATGAATTCAAATCTTTTTTGACTTAATCACAGTGATGGCATTCTTTCGTCATCAATGGATCATCATACCCAAGAGTGGAAAGATGAACACTTCTGATCGAAAACTCCCTTATCTAGATACCTGTCACAAATGTCATCCGGGTTAAATCCTGTCTGCTGTAAAACAACAGGAGATGGGTACTGTTTATCTACATAGATGTTGGTTGAATGAGAGTTTTCAAGGATTCCTCATTTGCGATTCATGAAACGGGACATGATCTATGAAAACATCACAGTACGACAGAAATGTTCCAATTCTTACAAAAACCTTCATGGATCGAGTGTGTGTGTGTAAATTATTAATTAAATTACTTTAAAAAGGAGCAATATTTCAAATTACAATGGGTGTCAATAAAAGCATGTATTTTTTTTTTTTTGGATGCACCCGTAACTGCGATATTTTCCCCATTACTTTGAAGAGAGTCGGGGCCATTCATTCTACCAAACGCCTGTCCTTCTCAGTTAAGAAAGTGCCCCTAATGACACCGTGATCGCTCTTCTTTCCAAGTCCCGAGTGAAGATAGAAACGCTGTATTGATTAGAAATGTCCGCACACCGGGCACGTCCAGCAGCTCTTCTGAAGGAGGCCCTCAGCCACCACCATTAGGACTGTCGGTTGGTAGGCTCTTATTTGGGTTTTTTTTTTCCTCCCTTCAAAACAAGCAACACTCTCCCCAATTTTTTTTCTATTTTTTTAACTATTTTTATTCCCTCTCTCACTTTTCCACTACAAGACTGGATCGATCAAAAATTGCTCCTTAAAAAAGGAAGAGGTTCATTTATTTCGTCCTTCTGCACACATGAGGGATTTTATTGCTTGCGTCTGTTCAGGAGTTATATTTTCAACCACAGAAACCGCGTTCTTTCCTCTTAGGCTGTTCATTTTGTTCCTTTGAAAAGTAAAAAAAAAAATTGCATTAAAAAACAGAAAAAAGTTGAAATAGTAACCCCTAATGACGCAGTCTTATCAAGAAACTTATGTTTGCTTATAACGTCCTATCTTTTGTTTTTCGAGCTCGACACTAAAGCAGTCTCCTTTCATTGTGCACTGCATCAACGTAAAAGACATTATATCCTAGGAAACTTATAATGTGCTCCTGAACACGATGGTCATTGACTGTTTCAGGTATAGAACCCATTACTATCTAGACCCGATGTTGTTGTTGTTCTCGTGTTTCTGGGTAGCTAGAGCTTTCCGAAAGTCTTGATAATTGCTTCAGCAAGATGTGGTGCGTCGGGGCTGTAGTGAATTTCTAGCAGGCAGCCTCTAATTGGCGTCAATCCAATTTTCATTATCTTGGTCGTGGCTACCGGACATTGCACATATGGTTGGCTGTCATTCGGTGTCTGGGGCAGTAATTGCATGTGGCACGTGTTCTTGGGTTGTCGGGATGGATCTTCATATCACGAAAATGTTCAGTTCTCAACCTAGCAATAGTTGTTGTAATGCTTCTCGGGCAATCCTATTCCGTAAGCAAAGGTTTCTTAAAAGTCTGGGTCAGTAACCTGTGGCGAACTACTGCATTTGCATCTGCAAGTGTGAATTTAGTACGTTTTTGGTCTAGTTCTCTGTTTTCTTTGGCTGATAAGTCGGCACAACACATAATACCCAACCAAGCTTCCGCAGTTCTAGCTTTCTTGGCGAATTTAAAAGAAAACTTGAAAGAAATTCTTTCAAATGTGCGTCATTTGTATATAATTATCAATTAAAACTAAAGTGTTCCATTAAATTCTGTATTAATAAGTTTATCATAAATACATATAAGTGAGAAATTATTTAAGTACTGTCACATTACCTTGATAACCGCCTCTGAAAACTTTCACATCATACTTTGGGGACCGTTAGATCACGTGAATATTTAAAATTGATAAGCCTTTTCTCCACGAAGAGCTTCGATTGGGGAGCGCATCAAATCTTCTGACTTATAAACATAAACATGACACTTTTCTTCAACAGACAGCTAGGACATATTTAAGTATTAATATCATATATTTATAAACTATGCACACTCTTAATATAAATTTTAAATTTAAAAGAAAACGCTTTTTTTTTAAAAAATGTTTAATGCCATTGTTTGAGGTAAAATAATTAATAAAATAATGAAAACTAATGAACGAACTTCCATCTTTACTCTTTTTGCTTCAATTATTTATTTTTTATTTACGTTTTACTGATATTTTAAACTTTAAAAATGCTGAGGAAATATTTTTGATCACTGAAATGTCCGAGATTAAGTTTGGGTCTTGACTATAAAGAAAATTTGCTTGATATTCAACAATAAAAATATATTTTTTTAATAATTTTATTTATCATTATTAAAATGATATTTTAGATTTCAATATTAATTGTATCAAAATAACTTTCTTAGGATATTTTCTTTCTGAAATAGATTGTATATTAATATCCGTTAAAAATCTGTTACTGCCATTTTCCATAAGAACTTGGAGTTGCCCACAATTCAAATAAATTTAAGGAGTTTGAAGAAAACATTTCATGACTGTGTGGAACAGTTTTACTAAACTTTTTACTTTTAGTTGTGCCTCAACACACGCACTTTACGTGACGCCTGTTGAATTCTTTCCCTAAGTTTGTCAATTAGTCTTATAAAAAAAATGCTTCATAGTTTCGTGGTTTCGCAATAACCGATCAGCCTGTGACACCTTGCCTTCTAGAATCTTTGGTACGTATATCGGTGGGGAAAATTACGGTGGAACACATTAGGGGGCCCCTCTGCGTTCCGTAATGTTCTCTGATCAGGCGCATCAAACATTTATCCGAAAAAAAAATAAACGATATCAGCCACAGAATGGAGGGGGAAGGAAGATGAATAGTAGGGCCATCATCAAAACCTGCCAACGACAATTTAATGACAATATTTAGCCGCCAATTTAATTACTTCGCCATTTCTTGGTCGCCGCCCCCAATGATGATCGCTGGCGACTAACCTGCTGCACAGTGTGGTCCAGAGGGGTGTACGCAAGATCAAAGGAATTATTATCTCCCCACCTTCTTCTCACTTCCTTCTCAGAAAAGTCTTCTAATTGGGTATCCGTCTCTAATTGATGCTGCGCTATACCAACAGATGGCAGGGTGGTCGATAGGAGGCAAAAAATTGCTGAGTGCTGACTTTTACTTGAATGCCTCTTGCAATGATGTGAGCTAAGTTTAAATTGTTTTATTTGAATAGTTTGGTTTAAAAATATGCATTATAGAAGCCCTTAATTAATTTTATACACATTTATAAGAGAAAAAAATTGCTTATTTTAATATTTTGTTTAATTTATTTTCGACATACTTTGATATTTATTGCTGGCACTATACATTAGTATTTTGCTAACTTTAATATTTTAACTTTAGTAATTGAATGAGACAACTGTGTACAGAAGTACATTTTAAAATAGTTTTTGTTTCCCTTTGCGAACGTTAACATGTAAATAGCAGTCGTACAGTTTCATTGCCTTCCTCAGTGATAATTGTAAGCTCAAATGTGAAATGGTATCAATGATATGCAAGGTCATTAGTATTGTATAGTTAGAGTAGATTAGTGCGAGAGAGAATCGTTTTCATGTATAAAGTCGACTTTTGTCAGTATGGTAGGTACCTGCTTAATAATTATTGGTTGTTATAAGCACATTTTCCTTCCTTACCCAAAAATTATCAAATTCATTGTAAGATGTATTGTTCCAGAAATTTTTTTTAAAATCAATATTGAACATTTTGGCGAATAGAAGAAAATTGTATTTCATAAAAATTTTTGTTTTGTGCAAAAGAATAAAATAAAATAAAAACTTAATGGGTCCTAATTCTGTTTCTACAGAAAGATTTCTTTTATTCCCTTGTATTTAGCAATTAATATGAAAGAAAAAAAATTACTTTTTTAGCACACATATAAAACTTATTTATTTAATATATATTTTTTGTACAGTATTTTTGGCTTTTTTCGGCATTTTACTTAACAATTTTTTTTAAAAAAGAAACCTTTATTGCCGTAATTCTGTTTCTACAAAATTTCCTCCTTTTTAATAGTTTGCATAAGAGAACAGAAATTAATTTTTTGGTACACATATAAAATAATAAATCTGCAGAATAACCACAGTATCTAGAATCGTGGTCAGGAGACTCGCTTGACACCTAACCTGATATTCTTCCTTAAAACTTCTATAGAATTCTAATGAGAAAGTTAGATGCTTGGATTATTTAATGCGAAAAGTCTCTTTCAGCATTTAGAGCACCATCTGGCTTATATCATTGAACATACTGCCTTGAAAAAAAGCGTCAAGTTCCCTCCAAAAAGGTTACTATGGCCCTACAATGTTAAATTTAACATATTTCAAAATTTTTTCGTTTGTTTAACGCTCGAATCTAGTTGCTTATGTCGATCCATTGCCCCTGCTAAAGATGACTAACCTAGTATGCGCTACCAGACGTGAAAAACTACTTTTGCTTGATTGGTAAACCAATCTCCCTTAAATATCGATGGCCATGTACTTTTATCTTCTTACATTAGGATTGAGGAAGTCCGTTTCTTTC
Organism: Latrodectus elegans; assembly: GCA_030067965.1. Taxonomy (NCBI): domain Eukaryota; kingdom Metazoa; phylum Arthropoda; class Arachnida; order Araneae; family Theridiidae; genus Latrodectus; species Latrodectus elegans. The sequence goes on along the minus strand of CM057812.1, from coordinate 81,082,433 downwards.
TCTTTTTCCTACTTCTACTTGTTTATGATAATCATTATGCGATTCAATTTTAAAGCAAATACACTTTTAACAGTCAATGCAGCGAAAATTAATTATTGGAAAGGGCGCCCTTTGAAAGGTCTCCCCTGGATTACAACGAGCACTTTAAAAACGACTTCTCTAACTGATGCGGGAGCATTAAAAAAGAGAAAGAAAAGAATAAAAGGAAGAAACGGGCTATATAGATAAAGAGGGAAAACAACAGCCCAACTGCCGCTTGAATTATTGGTTACAGTTAAGAACTCACATTTCTCGAGAGGTCTCCTCATGGGCACCTCTTTGCAGCTTGCGTCACTTTAAAAAAGTAACGAAATGGCGTCAAGGGGTGGCAGTAAATGGCTTTAATTTGGGACTTTATGTGACGCTTCCTCAGCTGATATCGCAATCGTGTGGCAAGTTACGGGTCATTTGGCGGCATATCTTTCTCCGTTATTCCCTTCTTTCACCCCGGAATTAAATTTTTTACTATAAGGAGATCCTGGAAGTGGGAAGTAAGGTGGGAGCAGGTACTTTCATATCCTTTTCCTCCAACATTATCGTTTGACCTTGCTGTGTGAAAGTTAAGAAAGAATATTTCCCAAATAAGCCTTTGTGTTTCGTTTTCGAAAAACACTCGGGTTTAAAATATTCTCTAGCACATTGTTATTTTGATAAAATTTTCTGGTATACTTAGTATTTTTACGATTAAAAGAAACTGTAATAAGGAAATAAAAATTTCATGAATAACAGCAGGACACATTTAAATTCTTAATATTAATATTCTTCTAACTGGATTTTGGATGATATGGTTTGTGATATGGTTTTGTTGGCACAAGAAAGGATTAAACTTAGAGCGAAGTTGAAATAAAATATTTTTGACGCCTATCACCAGTTATTTTTTAAAAATATTCTTAAAATACTAATTAAAATAGAAATGCCGTAGGCATTTTAAAAATATGATGAGAAAGTAATTTTCTGTGATCATTGACTAATACTGGCGAAATAAAATCGTAAATGCTTATTTAAGCTCTTCCCGATACCACATTCCACATGCATTACTAAGCGACTATAGATTATTCATACAATAAATCTTTTAATTAAACTTATTATTGCCGTAAATGTCAAATATTGTAAATTTTTTATATACATAGCATATTCTTTTTTTTTTATCTCCTTTTAAAATATTTTTTCATTGTTATTAATATGCTCACCGTGTCCCAATCGTGAATCATAGAATGATCCAAAGTTCGATCCCAGTCACTGTTGAGTAATGGATAAATGATACTGTTTTTACTCTTCTGGATACATACCTGCCGCAGTGGACGAGTGGCAGTTTTTCGGGTTTTTTCCCTTGTGATTCAATAATACTGATCAATAAAAAAAACCTCCAGAAAAAAAATGCTGTTGTGAATGTTATAAAGCAAAAGCTTTATAGTGTGATAGAGACAACGCTATGTATGTATAATTCACATTTATTATAAAAATGGATGGAAATTTTTTTTTTCAAATATTGCAGCAAATCTATAATTTAAAAATAAACTGGATATTTTATCTTCAATAACATGAAATATAAATTTTCAACTAGGTTAGTTTTTTAACTATAAAAAGTATTTTTTTTTTTGGTAGCTTAAAGACTGAAATAAAAACTTTTATTTTGCAATAAAATATATCTCCGTATTTTTCAGCTGAAAGGAAAACATTCACTACATTAAAATATAAATTTTAATGAAGTGAATGGAATTTGAATTTTTTTATGAGTAAGAAAAAAAAATTTTTTTAAGTCGGAAATAATTTTATTTGCGCATTTTTCCAGTTTTACTTCCCGCTAGCTTAAATCACACGATAACAGATAAGGGAAAAACGTTATAAAATGGAATGTGCAGGCAAATATTTTTTTCCCTTTAATAGCATTTTCACTGTCGGTGTCAATTTAATTTTCAAAGTGCCACAACAGATGGCGCTTTCATCGCTACGCATCACTTACAACTCTTTTATCCTAATGGAGGGCTATAAACAGAACTGCCTCACAAGCGGTAAGGGCAGTTATTTCGGAAAATATTGCTGAGTAGGGGGGAGGCTCGAAAGAGTGCCTATACGACAAGCAGAAGGGGGGGGGGAGTTAATCTAGTAGCATATTGAAAGAGAAGTTTTCCTTTCTCCAATCGCCCAGAGTTTCTTCTCACGCGGCGAAAGTGAAAATTTCACTTCTCATTGCCTTCCTTGAATGTTATTTTCGTTGAGAAAAGTGGTTTTCCTGATTGAGTGAATAAAAAGGCAAAGAAAATATTTTGCCGATTTGAGCTTACTTATTGAAAATTGCAATATTCGTGCGTGTTTCCTCCTCCTCCAATCACCAACATGACGGGGGGGGGGGGGGGAGCAAATAGGAGAACTTTTTGATTTTGTATAAGTTACTTACCGCTTAAAAAGATTGTAACCACAAAAGATGGCGTTAACTTTTATATGAACTCGTTTTCCGGAATGTTCATTTAAAAAAAGTTTCGGTTTTTTTAAATAAATTTTTTGGATTATGGCTTTTTTAAGGATAAAGTTATTGGAAATTTTGTTATTAATCACAGTTGTTTTATGTAAATTAATTTCTATAAAAATGGATAGTTCTTCAGTAAATTGTTTTAGATTCCAAATTTACTGTATTTGAGTGTTTATTTGTAAATGTATAATATATAATGGATTATAATAATTATTAACATATTACTTTTGTTAATATTCATTTTATCTAAAACCATACCTGATTTTAAAAAAAGTAAATAAATTACCCTAATTTTAGATCAATTAAGACCTTTAGGAAAAGATATTAATGGCTATGAAGGATATATTAATTAGAGGCTCCGAGGGATAAAAATATCTTTTATGAAAACTCATCTAAAAAAAGTTTATTTAAGTGAAATGTTTATAGACATAAATTAACTCATAATTTGCCGTTTCAAAAAAATTGAATAAAAGATAGATTAAAAAAATGTAAGGTCTTTTTTACTTCCACATTATTTAATTATCTCTAGTCTTTTTCTTATACTCCCATATAACAGTTAATCCTTTTATGATAGGAAATGAAAATGAATGCCTTTCGTTACAACATAATTTTACAACAATTCTATTCACTAAATATGATAATATTTATTGAATATTAAATAAAAGTAAAGCATTTTTTTTTTAATTTTTATAATATGGAAAAATTTTTACCATATATTAAGTAAAAGTTATTCAAACATTAAAAATTTGCGATGCATGAGAAAAACTGATGAGTGTGGTATCAGGAACACAGCTCCTTCATAAATATAACAATCTCAATTAATATACTGAGTACAATAGGGTTAGTCTTGAACTATACCTGAAAAAACCTGCCTTCAATATTCAGCCTGCAGAAAATGCCTTATTTTAAAACCCTTCAGTTCGACCTAGGCTTCCCGACACTTGTTGTTTATCACAGGCGTAGACGCCTCCCCTGTTCTCCCAACAGTTTACGTCCACAAGTGCCTCCCTTTATGACAGCCATAAAATTTTTTGCAGATCCGGACGATACCAGGACAGTCCTAGAGCTTTGAACCGAACATACAAAAACCGCGTTTCCTCCACTGGGACTGGAGCTTTTGGAAGCGAATGTCAGAGGTGTGAGGGCGCAATTTGCATTTCAAATTCGGGACCGCTTGCCTCCGGGGCGGTGCTATTGGAGGAATGTCAAGGAGAAGGCAACTAGCGAATACTTTATTTTATTTTTTTATTCTCCACCTCCCTGCCCCTATTTCCAGAAAAACATATGGAAATTGTAAACACTGGAGGGGATATATGGAAGGAAAAAAATTCTTCTCAAACGATTTTTTTTCTTTCGTTTCCGACGTGTATAGGGCTGTTGCGAGGTACTGCAAGTATCAAAACAGATCGCGACAGAGGCAGTCGCGATGTCTACAGAAAAATGTATCTTTCCGCGACATGAGACTCGGTATGTTTTTTTTCCCCTCTCTTTACCTTTGTTCCAGCGGACTTCTCTACACAAATAAGTCTTAAGATATAAACAAAATGTAAAAATGCAAAGCACATTCCTTAGAAAATATACCATTTCATTGTATACAGTATATTCTCTTGCATCAATCTTAGTCGCAAGACTTATTGAAATGTTTCTTGCCTTCCATTTCATTTTTTCCCTTTAATTCAAGTATTATCAATAATAAATACGATATCATCAAATATCAGAGTACATTTTACTTATAGCACAATATTATTTTATTGACACATTTTTTCTACTTAGAATTTAGTGGCTTTAATAATAACTTCTTACTGTCAGCATACTTTTCTGGTCTGTATATACAATATTTGCCGGGTTGTCGAAAAACTCTGCGAATTCTTCTCCCTTCATAAGGTCATTATCTTAGAGAGTAAGGAAGATAATGTTAAACATTTCGATGCAAATTACTATACATGCAGTAGAATTATAAAACTATGTTCCTCTGTTTTATGGGAATGAGTCCGTAAATTTTCACTTTGAAGAACATCTTAGTTTTTTTTAAATTTTTGAATATCTATTCATTATGTTCTAAAAAGAATTTTCATTGATATTTTATATCTCATGAAAATAAATCAAAAGAAGCATCCACCCAGATAAATATATAGAAATAGATCTCATTTCGCGTTGCTCAATTGAATAGTTTGTGCACTGACCTTTCAATCCTATTTCGTGGGTTTAAGTCCCACCTCGGGGTGAATGTAATGTTAATGGTTCGGAATTCATTTTAAAGCATTCAGTTACCCAAACAAGTTAGCCCTCGTATATAAAAAAAAACTTTCATTGAACGCCAAAGCAAATAAGAGCTTATTTTGTAGGTTAAATTAAAGAGAAGTTTTTATTGGTTAATAACAACAAAATTCTAATATAATGTCTTCCAAAGGATATTCTAAATTACTAAGAGCTATTCTTATTATACCACTACAATAAATCATCAATAACTAAAATCCTTTGGGATTTGTTATATTCGTTTCTCTTTCACATAATTACTTATGAAGCTTTCTATGTGCGCATCTTTCAGGTGTGTGCTTGGGAGTCTTCCAGAGTTCCATTTTTTTGACGTGTGATTTTGTCCCACTTATAAATTCTTCCAGGAGGTTAAACGCTCTAAAAATACATTTGCAATATTTTCAGTTATTGAGTGTACGGTGTTGAAACATTGGATATTTGATTTCAGAAGGAAGAAGAGTATCAATTTTATTAATTTCCCACCTGTCATCATTTTTTGAACAATGCCCAAACTGAAGGCTCTAAATCTTGCAGCCACCTTTCAGTGAGCCAGATTACGAGCAGATAACACGGGAGACAACGTGGGGAATAATGAAAGGGGGGAAAAAGAAAAAAAAAGCCGAAATTCTCATTAAAAGAGCACCACAGAAATAGCCGCGAAATCACTTAAACCGAGATCAGATAATTCTGACTATAATCAATCGAAGAGCCACTCTCGCGTTATGGCCGGATAGCACGCGAAATCTATGTCCGGGAGTCGTTCATCAGCCGGATTCAGAGGTCGTAAAAGTGAATGATATACAGCGTGTTTGACAAGCAATTGAAAAGAAAGAGACAGGGTTATTTTCATTTCACTTTCTCAGCGGTGTCCGGCGAGTAAGAAACTCGTCAATTGTTGGCGTGCAATAAAACTTCGCCAAAGAGAGATTTATTTGCCAACAGTTAATTTTCTATTAGAAAAGAGCAATTTCAGAGAATTAAGATTCTTTTCTTATATTTTTTTCTACTTTTAAGCATAGTAGTACTCAATTCCAGTTTATCATGAACGAAATATTGTACATTTGGGATAGAAATTCGTATTGCATTATTGAATTTGCATACTGCGAAGTTATCTAGTTCTGTCTACCAGAAAAGTTGGCACAATTTCTGCTCATTGACACCAAATCGTTTTATATTGTTCACAAAACGTATTTAATTGAAATTAAAATAAAATATTTTTTTAAAAAATAAAAATAATATTGTAATGAATGTTTTCGGACACAAGATTTAAAAAAAATTAATGTGTGGTAATATCGAGCAGATTGTTTAGAAAAATAACTAAATAAAATATTAAACTAAAATCATTAGCAAAAAAAAAAAAATAAATAAAAGCTCTAGAAAAAAAATAAATTTAACATTGAAGTTTGTCTGATTTCAAATAAAGTTTCATATTGTGCTCGGTGGTTCCTCTTATTTTAAAAAGAGGAATCCCAATAACTTCAGGAATCCTAAATGGGATTCTGGTATCCTTTAGTAGATAATTTATCATTATTTTGCGGTGTTATTGTTGTCGTATGCCAGCTAGGCTGGCAATATAGGGTGCACTGCTCCGCTTTTCCTTCCAATTGAACCGTATTTTTGGTGTGGAGTCCAACTTCTTCAGTACATACACATGCCATAGGGACCCGTTTATAGGGTAGGAAACCATTCACACCTCATTCATACACAGAAAGGACAGAGGCAGGATAGATAGAGAAAGAAAGTACATCCATGTCCGAACCGGGATTCGAACCCAGGACCTCCCTATCCGCAGTCAGGCTCGCTGAACACTAGACAAGTTGAGCGGCATTTTGAATGCGTAAGAGCAGGGAAATAAATATTGGAACTGAATCTTTGTTCAAAGAAACGGAAATGGTTATCATTTTAACAACCATTTATTTAATAAATAATTTTGTATGGTTGACATAAAATCTTTGTTTGACGATATATTTTTTCTTATTCAACATATATGTGCACTATTTTGTTTTTAATAAAAAATTTAAAACGATGAAATAAAAAAATCACACAAAAAATTTTCAGAATGAAAATTAATTAATAAAACACATAACATTTTTTATTGGAGTTCATTTCCGAAAAACCTTGAAGATTGTCTCTGGTGCCCAAATGTTACAAGCAGTTACAAATGCTCATTCATGTTTGCTTGATGGAGAAACAAAGTCTTCACTGTGTCATCCCTTTAGGTCTAGAGATGGACCGCCTACCAAGCAGTCAAGTTCAAGAGAACTCTCATTAGAAGCTGTTAACTACTTTTTAATTCGACAGCTCAGCTCCTTGCGCTTTTGTGTTGATCGAACACCCCAATCCATCTTGCTCAAGAAGACACGTTACGGGACTAAGCTGCTCGCTCTATCCCCAGCTCCACCCAAATGGAAAAACGTTTCGTCGGGCACAGAAATCTCCGACCCGCCCTCGGCCCCGCAGCAGACCAAAAAATAAAAAAAAAGAGATTAGCAATCAGCAAAGTGGGTAACTTGATTTGATTTTCAGCCTAGTAGGATTTTTTGAAAGAGAAAGCGCTTCCCGTTATGCTCCCCCATTCCCTACAAATCCCGGGTCTCATCGTCCTTATCCAGTGTGTCCTTGTTAAGTGGATTGATCTCACCACCGACAGATGGCGTCATCATTTATAACATGTCTTTCCAAAGACAGTTTTGAAAATAGGTAATTAGATGACTGGATTTTTGAAAGAATCCTCGTGCTGGATATTGGTAATTTACTGATTGCTCAATAAATGACTTCTGGAAGATTAATGATGTCTCTTAAGTTTTCCAAGAGTACTTTTTGATGTAGGCGGTGGTGATTGTAGGTAGGGTGAATTGGGTGGTTGTCTTTGGTAAAAAATACATTTGTAAGTTTTCAGTGCGGGAAATTAAGGACTGTTAAATAGTATTCTTAGATTTAAGGATTTAATCGTTCTTTGAAAAACCGTACTTTTCGAGAATTTACTATTTAGCAACCGTTTCATCTTAGAGAGAGCTTTCTTTTATTCCAAGTGGTGTATCTTGAAATTTTTAAATTTCATTTGGTTTTTATCAGTTTTATTTTATATAATTTTTTTATGCTCACTTATTTTCAAAAAAAAAAAAAAAATAGTGTTACTGTAACTTGGAGTTATAGTAATGTATCGAGAAATTATAACCGAAAACATGGGGTTCGATACTGAATCCAACTAATAATTATTGTGCTGAGAGGGGTCATGTGTGAAAAACTTTCATAGAGATTTACGTCCTCCCATAGGTGTATTGTGAAATTTTAGACTAAAACGTTTCCAGCTCTGTTCTTGACCTTATATTTAAGCCGGTGAATTCAAATGCCAAAAAGATAAATAATAATTCAAATCGGCAGTTTCAGCTAAATCCACTGGAGCATATAATTTAAAATGTGTTTCCAACACGATGGACATCGCCGCATGAGAGGAGTGTCCAACCAACCTATGAGCTGCTCAAGTCAACAGAAATAAACAGCCGGATGATTGTATTTCACTCATTATTGGTATTTATTTAAATACGTTATTCAAAAGTTAGTTTAAAACATATATGAGAGACTGGAAAAGAGCCTGGATAGAAAAGGCGTCATTCCCTTGACTTGTGTTGAGTTCTGTACCCGAACCCAATCGACGATTTGTCTCTTCAATTATGATGTCGTAATAAAAATGTCGTAATCATGATGTCTTTACACTGGTGTGACCACGAGAAGAAGATGGGAAATCAGATGTTGATCTCGTCACTTGACACAATCACTTAAAATTACGAAGGGATTTGATGTGTGGCTTTGTGTAAGGAGAAATGAACAGACGGAAATATATTACAAATAAACGTCTTTAATTATTTATTAATTATAAAGACTTTAATTAGTTAAATCTTATAAATTACAAATTATCATCTCCTCAGAATTCATTGCGCTTCGGATATTCAAAATTTTATAGCAGCTTCCAGATTTTAAGCTTCTCACGCACACACACACACACACTTGGCACGTATCAAAATATTTGATTTAAAATTTTAATAGGAATAAATGTCTATAGCTTTGTTGACATTATTGTGGTAATACTCTTTAATTTTGTTTAATTCATTTATTAGTATGAATCCATTTAGCTAACTTTACTTAGCTATCAAAAATAGTACAATATATTCGTTTGTTGGCTCCCTTCACGCACGTGCGCTTGCCACAATTATTATATTCCCCTCACCTGTGAACTATAATGATATAAAATAATATCATTAGAAACTTTGATGATATTTTAATGGTAAATAATATCATCAAAGGTATATAATGATAAAATAATACCATTAATTATCCTTAAAAGTTTCATGGGGAATTGTATTGTACTATAGTTACAGATAAAATTTCCCTATTTGATTCCCAAATTTTTTGCCAAACTTAAGAGAATACTTGGTTTTCTAGCCTTCAATTCAACAGTTCGTAAGTTTAAATCTGCCCTCTGTCAAAAATTTTATTTATTTATTTATTTTGTATAGAATCTGTTTTTAATATTGGATTAAGATCAAACATGGTTAGAAAACAAATTTATTGTAAAGAAATCATTCCTCAATTTCCATAAAATTTTGCAGCATTTCATTCATTTTAGTATTCAAATATCAGGTTTAATTTTAAATGCCAGGAACACAAATGACACATTTAGCAAATAATTTGAATGGCTGGCCACCATTCAGTAATTAATTTACAATTAAATAAGCTTTTATACAAATTCGTTTTTAGGTGATTAAATTTAATTTTTTCAAAGGAAAGAAAGAAAATTAATTTATTTTTAAATGAATGGATAACGAGTGTATATCTTGAGGGATTTATGAACAATGGAAATATTGAGAGAGTTTGGGGATTTTTTTTCCCTATTCACTATCTTTTTGGCTTCGTCATCAAAATGAGAAGCGCCTTTTTCAGCTTAACTACTTAAAGCAATTATCACGTTGCTTGATCAAATAATGACTCTATCTGACCCAGGTAATTAAATAAAACTAAAGCTTTTTCACATCGAAATCCTTTTGCTGGGCTTTCTCTCCTTTTATCTGCTTCTCACCCCCTCTTTCACCTTTTCCATACTTTCGGTCACGATCGCATTTTTTCTCCTTTCTTCTCCTCTTTGTTTATTTTTTTGTTCCTTTCTTTCTTTCTTTTTTTATTAATCTGACAGGTACCAACTTCAGGTAGTTTTAACCCGGGGTTCATTAGTGGTTTTTCAACTCGGGATGGAAATTCTTGCGAGGATTATACAAAAGAAAGCACTGAAAAAGACTGGGGGGGGGATGAAGAGACAAAAGAGAGGGTAAGGGAGTGAAAAAAAAAATTCAGATCCGCCCTTAGCCGAAGAAAAACCATAACTATAAAAAAATGATAATAAAACAAATGACCGAAGAAAAACACTCTTGCTTAAGTTTGAGGAAGGAAATTAAAAAAAAAAGTTTTCCATTTTTAAAGCCCTAAGATAAACACCCGTGTCCAAACGAAGCCTTTAAAAAACAGGGTTTGACACATGGAGCTCGCGAAAGAATCAAAATAGAAAGAAGAAAGCACCACTTCGTAGCAGGGGGTCAAGGCTGAAGTCCAGGATAATTACGGATTAAACTCCTTTCAAAAATTGATTTCCCCCCTCGAAAAAAAAAAAAAAACTACTTCTATTCCTAAAAGCGAAAATGCAGAGAACTTTACAGCTTAATCCCTCTTTCGGGTGGTTGGATTTAATGCTAAAACTCGTCAGGATAAAAACATTTCAGCTCCTCACTAGGTCGTGGACCCCTGGTTGTAGCAGCAAAGGAAACCTAGACCCAAGTTTATGCAAATTGCGCTTGAAGTCACCTTTAATGACTAGATTTTTAGATCGGATTTTTTTTTCACCTTTCAATATCCGTATATTAATACTGTTGGTAAGTTTTCTCACTATTTTTATTGCATGAAAACTTTTCATTTTAACAACATTTTCAAGAAACTAATTCGAAGTAGCATTGATGTAAAAAAGTATCTTTAGTTTTGTTTTTGTTTTTTTTTTTTTTTTTTTTTTCTGTTTTGATAAGAGTTTTTTTTAAAAGGAATACGATTCTTTTTTTAATCCTTTGTTGCAAATAATATACGATTAAGAATCATAAGAAAAAGTTTAAGATGAGATGGGAAATTTAGATATTTTTATTCAAACATGTTTAGAAATTATTGAATCAGTTATGTGAGGTAACAAAAAAACAAATTCGTGCATGCATATTTTTCGCAAATTTGCTTAATCATTATATAATTTATTCATATCAAGGTGAGAATTGAACTCATGAACTCATGAATTGAAAGTCAAAATACTGATTGTTCAATTATCCGTATTGATAAATGAATAGTTAATAATGATATTATTAGTTAACTATTAAGATAATATGAATTGAAAAAAAAAATTTAAATTTTAATTTCTGGATATATTGGTAAAATATGGTGTCAAAATCCAGAGTATTATTGGTTATGCAACACAAAAACTCATAAATATTATAAATAAAAATCTATAAAATGTACAGTCATAATGAGTACTTTCTTGTAAATGGTTGAACTGCCATTTCTTGTTTGAAAATCCACAAGCAAGTTTACCCTATCGCCAAACATAGAACTAGAATATTACCATTTAGAATTTAAATCATTTTTTCTACTATTTCAATTAAAATCTGCCTTATTACTTATAATTCATTTTATAAAGTAATTATTGCATTCAGTTTAGCATTTAAATTCAAAATTCAAAAACTAAAAGATTTCAACTGCTCAGAAAAAGAAGGAAAGAAAATTATCAGAAAATTAGTCATTGCAAAGTAGTGGTTAATATTGTAGGTATTACACAAAAACGGCTCATATTGAAGTAAATGTAAGTCAAATGACATTAATTTACAAAAATTCTCTCTCTTCTTGATTCATTATAACTTAAATAGCATTCTTTTAAAAATTAACTATAACTAAATAATTATAGTTAATTTTCAAATTAAAATACTCCTAATGAAATTTTATAATTTTAATTTAAAATTCATTATAATAACGTTATAAAGTCACAAAATAAAAGACCAGCGTTTTTGTACTACTACTGAATTCAGAAGGGTCACTTAACTGCCAAACATAAACTGCATGTAGTTTTATTAATATGTGTCAGTTTCCTATAAGAGATTTATAAATTTTAATGGAGATATTTGGATAACAAATTAACCTTAAATTAGAAAAACTCATTTATTTTATTATAGATCTCAGTATAAATTTAGTTTATAATTCAACATTAATAATGATACCTAGAAATTCAGAATTCAAATTATGAATTTTAAGTAAATATTCTTGAAGATTACTTCAAATTCATAATTTAAAGTAAATATTCTTAAAGATTTTCTCAATTTTAAAAAAATAAAAATCATCCATATATCTGAATTATCTCTTATATATTATTCGTATTCCTATATGAATAATATATAAAATTTGTGCGTAATATATAGTGTAGGTGTGGTAAAGACAATACCGAATCATACAACAGACATTTAAGTTCAACGTAAGTATCGATTTTGTGAACTGTTGAGCAGAACACGAAGTCTACAATTATATACGAAATCCAAGGCAACCCAACCCATATGGAATAAAAGCTTTAAGTTCTAAAAATTTTCTAATATTTTTATTCACATTATTATTTAATAAAATTCCAATATTTTCTCGAAAATTACAGTTTTAGGACTTTTATTCATTTTTGTACAATTCTTACTATGATGGTAATATTTTAAGAAAGTTCTGTGTGAGATGTTTTTATTTAAAACGCTTTTGTAACTTCTCTAGTTACAAAATTTCATATTATGTCTTACACATCTTTTTGGTGGGAACAGTAAGTCAGCCATGTTAATGAATGCACATGTAAAATTTACGTAGCAATCATTATATTAATTCTGTGATTTAAATTACATTCATGGAATATATTTCATTAATCAAGATATATATTAAGCGCTTAGCACTGGATTTGAATTCTTATCTCAGATAAATATGCTATTTATCCCAGATCACCTTCTAAGCGGACGTTTAATATGCATTCTCGAATAGATGTTATATTCAAAATAGTGAGCCAAAGTACGGAATCAGTCAATGTTAAATTTTGAGATAGGGAGATAAATTCTACATTTCCCGGAATCGGATTGTGAATCTGTTAAACTAATAGCTTAATCTCTGAAATCTCTCTCGTAAGACCTTCGATAAGATCCGTCGTATATTACGTTCTGGGAGATATTTTCATAGTTAATGGTTCATGATGACCACAAAATGAAAAACATCTGAGAAACTCCAAAGCACTCACCACCTCGAGGATTGTGAGACAGCAATATTTGGTTTATTAAGGCGTAGTTCGTGATATCGGAAGCTAGTGAGTTCTAATCTCTATTTATCAGAAGATTCGTCGTGTTCACTAAAGGCAACTGTCAAACACTTTAAATGGGTGGTGGTCACAATGTCCTCCAAGTGAAATGATTCCATTGAGGTAATAGATCAAGTATTCGGGAGTCTTTTGTTTGGTCCATACCTCAAGATTACTCCCGGCTGCTACCATCAAATGGGTAGAGCCTAGCTCTGGACTATCAAGTAAATGTGCTGGTGTAACATCAACCTCAACAGTTGTGAGTGCAGATAACAGAAATACACTCAATTTTCAAGAGAAGACAGCATTCAACCTGAGACCTTGCCCTCCGATGAATCTCTTTAAACTTGACATTGATACCGCGTAGCTAACAATCAAACAGCTTATGGTAAAGTATTTTAATGTCCACACACAACGCAATTACTTTTAGGGAAGACATTTTACAAACAGTAAGCTCTGTTGGCGTGTGTCACAAAGGAGACATCTCAAACTGTTGTCTCTACACACGAGAATCCAGAAGGCTCTCTCTAATGCGTGACTTCCATTTCCTATTTTTCGACAGGGGCTAGGATAAAACTCAGTAAACTTTTCGCACTGAACGGAGCTGTCATACCACTGGGTCTGAGAATAGAATTGACAATTAAAATCATTTTTCAAAGCAGTTTGTCACTCAATTTCTTTTAGATTCTTAATGTCAAAAGTAAAAGGATAGTCAACATTGCATAATATTAAAAATTTACTTACTTTGAAATGAAACTTAAAACAGTTTCAAACGGAAAACAAATTTAAACATGTTATTTTCACAACAGTATTTTGTAGTTGGTTTTCAACACAACAGTCATTTTTTGCACACGAGAGTAAAAAAAATGATCTCATTTTTTAAACTGGGATCTATAGATTAAAATGAATACACCCACTATCAAACTCAGTGTAAGAATGGAATCTAGGAGCCGTTGAACCAAAGACCAAGGCATTAAACTTACGTCTGCTAATTCCTCTATGTATGTAAAGTGATACGAATTAGATTTACAAAAATTACAATTGTGAAAATTAATTTTTATTATTCACACTAAATATATTACTACATATAATGAACTTTTATATCTGAATTGTTGTCGTATTTATAAATGTCTGAAACTGCTAAAATATCATATTCTGATTTATAAATACAAAAGCAATTAAAACAATTAAGGAATTAATTTTTCTAATTTTTTAAAGAATATATGTTCATATTATAAATGACTTATACATCATATTCCTACGAATATAAAATTGTGACTGGTGTCTCTACGAGATGATGCTGAGGTTGGTTTGTTTGTCACTCAAAGGTCATTTTTTGCACAAGAGGGCTAATTAGACCGGGACATAAGGTTTAAAGTGGATTCCAAGCCACTACAAACATCCATGCCTAAAGTGGGATTCGAACCCACGAACGTGATGCTGAAGTGACATTAGCTAAATTAAAATATTAAGTGACGTTTAAGGAGTGCTTTTTTAAATGAAATCAAAATAATTTTAATAATGGTGTGATAAAATATTAGATAAGTTTATGGATTGATACATTGTTAAGTTAAACTATTAGTAATTTTTTCTTTTTGTTAAAAATTTAAAAGATTTTAGAAATTAAAAAAAATATATTTGGTTTCGTTTTCAAATCTTAAACTCTTATGGTCTATGGAACTGAAGTACTTTTGGAATCCCTCATTCACTTGTATAGAATTCTGAAATAGAAGATGACTATACGGTGATAGTCAGCCTGGTCTTTGCCGATTGAGGAACTAAATGGTTTACATTGGCCTTCAGTTCAATAATTTATAGGGCCAATACCCATCTCAGACATAATTGCTAGCAATGGGTGCGAAATCACTTAAAACTATTGCCATTCATTAAATTAAAACTTGTTTTAAAAAAAACGATAATGGGACAAAATAAACCAAAGAAACCATGTAAAGATTAATACGTTGTTTTCTCCGCTGGTACTGCCATCCACATAGATTTTCATTTCTTTCGAGTTGGGTAATCAAACTCTTCATCCCACATAAACATCACACATTGTGGCAAGACATAAGAACATTGGTAAGCGATATTAGAATATTTGAGGATTTGCGTAGACCCCTATATTTTTTCGCATGAGAATGAACATAACATGAACATATTTCCTTTTTCTTCGAGTGAGTGAACCCTTCTTAACACATTATTTCTTAAAAAAGAATTCTAAATCTAACATAACTGGAAATTGACTCCATTCAAACTTTTGAAAAAAGGAGGAAGTTTCGTTTTCCTAATGCACTGGCCGAAAAGAATCTGATTTTCTTTTAAATTTATTTTCCAAAAGACAAAAATATTCATTTGCAGAAACGAAAAGAATTGATTGAAAAATTTGGAACATCCGAAATTTCAAAAGTGACCGATATTCTTAGAAAGATTTTAGACAGCAATTTAACTAAAACCTGCTCTTCAGGTAAAAATTTTGATCAAAAAATAAGTTGACAGCGACTGTCATCTGACGAAAATGTAGAAAGGCTCCTTTCATTTGAATTAAATATGCATCGTCATAAAATATTTCCATATCTTAGAATGTTTCTGAAAGAAAATTCTTCGAAAACTGTTACTCAACTTGTCGACTTAAATTTCATGTTTAGCAAAAACTAGCGACGGTTTCTCAATTCCTGGAGTAATTTAACAGCGCAGAGAAATAACTGAATTTGATGACTATGTCTTAAAATGTGGAATAGTTTATCATATCTTGTTGGATGATAGTTATCGCTGTTGATAATGAAATATTTTTAAATGAGAAAATGTAAAAATGATTGCCTGTACTGTTAACAGCTAGTTATCAGAAAATTTATTTCTTTGGTGACTAGGAAGCTTTTGAGTTCTTGGAACAAATATAATTATAAATCATTTTTCTCAAATACAAACAGCCAACACATAACTCAAAAAACTTTTGTAATGGGAAGAAAAAATTATTCGAAATAAAACAAAAGTACCAGACAATTGTACTATGCGTACCAACTATGTTATTACCAGAAACAAATTTGTTGGTAATGATTAAAGAAAAGGGGTGAACGTTTTTATTTTGATTTGTATACATGATTTCTTAAGACGACCAAAATTTTTAATTCAAATGCATAATATAACTTTTTCTGACTTTAAGAACATAGAATTTATTATTTAGATGAAATGTAGTAATTTGCAGTGGCGATAAATTAAGTTACTGTGGTACTCTAGTAACTAGTCCGAAAAATGTTTTACCTAAAAATTAAATAATATATAAATAAATATAAAATTGCGAATGATGTATACAATGTTTAGTTTTTGTCGCTAATTTAAATTGGCTCAATTAATTGTGTAACGTAGAATCATCTATGTCTCTATCTCTACTGCGTAATATAGTAATACCAATTAAGTCTCGATCATAAAATCTTTAGCTATTACTAGTTTAAGTTATGTTATGTAATAGTAATCAACTTAGTCTTTAACTTTTATGATGGAAACTTAACGATTCTTTCATAAAAGCTAGAATTATCAAGTTGACAAAACCGTTCGGATGTTTCCTAAAGATTTTGTCAAATGATGGAATAAAATATATATTTTAAAACCAAGCTCACACCTGTTGTTATGGTAAACATATTACCCTGCAAAATGTTACGGGTTGGTCTCACTTCCAGATGAGATTTGACCCTGTCGAAATCCATCGAGTTGAGACGATCTTTGCACACTAATAAGCTCATCAGAATCCAATGTCCATCCACTGCTGAGATATATGGTGAAGAAGGAAAGGTACCAACCCAGGCATCGACTTCGTCACTTGATATTCATTTATATTTAATAGGCTTTTGATGATGATGAGATTTATAATTACTTCATAAACTATCACACTTCTTGTCAGTCCACAAAGTTATGTATGCCTATATAGTACGATGATGTATGTAACCTACTTTAACAAACTTATTGAGAGTAACCTCTTATAACTACGTTCGCTCTTAAATTAATTCAACACATTAAGTGAACTACAAAATTCTTTATTGGCTCACATTATATTCTTTTGGCACATGACCAAGTGCTCTTCATTTTGAAACATGTTAATTTTGTATGATAGCTTCAGCATCTGCTGCGAGAGTTTTAGTCACACATTACTGACCGGTGTGAACCATGACGGCTACCACTGAACTAGATTCAGCTCTACAGTTAAGACATATAACGTACCTTCAACGTCCTTAATAATATTCTGGATATAAATTGAATATCTCCTGCTTGTAGGATAGCACTCTGGTAGACTAAAGCTATTAGTAGTTTCCGAGTTTGATTCCGGCTAGTATTAAATACAGTGAGACAGGCTTCTGTTTCATGAATGTACATTGGACATATGTTTTCAATTCCCGCCTTTCCAGTACTTTAATTCTGCATATTGTCAAATGTCCTTCTGGTAAGTAAATGTATCCTTGGATTTGTTAAGCTCCTGAGATGCTTAACATGTGATTTTAACTGTTAAGCAGTGACAAATAATTCTACGTGTTTCCATAAAACTATATTGCACTGTAACCATCAAAATCTACAATTATTTGGAACTGGTACCAATAATATGAGCCTTTAAATAGCACCATTATTGGCCCTGCTTCCAAGAAGAGTCAATAGCGACACAGTAAATTCCTGAGAGCCGGCAACGGCACCTTTCGATTCCAACTTATTGAAAACAGTTCCGATATAATTTCATCATCGCCCACGCCAAACTCGATCGAAAGCTTCTCAGATTTCTTTTTCTCTTTGATAAATGGGAACGGAGGCCGTTTTCTTCTAAGGAAAACAAATGGTTTAAAGATCATGAATCATAATGTGTGGAGAGTCAGCGACGCAGCTGCGCACCATCTATCAAGTTTCGTGTTTTCTTAATCGACCTATTGCGCATGCGCCGCGAATGTTATTGCAGGAACTACCCCTTAATCCTAATACATTAATGAAATTCGGTTGTTTTATGCTTTCGTCGTTATAATGAGATTAATAGCCTCGTGCTCCTGGCAGGAATTAGGAGTCTGTGGAAGCTCATTTAGTCTGACCCTTCAGAAAACCAGTTGGTTCGGAGATAGAAGGCTTTTTCACTAAAATTAGGCTAAACGCGCACGAATGGAGCACCTGAGAAATTTCCATTGTGCTATTAAATCTAATCTAATATTGTAACTCGATTATATGGAGCTTTTACTTGGCTTAGTAATTTGTTCATTTTGCGTTTGCTCATCTAATGGAATACATCAAGTCTACAATGGAATCACAGAACAATAATAATAAAATTCTTATAAAATATCTTTAGATACTATCAAGTCATACGCCATTCAACGTAAATGACTTTCATAATGATTCAAAACTGAAAAATTGTCGGTAATTTGCAAGATAAATTTGTACTAGATTTACAGAAAATACTATTGACAATACAATTCAAGTGGATTGTTACTCTAATAAATCTTCTTCAAAATGCTTAAGCCCTTTTGTGAAACATGCAATATCGATAAATATTTCTGTTTTTCACAGAGATGACAATCCAAACTGACTAATGGTTATGCGTACTTCCCGCCATAACCTTATGCTGGAATTTTAGACTCGATAGACAACTTTTCAAAAATGTGTTCTGAAAGGAAGTTCGTAAAAAACATTTTCCAACAAAGTCTGGAAAATGCTGTGCAATTTAACATAGTTTTGTTTTCAACTGATTTAAACCCACAAATACCATTAATTATTCGTTCGTTAAGGCAATATTGGATGTACAAAATGAGATACCAACATAAAATGAAAACAATGTTGCAAAAGAGAAAATCTTATGAGATTTTTAACGTGATTGCAAAATGTGCTTCATTCATCAATCTGAAAGGGAATTGAATTTAAAAACTTGAAAAAATTGGAAAAAACAAAAAAAAAACATCAACTTGTAATTGGAAAATGCGCGATGTCAAATATGGCACACTTCTACAGCGACATATGGGAAAAGTCCACTATTGATAAAAACTTTTACTGAAACGTACTTGAATTATAGATTCCTGTCAAATAAGCCCTAAAGTGTAATCAGAGATACAGATCAACTGACAAATAGACGATCATGTATGCACTTTACATTCAAAGAGAGTTAAACAGCTTTTAAGTTATCACCACCAGACGCGACTATTTAATAATGAAAAATTCTATGTCAATTATGATTACACAAGACTTTACAGCTCCTCTCATACTTATTTCTTTTGTGCTAATAATTCTATAAATAAATGTCCTATAACGCAATTTGTTATCAGATATATTATGAACCCATATTTTATTTTAAAGTATCGTTTCAAAGAATAATTAAATCGGAGAAAATATTCTTTCTGAGCGACATTTCTCAAAGCTATGCAGAGATTTAAGATTAAGTTATTAAATACATTGACCTTATCTTAACTCACTGTATAACAATTGGAATGAATCTTTCTTAACTTTCCCAACTTCAGAATTTTGCAAAAGTAACGAAATTTAAAATTAATGGATTCTTTTAACAGAGGAGACATTCTGTCTCGGAAAAGCCACATACGTGTGTGTGTGTCTAGAAAAACAAAAACACAACCGAAATCTTCCCACTCCACTGTGAGTTTCCACTCTGGTTATTTGCTTTATTAATTCGTAAGAGTTAAAACCACAGGGAAGGAGAGGGGGTAGTTGAACCAAAGTGGAATGTTTACCCTTCACCGAGCCTTATATGGAAATGGGTCTCAGAAATAAGGAAAAACGTCAACTTGCCCCAAAGACAAACACTTCAAGTCTTCGAACACCCTCTCCAAGCTTAGCGGAGGAATTATTTCAAAACAAAAACCTTCTTCCGGTTGCACTCGGAGGCGCTTTCATTTAAATTTCAATCCCCAAAACTAACACGGCTAGGTTTCCTTCCAAAAGCTCACGGGACGTGGTCCCCACTTCCCTTGCAGACGATTTTTGTGGAAGTTTTCTCTTCAATTACCATAAACATATTCATAGAAAAGCACCCCTCATACAATCCTTCCTCTCGAGAGATATTCCTACACCCCTTCACCATCCCTGAACCTATTAAAGGCCGAATTTCTCAAAATAAAAATCTTTTTGCTTGTTCGGAACGTCTGCAAAATGTATTTCTTTATTTCGGAGAAAAGAAAATAATAAATAGGTATAATTTGAACCAAAGTAAAAAATCTGCAGCTCTTTGGATGTATTTATTCATACTGCAGAATAATGAGAACACACAGCATGGGTGTACTTGCTTTTTCACGCATCAATAAATATTGGTGAATAAGATTTGTGGTCTACTCCTTTTAAATTTCTTCTATCGCTTCAAAGAAAAATGGCTTCAATTGGAGGATCGAAAAACTTATTTTTTCAGGTATAAAAATCAAATAACTATCTTATAATCATGGAAACGACTATCTTCCACTATATCGAATTATCATCTCACCTTCTGACTTTTTTAACAGTCTAAATACCGAAATGTATGATAGGGAGCCAGGGTCTTTTTAATTATTGTTCGTTGAGAAAATTTCCTAACGATCATATATTATACAGTAAATATTAATTTCTTCAGGTAAAAAAAATGTCTGATCACATACATATCTTTATTTAAGAGAGGTTTCTTCTTTCATCCTTAAGATTGTCTGTAACAACTACATTTGTTTCATGAAAAATTAAGCTTAAGTAATTATCAAAAAAAAAAAGTCGATTCACAGAGCTGATTGAATCAGGGGGGGGGGTCGGTTAGTGAAAAATTCATCCCCTTAAATAATATTTTTCATACACTTTTTATAACTCAAAATTATCAAATATATTTAAATTAATTTATTATTTGCCAAATACATAACAATATTTTATTATATTATGTTAGTTATTATTTTATATAAAAAATGTGAAAAATGATATTTATAAAAATCATTAATTTTAGTTTAATTCAAAAAATTTTCTTTTTCTCATGAAATTTCTTCTTCTCTGTTGCTTCCCCAACAATATTTGCAGCATTATTTATGGTGATTTCCTTTCGGTTGATTGACATTCGGATAATGGATATTTTACAGTGAGTGTGAGTCACTTGTTTTTCAAAAAATCATACACACTGTTATTTTTTGTATCACTATAACACCAAAATAAAAGGGTTCATTCCTCTTTGAATGTATTTTTGAAATTTTTTATTCCGAAAGGGGCATTTTCAGGGTCTAAAGTCTACCACTGTTTCTATGATGAGCAGAGACTGCATAAAATATGAAACAAATAAATGGTTGTCGTTATTTTATTTAAACCAATTGAATAATGATCTGCAGTCTAGTCAATATGGACCCGCTGAAACAGGTGTTGTTTTCGTATTCAAGCTGCAAAAGCTACGACAACTGACCTTGCTGTCGATTGTTCGCGCGAAGAACATGTTTTTGTAATGTCTATTGCCCCTTCTGTTTTTGTGATTTAAAAATTGGAAGAAAAGTGTACCAGAATTCAATTTACGACCCTTGACACTTGCTCAGAATTCTGGAGTAAAAGAATGTGTTCAGTTGTCGCAGCAAACAGCAGAAACGTGCGATTACATCTGGTAAATTATGATGGAGAACTGATAACTGAATGGTTTGCGCTTTCCCTTCGGTTCATCAAAGGTTCGAATCCCGCTTTGGCATGGATATTTGTAGTCGTTCGGAATCAACTTTAAGCCGTAGTTCCCGGTCAAATTAATCCTGGAGTGTAAATGATAACCCTTAAACGACAAATAAACCAAACATAGCAATGGGAAAGTACTTCGATTTTCCGTATCTTTCTAAATTTTTTTTCACATTTCTTAATTATTGTACAGTTGTAATTAATAAAAGATACAGTTTAATGTAATATTTAAAATCAAAATTGCAATTTGTTAAAGTCCTAGTGAAAACTAGAATGCATGGAAGTTTTTTTTAACCTTGCTGAATTAAAATTGCTATCTTTTTCCTTTCTTTTAAATGTTCATAAACGAAAGAGATTAAAAGAAAAAAAAATAGTTTGTAACCCTTCAGGAAACTAGAGGCGAAATAATGTTTCCTAATATACCAGATTCCTAAGTTCTTATACGATTCTTCTCTTTCCTATTATATAAAACCACACTACAAAAGAAAACTACTCTTTCCTCTTTATATTTTAATCTTTTCTAATTTCACGTAGCACGATCTTGCTTTAACTCGACTTTTATCACCTAGGTAATAGCGGGTAATTATTCTTATCGTAGTAAAAAAAGAAAAGAAGAAAAAATATAAGATTTTCTATTTCTAAGAATCTTGATGATTTTTTTATTTATTATTCCTTTTTAAACAATGAGTTATTTAACTGCTAGATAATAAGCATCATAGAAAAAAAGAAATTATAATAATAATAATAACAACAACAATTTAATCCTTTCAAGTTTAGTGTTAAAAGTTTCATTACTTTTTGACAATTCCAGAAGTAAAATACATCACATAAATACATAATAAAAAAATTACATTCATAATAAAATAAGAAAAAAAATTTTTTTTAAAGAATCATTTTTAATTGGAATAAAAAAAATTAATTAATGTGACTGTGGATTTGTGACCAAAGGAAAATACTCCAATGTATATTTTTTTTCTATTATGTGAACTTTTTGTCACTTTTTTATATTCAGATATATAAAAGAGAAGCACTTATTTTTATTTCCTTTTTATTCCGAATGCAAGATATGGCCGCGTTTTTAATTAATGCTTATGATCACAATCATTACTCTGAGTGTCGAAGGAGGAAAAAAAAGTATCAAAATAAGAAATAGCATCTTATAGTTGGGTAATAATTAAATTTTCATTGAAAACACTTTGAAAAGGCGGCAGGAATCCATTTTTGTACTGCCTTTTTACGGTTACAGTTACCTCTTCCTTGTTCTTTTATTTATTTATTTTTTTAAATCTCTTAGAAAGCGTTAATAATTTAAAAGATATAAAGATATTTAATTCATTAGGCTCTAAGTAATCTTTGCGCTTTGATTAATTTAGTTATTGTTAATAAACCAGCATAATTAATAATAATTCAATTTGGTGATACTCATTCTTTATTTATATTGAAATATAGTTAAGTCCCTAAAGGATTTCTACAAATAATTTTGTAAAGTCGCTGCATTTATAAAATATTTAAAAAAAAAAAGTAATCACCGTCTTTTCATATATATGCGTCTATTTATCATCTATCTATTGTTTGATGCGTATGACTTTTTAATTAAGAAATGAAATTGTGAGAAAGGCATCAAAAATAGAAGATTATTTTACAGATTTATTTCACTTTCTTCTAACTATTAATATAATTCTGATGTGCTTTTCATTTAAACTAATTTAGTTTAAATTATTTAAGTGCATTGCTCTTAAATTTCGAAAGATTTTAAATTTTGCTTTAAATGAAAATCATTTTTTGGAATTCTTGGGTTTTAAAATTATAAAGCGAGAGAAATATACATTCGAATTATGGTTACATGTACGAAAGAAGAAAATTTAAATAATATTTTTGAACGAATTGTGTTCTAATATTTTTTTGCACATTCATCATACATTTTAATTTTTAACATAATGTATATAAAATATTTTTCTATGATAAAAAGCTACAAATTTTAACTTGAAAACAAATGGTAATTTTTTTCCTCTAACACAAAGATATATTGAACTGTTAAATGGAGAAACTATGAAAAACAGTGCTGCAAAGGAAGAAGCCTATAAATATATCATTAGCATTCTGAGACATGTAAATAAGAATCTCACGTAAATCAACTTACTATAGAGACAAATTCGAGCTTTATAGGGTAAGAAGGCTCACTAAAGGGTAGAAAGTAAGTTAAGAAAACTCAAGATTAAGAAGTTTTATCCCAACCATTTTTGTAAAAAAGATGACTGTTACGTCTCTACTTTACACTTATATGTCGGTGATCAGAAGACTTCATAGTTTCCTCCCTTGCAATATGTAAATTTGGCTATGAAAAACCACACGAAGGCCCGATGTGAAGTTAATAATCAGTAAAGTTTAATAGCATTCTAAAGTAGTTATGCCTCCTATTCTCCAAAATGAATAATGAATGTATATAATAGTCTATTCTAACGCAAGAAAAGAGAACTGTAGGCTTATTTTCGGTTATACATAAGAGACACATAATTTGTTAATTAAAATATTTTAAGTGTTCGTTTGTTCTATAAAAATACAAGAAGGTTCTTATACATGTATAATATGAAATATAGACGGTACTGATATGCTTTTTATATCTTAGAATGAAAGTATGAATCTCATAAATTGTCACTACTGCTAAAGAATGAATGTATAATCATGTTTGTATGTTTGTTTGTTTCATAGTTTGTTGTGGAAAATTTGTTTTTCTTTTAGTGCAAAAGAGCCTCATGCAATAAGAATTACGATTTAAAATAAATTCCCAAATGTAACTGTTTGAGGAGAGAATTGAACTCATAAACACCTGAAACTAGGATTTAATGCCAAACCATCAGTTTGAAGAGAGGGAAATGCATTGACACTATCATCTCATAATGTTAAAACTACGAGCTGAGGGTCTACCTATCTTCTTACACCATTTCGCCCGTGTCTACCTGGAAGATAATTAGATATATTCTATATACTGAAGTAGAGATATATCTAGATCTCTTCTACACAGAAGAATCTAGAAGAATTTTATAAATAAGATACCTAAACACTTACACATTTCTCTGTTCAATGGTTCTTAGGTTCGATTCTGCTGCAGTCGATGTTTTTAATAGTTCCGAACTCATTTTATATTTTTGTATCCTAATCGAATAAGACGTTTTGTGCAATTAAATTAATAAATATAATTCCTGTAAATGTTTCACGAATGAATATACTATCCCTAAATTGTTCATTCTCTAGCTTTAGTGTACACATTACGTATGTATATCTTAATGCAAAATATTTAAAGGCAAACAGGATATCACTTCGATTGATTTATAAATTATTTTCGTTTAAAAATGCTCTGAGTACCTCACATTTTTTTATGTTTCACCCCAAAAGTCTTTATATATCTATATATTTATTCGCTATTATTTACAAGCAAAATAAATACATTGGGGCAAAGAAAAAAAGCTATTTGAAAAGAACTTCTTTGGAAACATTTTATAGAGCTTCTTTCTTACAAAGAAAACCTCTCGTTCGATTTCTTTACAGATATTTCTTAAGTATTTCTTACATAGCTGTAAGAAATGTGCTGCTGCTGCCTTCAATTTAATGGCGAGGTCTGTATTTATGAATGTCGCCAACGGTAAAAGAAGTCACATTTTCAATGGGTTCTTGACGACCTTGGTTATTTTCTGCGGTAGAAAAAAAATGTTGTTTCAACAACTTGTGAGAATTGGCGCATTTATGGAAGCGATTTTGGTCCTCTTTTCATCCTTTAGTTAGATTTTTCTTTCAATACATATCTTTTTTAGTCATTGGTTTTATTACGATTGATTCGTTCATCCAGAGCAACAAAACTCAGTTAAATCTTTCAAGGTTTCATATCACTAGAGACATATTAATGCTTACCAAATTTTTAACGCAGATATATAAAATAAAAAGAAGGATAATTATTGATTAGTTCAAGTATCGAATCTACAATTCTCTGGATTCAAAAATAACGCGTTTTTCCCTTTACCAGTTTATCACACTAGTTGCTTAAAATCATTGAATGTTTATAAACATGAAAATCATGTTTCTGGGTTTTCTTCTCTTTATCTTGATTATTTGTATAAATGCAACCCACTCGATGAAAATTTCTTAAAAATCTTTGTGTTAATACGACATGAAAGAAGGGCGGATCGGATGGTCTTACGCAGAGTTAATTCATCCTCACACTTGTACTCTACACGGAATCAATCATTAAATTATACATTAATATAAAAAGTTCATACGTTCATGTTTTCCGAAAGGATTCTGAAAACAAGTTCAATCCAAGGCATTGTTGAAATATGGGCAATAGCTGTTTCATGTTTTTGTATATACCAATTTGTAAATTGGGAGTTTTTCAGGTTTTCTTTTTTGGAACGTATGAATATGGGCAACTACCTATAAAAGGTTCTTCCGAAAGATGGGGGATGCTGGTTGGTTAGTGTATCAGTAGCGATACTTATTTAGATAACTGAAGCACATTTCAAACCATTACCTCCAACAGTTTTTCAAGTCTAAAAATGCATAGATATTTTGTTAAGTTTGGCTATTTCATTGTTTAATGGACATATTTTTGCCAGCCAAAGTTATAAATGCAGCCACAACCACTTCTAAGTATTAAACCATCTTTGACCAGTCAAGTGACGAAGTCAATACCTGGGCTGGTGCCGTTGTCTCCTCTTCATTCCACAGGAAAACCACGGAATGGTGTAGTCTAAGACACTTAAAACGTGTGCATGCCCCTCTCAGCACGATGGCCTTGACGTGGATCAAGTGACCACAGGAACGAAGTTTTCCGTATCTGTCTGCCTTGGCTTCATTAATTACGAGATAAAATTCTTAAAAAAACTATCTAGCAACCATTTCTTTCTGAGGCTAGGAAACGTCACATACGGATCTGTACCCATTCCTTGACTTGAATTCTAACCTACGCGAAATACTTGATTCCATATTGAAGTGTAACCGCGAAAACAGTATTCATAAGCCAGAATCAAGTGAAGGGAGCGGTGCTTCAACTGTAAGCAATTGTTATTGCAGAATATTAAAAAAACGGGATGACAACTGGTAAAATTTAATAGGCCTGAATAATAGGCCAATAATCTTATTAATTTTGACAACTTAATGCATTTTTTAGTAAGTTTTCTAATTAAAATTAAATTTTTTTCACTTTTTCCAAAATAAATATCTTTAATTTATTTTGTTTTCGAATTTTTTTCGATGTTCTTTTCACATAACAAAAATGTAAATTCAAGTCAAACTTTTTTTTATTAAATTAAATTAATGTAAGCTCTTGCAGAAAAAACTGTTATCCATCGACTCATTATATCTGAAGGCAAATTATGTTTATGAAAATATACTGAACCAATACTTAATCTGAACATATAAGTCATTCATTTCTCTAGAACCAGCAATAAAATACGATTTTGTATAAATCTACTCAGAATTTTTCTTCTTCATTTCCAAGATGAAAAAAAACTAAAATATTCCAAAAAATTCCTTTTTTTTTCTTTTACCGAGTTCTCGGCGAGAAAAATCTGCCAATAAATATCTCATTCTTGCTCGCAGCCGTAATGCGTTCAAGAAATTCGCGCAAATTCTTATTCAATCATCCATTATCAATCATCGGGCGAGAAATGTATTCATGTATACAACATTTTGCTGGGGACACATTTCGAGCACGACAGGCGGAGCGGCTTGTAGATTTCTGCGTAATGCGACAAAAATGGATGAGGTTGAAGGCTGCATACATTTTAATCGCAGAGAGATGCCTCACCGCCAAATTTGAGTGTGTGGTTTGTCGAAGTTGTCAGGAGCTGTTGACAAATTCATCACCACACGTGCTTCTCGGTACATGTTATCTAATATATAAAAATAATAATAATAACTACTTTGCGTATTTCCAAGCATCAGTGACTTTCGAATGCTTTTTAGAAAAAAATTTCCTTCGTAGTGTTACTCCAAAACTGTGAAAGCGTATTTGCTTATAGATACATATTTTTATGATTACTTTATTCTTTTTTGATAAATTCACATAAAGGATAATTCTTCAATTAACATTTTATGATTATTGTAATCGGTAAGAAAGTAGAAGTTATTTCAATATATTTACTGGTATATTTTTTTTGTCAATAATGTCCTCTAAGTATAATTAACGATCATGTATTTTTGTCAAAAGACGTGGTTGACGCCTGAGTTGTCATGTCTATGGAGTGAAGGCAAAAACATTTAATTTTACCAAAGTTTAAACGTGCAAAAACTTTTGAACTTATCATATTTATATGGTACAGAAACATTAGTAAGCAAGCAAATATAATTTGATCATTATCTCTTTAAAAAAAAATTAGACGGTGACAGCATGGAAGACCAAGACAGTTACCTTCCCTTGAGAACGACAGTGCATTCTTCTAAACGAATATTGTTTTATTCTCATTTTCTTTATCACATTTAATTGTTTCCCTATATTCTTGATGATAGTTGGGACGGATTCTTGTGCTAATCTTTTGCTCGTGTACCACTCAATAAAAAGATTTCCCAGTATGCAAATCTCAGCTCCAACAATAAGCAGCTTGTTGAATGTTTAAGCCTTTTAAATCCTTTGTTTCTGTCTGGAAAAATAACCAGCTCTCCTCTGTGAGACTTCCAAACTGTCGTGTTCTATTGTTTCAATGGTTGTCCTGGGTTATTAGGTAGAAATGCCATGTAGGTAGAACTTGTTCTCACGTAAAAACTTTCAAGAGATCTGTTTTTTATTTGAAATAAGCATACCATTTTAGAGTGGTACATTGTTTCTTATATTTTAGAAACTTGTTTTTATATTTTTGGTATATTTTACAATTATAAAGAACAGTATTAATGGATTTGATAAAAGTAATTGTTAATAAATTACTGCTTATATTTACTGTGGTTTTTTTGAACGAATATGTTCCTGAATTTCACTAAATTTGATTAAAATGTTAATTATAAACATGAAAAATTCTCTAGGGTAATTTTTTTTTTATTTTGAGTAAAAAATAATAAGATTTCATTCGCACAAATCATTCATTTTATAATTACCTTTCACAAAATATTTCTCTAAAATCTGCATTCTTTTTAATAAATTTATAGCAAAAGAAATGGAGTATTTAAATTAAATATTATATAAACTATATTTAAAACTAATTATATATATAACATGAAAAAACATTTTGATTTGGAATCAAATTATAAAAGTTGTGGCATATATTTTTTCACAAAAATTTCATATTGTAAAAGAAGTGAAATTTATCTAAAAAATTTGTAATGATTCGACAGCGAATGATATTTTAAAACTAAAGTGCCACGTTTCTATTTTCCAAATATATTCCGATTTGGAATGTTATGAGTATATCAATCATTCTGCTTTGAGTACATCGAAAAATACATTTTCTCATTTATATGTGAATGTAAAAATTACGATTATAAAATTTCAAATATATAAATTATTCAGTAACTTGATAGTAATGATTTTTATTCTTTCCTATGTAATTATGTATTACAATAAACTCTCTATTTGATTATAAACTTTCCATAATAAATAACTGTTCCATCAAGATATAAATAAAAGCAAATCTTTGAAAAATTTTATTTTCTTCGTAATATTTATTTTAATTGAATGTACATTTTCACCTGGAACAGAAAAAAAATTGTCGTGAATTTGTGTTGATAAAAATTTTAGCGAGTTCCTCTAATTTTTTTCTAATTCACAACATACATTTTCATTTGTAGAAGCCATGCTTAAGAAAGAAAAAGTTGAATTAAAATAAAATTGGAAGAGATAACACTCGAAAAATTCCTCGACACGCTGATGAAGGCGAGTTTGCGACAGATAATAATCCGACTGCCCCATCCGTCAATGTCTGTTAGCGTTGCGCAACTCTGCCGAGTAAAACGATGGGAGCCGATTAGATCTTCCTTGTTCTCTTTGCCCACTCCCCAACCCCCTGGATTATGATACCCTTTCGCGTCGGCGACTTTACGCCCCATCGAGTCGCATTAAACAAGACTAGCTGATTTTTAAACTGGGCTGAACGCTTGCATCCGAGCACCGTCCTACACTTGTTTTTACCAGATTCCAACCCATTCTGTCTCGTAATTTTGTGATTTTTGGCGAATATATATATATATATATATATATATATATATATATATATATATATATATATAATCATTATCATGGAACTCATTTATAAATATATAAATTTAGAAATGATTTCTTTATTAATTCTGAAGATGAGCCGATAAGTATCACAGTGGATATCTTAGTGATACGGCACCACCCTTTTTAGCTCAAAAAGTCTAAAATTCGATCCCAGCCATAACGGACGGTACCATGTAGGGAACACTTTCTAGGCTAACAATTAATGCAAGGCATTTTAATGTTCAGCATTTCCTTAAGGATTTTTCACAGACTTATGAATCACAATTAAAGTCAATAAAGTTACATTTGGTAGATTTTATGATCAGCCCACGTAAATTGTAAATATTATAGCTATTTAAGTTATACTCAAATATATGAATGTATACGTCATATTTCAAAATTAGAAGACTGTATCTTTGAGATTTAAGACATGTATTAAATTATTATGAAAAATAAAGATTAAAACGAAAAGAGAAAAACCAGGAGAGAGAGTATAAGGAACTCACATCATTTTATTTCACTGTAAATATTAACCAACGAAATTCCGCAAAATGAAACAATCAATTTTTTTCTGGAGACAGGAAAGGAAGGTAACATAAAAAATCATTTTACTGTAAAAGAGCGTCGTATATAAATATATCTCTTTTCCATAAGAATATTCTTTTTCGCTTATCGGAATGCCGGCACCGAGTTATTTATTTTCTGAAGTTATCCCTCTGACTGTTTTTCAAAAAGAGTTTGGAGTGTTATTAATTTTACAGTCCCGTGCTTTTTTCCTTCTCGAAAAGTAAAACAAAACGGCTCGTGCAGCCCCCTTCCCCCTTCTAACTTGGCCTGTCGCTTCGGGCTTTCCTTTCATCTTGCTTTTATGGGAGATTATGACACTCAGAAGAGATTAAAGTCATCCTCATCGCTCAATGACTAAAAATTTTCTTGCGAGACGAGGAGAGGGTAGAAAAAATAATAATAATAATAATAAAATTTCCTAACGCGGTGACAGTTACGACGCTCGTGCACCCCTTTCCCCTCCCCTTCGCTCACATCCACGAACGCCCAATCAATCAATAGAAAAGGTCGTCACGTGAGCCCCTTGGCTTTTTTTTTTTTTTTTAATTCTTCTCTTCTTATCCCAAAATGCAGTGTAGAAAAATATTTTATAATTCCGATAAAAGAAAAGTTATACGTTTATATAAAACGTGGAACTGTTACAGTGTTTCAGCTGAAAAGAGCAGTATCTTGACATGTTTGTTGAGGGTTTGGAGAACAGATTCTTCGGCGAAGTCACCAGGAAAAAAAAAAAAGAAAAATCGGACGTTGATGGAGAGGGGAGGACGAGTGTATGATGTATGACCGCGCATCCTGTAAAGAAGTTACAGTTCTGTGCGGATCTATCTCGTCACTTTTATGAATTAATAATTACCCGCGCGCTCATTAATAATCCAAGAAGCACGAGTTGAGTAAAATTAACTAAAACAAAATAAGACTCTTTCGAACACCTGAAGTATTTTTATCAGAAGCCTACTCCAAAAGAAACATTAAACCTTTTCATATTTTTTTCAACGTAGATTAAAAATACTACTTATAATTCGATGGACACGTTATTAATGTCAAGTTAAATTTGGGATACTTAAATTAGTGTGTGGTGTCATACAAACAGTTAGAATAAGACTTGATTTTTGCATGCTAAATGATAATATTATGATATAAAACTAAAGCTGGTTCTAACAAATATGTATATATTAAAAATATAGAAATATAAAGCCAATGTACTGTGTAAGACATTTTTTAAGAGATTAGGAAGGTCTAAAAGAAAAGGGAAAATGCGAAGCGCAGGAATGGAAATCATAATTTTTCCTTTTTGTGTGATAATTTCATCATTTACCATAAATTGAGAAGCTTGTTTATAAATTAGGAGTTCAAAAATACGCGAGGAAAAATCATGTTGAAAATCAATTCTTGACCTAAATTTATGTTAGCAATCGGTTTAGAGACTTTTAGCAATTCTTAAAAGTTTTTACTTTCTCCTAAGTAATTAAAGCGCATTTAATCAACACTTATAGTAACTATTACAAACAACTACAGCTATCTACGTACCCATAAACTTTTAAGCTGAAACTCAGACCAATGACTGTTGAAATATTAATCTAGCTTTGACACTGAAAGAGCAGAGAGAATTTCTTAACCCGAAAATGTGTAATAAATGGTGAGTTGGGGCTCTAATCCCGAGATATAGGTTTTCATTTTGACTAGTCTGAAAATTTTCTAATTATTTCCTAAGAGCTTCGTACTGCTGGACTTGAAAGTGAACAGAAAACACTCCGGGCTTCAGATCAACAGCCTGACACTTAAGATTTTGACTCAGACGTGAATATTTATAAAAATTTTGAACTTTCAAATGCAAACTTCAGTCAAATCATTATCTTTTATGAGCAGAAAAAGACAACAGAGAAACAAACCAAACCTGTCACGAAAAACGTCTCTATCGTCAGCAATAACTTGGTGTTAGATAGACAAATGGATATCACAGTTCCAAAGCTGTGACACCCCTCTTAGAACAGCAAAGCACTGTTCCATTATTTCATTAGAAACGAAATAATATCATTCTTGTACACTGATATGTTGATCCAGATTTTGTATTCTCAAGTGATTTACCTCCACTGAGGCGATACCGAGGGGCTGCATTGAATAAGGCTGATCATCAGGAATCGTTCTCTAAACATCGATTGCAGGATTTTAGTGACTTAAATTCTCGTTTGCATCATTCATTGTCAGTAATCCCATAGTACTTCAAACAACACTATATATGTTTCTATTATATCATCTATTGAATCCTGCATAGGTATTAAAGACAACGAAACAAAACACAAAAACAATTTTATTTGCGAAATTTTCAACAATAAATTATCGTATTAAGAATTTTTAATGAATTTTTTGAAGGGCTCAAACTGTATTCTCTTTGCTATGGAATGTTCTGGGTACTGAAATTTTACAATAATTGTTATGATTTTGCTTTCTGCGAAGGAGTATCTTTCGAAGTGGGTGATTGGGAGTTTTCTCTTGAGGTATGTGAATATAATATTCTGTACATGAAAACGCCTCTTGGAATCTTACAATGGCTTTACATTAGTGGACTGTTTGTCTCTCGGTATCAATTATAATTACTTATGAATTTCCATTTTCTGTTATAACTTGTTTTGGTTTTGAAATTTCTTTCCTGAGGAGCACTTGTTAGTATCCCTGAAGACTCGCTTTATACTTCTGCGCATATTTTGTATATAGTATTAGTTTATACTGATAATTACAAGCTCGAATGTTTAACCGATAAATTGAAATAAAAGTTTAGAAATTGAGAAAGAAATCAGCGTCTATTGTGTTGCATTCTCTCTTAGTCTTTTGGCTATGCAAACAACTTGCCTTAATGAAAACAATCGAAAATGTTACCTTTAAAAAATGATTAATAAGAATACAAAAATACAGGAGAAAAAAATCAGGACTTTTTTAATATCTCCACTTATTTATTTTCTTCGACATATTCCTTGTTCAAACACTGCACTTTTTCCTCTTCTTTCAAATTTAAAAACTGCTGTGCATGTGAAAGGAATTAAAATACCTTGATACTTACTTACTTATTAATTTTTTCTTTTCACAATTTCATTATTATTGTTGACATTTCATTCAAATTTTCTGCATAAAATCCCATATGGTTCGATTCGAAAATAGATTTTCAATGACGTCAAAGTTTTCTTAGAATTAATATACGACTCTTTTCATAGAAAACTGAAGGGAATTTTCTTCGCTGCAGGGAATTTCCCCATTGCACCTTTGTATTGTTTCCACATCCTAATGAAATGTAAGTACATATTTGTTTTTCCCTACAAAAAAGAGGTGAAATTCCCTTTCAAAAGTACAGTCTTCAAGATGAATTAGAGTCTCGCCCATGAGATATGCACACATCATTAGCAGGCCTTTCTTAGCGCGGGAAAGACGTTAGCTATTTCTCCCACGCATAGACCCCTGAGGGGGGATATAGAATAATGTTGTGTGTTGCTGCTAATGAGTTTCCTTTCTCCCTTGTCTTCTGATATCTCAGATTTTCTCTTTCTGCAGAATAAAGTGTCGCAGGGCGGAAGTATTCCTTGGAACTAATTCCCTAAGCGTCCTGACCGTCTTTGTGTGCATAAGTTTGGCTTTGAATACCAGAGGTCAAGTGTTTGAAGTAACGCATATTGACTCATCGATAATTGAAATCCGTCATCGTAATCGCAACAGTTACTGCCATTCTTTTCCAAGCTGGTATGAAAGGAATCGGTCTTTCGTTTGATGCTTGTTGCAATACAAAAGCAGCAGACTTTCTTCATCGCATGAATATTCTCTAACAGGTGTTAGAGTTTCAGTTCCAAGGTACTTAACTGTAGTTCCTTTTAACTGCAAATTTAACAAAAATAAAGCCTCGTATCAATAATCAGATCCTCACTGAAATTCTAAAATGTCCAAAATTCGTTTGAATGCAAACATTCCTACCATTGTTTCTTAAATCAGAAGAGAATTTTAAAATATTTTCAAGTGAATCTCCGAAAAGCGAGCTTTTGCATAGTGAACAAACAAGCATGTAAATCCAGAGTTATTAGGAGATGCGGAAAAAACACCCTCTTTTGAGAATCCCCACGACATTCTCATTATCTTGCTATTAATATTTCTATTTTTGCTCAGACAGAGTGTCTCAGTTATTGCTCTCCCCGCAATCAACAGTATTGCTTTGGTCTTCATTTCAACCATTGTTGTGTTCGATTCTCAATTTGGGTGAAAACTCCCAACATATTTATTATTTCCATATTTATAATTTTGCTTACAGGATTCTTGAAATCCAAAGTCTAAGGAATATTATTCCTTAGACTTTGGATTTCAAGAATAATTTACTAACGTCTTCGTGACAAATATGGTAGCTTAATGGTTATCATTCTGATATTTCCTGCATTCAACACCCACTTCGGGAATGGATTCTTTACAGATTTATGAGTGTTATGATGTTTCCATTTAAATCGAAGATTTTACTTGAAAGCGAAGATCTTCGATCCTTGAAGTCAAAGACTTACAAACAAATCTCTCAGAATCTCTTTCTCAAATGTCAAACTTATAAGGAAATTACTTTTTTATTTGATTTGCAATTCAATATGTTAAGCCGTTCTAATCTTCTTTCGACAATGCATATTCAGATTCCGCTTTAAATTGTTAAATTTAAGTCCCGTTCGAATTAGATCGGTCAAGACAAAGCTACTGTAGAGCGACAAATTGACTCAAACTTTATTGTCGACTACCGTAGAATGAAACAGCATTTTATAACGAATTCATAATCGTCATTATAGTAATTGTAATCCTAAAAACAAGTCGTGATATGCTTTTAAATTCTTTAGATGCGAAATGAAAAAAATGCTTGCATTAATTAAATTTTACATTATTGGTGATCATAGCAACAAGTTGTTTTTCTGGATTTTCTGCTAGTGTTATTCTAACTATTTAACATCCTTGACAGGGGGTTGTACCCAAGTAAACATAAACGACAGAAACCATCTGTCTGTCATTCTAGCCGTCTGAAGGGTCATTTCTCTGTTTACAAAACTAACTGTTATCGGAGACAAACTTAAGTGTTGTTTACCTACACCAATACCTTAAGGTAAGGCTGAGGCCATATGTTTTGTTTATCTGATCTTTTAAAGTTCCTATATTTACTAAACAAAGGAGTTGGGAACGTTGCAAAAATATACGATGTACTTCTCTGTTTGTATTTCCTTCTTTGCAGTGAATTTTACTTTAAACGTGTTTTTATTTTCCGCTGGATATTTCGTACTCACGAGAAAATGAGAGAAAGTTTAGACATTTCTCGTCACTTCGTATTTATGTTCTTGAGAGGTAAGATACAAGAATAGTAAATGTTTGAATTGGATAAGTGTTAGAGTAAGGAAACAAACTCTGCACATCAGAACCATCGTATTATAATTTTGTTAATTTTATTTCAATTTAAGAGCATCTATAAAAATGATGTTTTTCAGAGAAAGTATAAAATCAAAATTTTATACATTTAAAAAGATACCTTTTCTATGCAAAATTAACGTACAGGTATCCTATAACACAAATATATCGCTGTCTTATAGTCTTCCTGTGATGAATTATTAAATTTGATGAGGGACAAACCTTATTTCTACTTTATCACACCACCAATGCTCTGAAATACTGGCCCTTATCGCCGATGAAGACTCGATTGTAAGCGATGGTCAACAGCGCATTATTTTGAAATTTAGAATGTAGTAATTTCCGCAATGAAGTTGAAATCGTATCCTTAAGCATAAATTATACGTAGTCTCTTAAATAAAAGAAAATAATAAAATTGCAAGTAGGAAAATTTATTGAAAAAAAATTTATATGTGGATGTCTAAAAAATGGGTAATTAAATCAATTTTAACTTCTTATAAAGAGTTCACATTCTGCTTTAAGAAAGCACGGATGCTAAAAAAAAATTCATATTATTACATTTACAACCTCAAAATACTTAATGGGATAATATACACTTCAGCCTTTTATCATTTAATAAATAAGGAAGTGTGAAATTATGAGACCTATTAATACTAAAGATTAGAAAAAAGTACAAACATCTGAAATTAAAAAAGAATCTTTAATTAGTTTACAAAGAATGTAGATTAAATAGAAAAAACACAAAGTGTAATTTTCAAACTATTTATATATTTTTTTTTCTTAATCAATGATATATAATTTTTGTAAATGAAGTATCTGAAAAACAAATATATTCTTTTTAAAAAAGCTACATAGTGGAAAAAAATAATTATGAAATGTGTTACAAAGTAACCTATAATTATATTTAAATCTCTCATATTTGTTTGCCGAATATCCTCTGGCCATTCGGGTGTAAAATATGACCGAAAAAAATTCGAAAGCACGATTGCCACACGAAAAAGAAATGAAATTCATTTGCATAGGCAAAATATATTCGTATTCATCGTTTTTATCTTCCTTGTAGCGCTCCCTTTTCAAAAGAGGCCTGAATTTATTGCACACACAGTAATAACAGTTTATAACATTAACGCTAAATAAACATTTGTTCTGACTCACAATCCTGCTTGTTGCCATTTTGTCATTTGAAATTATTGCCCGAGATGGAAAAAAAAAAAAAGCGAGAGAGAGAATGGCGGTCCTGAAAACAATGTTTCCTTCATTTGCTCATTTCTTTTCTTTTGCATGCTTCAGACGATAATTTTTTTTCTTCATGTGATACTCTGAAATAAGATATTGTTTATAAGCTAATTTAAAACTTATTTTATGGAGCTAATCAAGTGAAAAAGTATTTGATAATTCACTGGTTCACATCTTTATCAATTATATCTGATATTTATGTTGATATTGTTAAGCAATAAAGAGTGCAATAAAAAAAAAGATTTCATTCCTTATTAAAAATGAAATTTTTTGTAAAGATGTCTTTTTTAAATAAATATCCTATATCGAAAAAGTATTTTTTTTCTGATATTTTTTCGTTTTGTGTTATTTTATTAAGCATTTAGTTTCGATTTCTCGTAACCAAAGTTGTTAAAATACACTTCGTATTTTTCACTCACGGTCAACTGGCCCATACAACGCCTGATAACAGATTCACTCACGTTATCAATCATTTCTCACCTCTTTAGTTTGATTTAATTTTGAGGGTAAAATCAACTTGACCAGTGAGTCCTCTGGCTATGAAATTATAACAAATTAAAATTTTGTAACATATGATAAATTAAATTATCTGAATCAATTATATTGAACTTGGTTAAATTCATTATTTTATGAA
The DNA here is from genome assembly GCA_030067965.1 of Latrodectus elegans. NCBI lineage: Eukaryota > Metazoa > Arthropoda > Arachnida > Araneae > Theridiidae > Latrodectus > Latrodectus elegans. The sequence continues at coordinate 81,044,644 of CM057812.1, read as the reverse complement.
ATACCTTTCAATCAATAGTAAAGTGCTATGAGTGATTAAAGTTTTTTAACTGAACTCTTTAATTGTTTATTCGCTGCTGCAAACGATTTTTTTAACGAAAGCTAGAATAAAACTCGGTAATCCTCTCTATTGCTGAGCTTCATATGTCTACATTTCCCAAGCTTTTACTCAGAAAGGCACGCCTAAGTGTTAGCCTGAAATTTATCCAATCTCAAACAAATAATTTCAAACTGACCTTTTACCCAGGCTGATCATTTGGTGAGTTCGCCACATATTTAATGGTCAGTCATGACATTTCACTGCAGTCCCTCAAGGTGTGCCCCTTGCCTTCAGAATTTCAACTATCCCTCTTTCGGTTACAGTTACACCCCAAAAGCCAAGAGTGAAAAAGTGAAGGAATGTGTTTCACCTATACTTTTCCTCTGCAGTCGCTTTTATTATTTTCTTTCTTCCCGCAAATGTCTAAGTCCTCTAGAAAGCTTCATATAATTAAGCAATTCGCAATGCTGGAGTTAATCCCTTATCGTTTTCTCTTTTCTTAGATCGAAAACTTACCAAAATAATTTTTTTTGTTTTCTTTGTTTTTATTTTTTTTCTCCCTCGTTCGTCGCGTGCAAACGATACTCCACGGTCGCATTAATCATTCATCACTAGTGTTGCTCCTTTAAGATGTTATAAATTATTCAAAACCAAAACTATATTTACGATTTTTCGTTGGTTGGTAGAGGGAGAGATTGAATAGGGGTTGGAATGAAATAACCATGGCCGCTCCTAAGGGGTGCTTTCGATTTTTTATTTATTATTTATTTTTTTTTTTAGCTCTTCGGTTAACTGCATTGTTTTTGTCCAAAGTTAACGTCCCTCGTAACCGCTGAAGGACAGATTATGGTTCTTACAAAAGCGAGGAGATTATTGGAATCCTAATTACAAATTCTGAAAAGTTTTCACTGTTGCAGCTTGTTTTTTTAGAAGAGTAGCGCGCTTATACATACTGTCTGCTCTTTCAAACTTTCGATTCTTTCGTTACCTCTTTAATAATATAAGGACTGTGAAGGGAAGACTGCTTTATTTATTTATTCTCCCTGACTCCTGACAAGAATTTTGTTCTTTTATTTCCTGTAAATTAATTTGGGAAGATACGTAAGTGAAGTTTAACTATTAGGTACACCTACGCATCCTCTCTTACAAAGAAGCTCCATATTTTCTCTTACTCTAATATACATGCTCGTTGTTTAATCATTTAAGATAAAATATTTCAAGCGATATATTTCATCTGAGAAGAATAAGCTTGGAACATATATTTTTTACTTAAATAAATTCATTTGTATATTTCATGTGATTTAAAATTTGTTTCCTGATACTGAAAATGAATATAAATGCTTCAGCTTATGTAAATTAAAATCTGATGAAAATCGTTGAAATGAATAATATATTAGAAAGCTATAAAATGGGCTGAAGTATTTATAGTAAGAATATTTTTTCGTGTATTAAAATTGAAGTTTCGCTTTTTTTAATTTATTTGTATTATTCATTGGCTTCTGCTTGAATAATGTTCAGGAACTCGTTTTCATTCATTAGTTATTAGCGTAAATAATAACATGTGTAGGTGGTTTAGATTTTGTTCATTGTTTTATACGCATGAAAAAGTGTTCAATAACTAATCCACTTCTAAATATTATGATACATTCAATAAGCGGTTTTATTTTAATACTTTTGTTTTTAATTTTAAGTCTCTATTTATGTGTGATTATTAGTTTAACATAAAACTTAAATATATATTTAGTAAAATTATTGATGTCTGTATCATGCTGATTTGAATCAGATCGTAAAAGCACAGAACTATAGATTTAATCTATATTAAAATTATTGTTTAGATTTTATTTTAATGGAAATAAATACGCGTTATTTAAAAATTACTTACTTTGGTTTGTTTTTCATACTTCAGATATCTCTCAACCAGGAATTTCGTAAAATGTTGTAAGATTAACATCTGATTTTAAATACATCAGAGATATTCTTTACGGGAAAAAAAAAAGAAATTTGAAAAAAGGTGTGAGAAAAAATAAATAGAGGGTATTTTCCAGACATAGTAATTTGTTTTACGTCCCGACTCCTATCCTTTTGGAGAAATAAATCTTGTATTTTGAATTCTTTTGTGTGTATTCAATTCTTGTTACCTTACAAATTCAAATATATACGTTAATATAAATGCACCGTCTTCTTTCTTTTCAGATACTCCTGCGAGATATACAAATCTTGGAAGTTAGGTAAGATGCTCTTCATTCAATTTCATTTCCGAGTTTGCCACTTTTTTTTCTTTCTCATTGTTATGTTTATGTCTCTCTTATTCTATTGTGAAAATCTGCTTTTGAAAAAATTTTTTTGTGTATTTTTCATTTCATTACTTGATCTAGCCACTATATTTTCCTCTAGCGTGGGCGGGATTACCCTTCTTTTGTATAGATATATATAGAAAGTGAAAGCTGAAAGATGAAAACTCAACCTTGTTTGCGTTGTTGGGTGGATGTTACTCTACTTTTTTTTCTTTTTGTAAGTCGATTTTTTTTCCTGTTATCGATTTAAATAATATTTGATAGCAAAAATGATAGCTTTTTTTTTTTATCGTTGTTCGTTGGAAGGATTGAAAGCAAGCGTTGAAATATCATGTTTAGTGACCGAATTTCCATTTTTATCCACTTCTTGCATTCTTTTGCGGTGTTTTTAAAGGGTGCAGGGAATTATAAAATTCCTATCATTGATGGCTACTTTCGATAACACCCGTTTGTTTTTTTTTTAATATTTTTAATTAAAAAAACAAATATGTCTTAATATTTTATATTTATTTAATCTAGACGTCCTTAATAGTTTAATGACAAGATCATGTTCTTTAAGTAGAAATTCTGAAATTCAATCCTAACCGCAGTTGCTGTGTTGAGTAAGGTTGATATTGCTCTCTCTTTTTAAAGACAGATTGTTATAGTAAATGTTTGAAATGCTGTCGTGAATAAATGTGTTAAAAATTTATCAGCTCAATGCTTTTTGAAGATCATATTTTTCATATTTATTTCGAAAATATATCAAGGAAAAAGGCTTTTCTAAAGAGAAATGTAAAATTCTTCTCCAACCCAATTGATATCAGTATAGATAGCGGTCTTGCCTTCTGCTCAATAGGTTTAGAGTTCGATTCTCCTTCAAGAATAGAAGCATGTAGAGCATCAAAATATACTTTAAACTTTTACTTAGGACTTTAAAAATATACGAATTATTAGATTTGTTACGACTATTTAAATAATAAATCGTCCATTATGGAATGTACTCATTTAAAACATAAAATTAAATAAAGTGCCTGGTAATAATTTAAATTAAATGTTTGTTTTTTTCTCTTTCTCTCTATCTTTAAAACTACTAAACGAAAAGTGCTTAATTCCTCCTTTAAGAAATTTCAACTAACTAGAAAAAGAAATTACCTTTTAAAGTCAACATCAGGCAGTGGAAAAAATAAATAAATAAAAACAAGAGCACCTAAAACTCTTCTTTCGGAGTGGAAAACCCTCCAGACTCCAGCTCGTGAATTATTCTGATGGTTAGGGGGAAGAAGGGAGACAAAGGTGCCTGGTCACAGTTACCTGGTAGACAAAGTCGATTAAATGTTATTTATTAGCGCGGGAACCACTAAAGAAACGAGCTATGGCGGCGCAATTTAGAAGAGAAGTGATTCTGTCACACTTTTCTCCGATAAGCGCGGGTGCTTTGTGGGTTGTTTTCTTCGGAAATTTATGGTGAATAGTGTTTAAATTTCCATTCCCGATAGCAAGTGGAGATTGTGAACTATCTAACTGATGGGAGAAATTACAAAAAATGGCAGTTGTTAGACCTCCCGAGGAAATTTCGGATAGCTAATTTTGATTTTTCCACGCCACCATCCCTTTTTTCGCATTTCAAGGCTGACCAATATTATAGTTACTTTAAGTGAATTCCATACCACCACAAATATCTAAATTGAAGTCGGGAATTGCTCTCGTGAACTCTCAAACTGTAGACCTTAATATCGATTGCTAGTTTGGTCAACTCATTTTATCATGCACGTAGATGATTGTTATTCAATTTCACATTTTGCAATGTTAAAAATGGTTGTTTTTCATTCTGCTAAAATATCTGATTTGAGAATGCGGTCATTATTTATGAAAATTCTTCCGCGAAGTAAAAAAAGCGTTGAGTATTCAAAAAAACCCATCGCATTTTTGATTATTTTTAAAGCTAATCAGGATGCAATATCAAAAAAATGGAAATTTATTGTATTGCATCAAATCTACAAACCACACTAAAATTACTTGAAAGTGTGTATTCAATAAAGCTCTTAACATAAAATAAGATAAAAAAATAATCAATCCGATTTTAAAATTTTTTTAAATTTATTTTAGAATTGGCTACAGACTCTCTTTATATTATAAGAAACCGATACAAAATAAATGTATATATATATGTATGTGTGTGTATATGTATATATATATATATATATATATATATATATATATATATATATATATATATATATATATGTATGTATGTATGTATGTATGTATATATATATGTATATGTATGTATATATATTTATGTATATATATATATATATATATATATATATATATATACATATATATATATATACATAAATATATATACATACATATACATATATATATATAAATGTATATATATATATATATACATATATATATATAAAGTAATAAATAATCAACAAATAAAATACCATAACATATATAATTATTACCTAATTATCTCTAATTATATATTATGATAATATTATACCATACATAATATACAATTTAAAAGCAATAAAGAATATAAAAATACAAAAATGTAGAAATATATCTAACTGCCTATCCAGTGGAAAAGCAACTAAGGAAAGAGGCAAGTAAGGAAGATAATTAGAAATACAAAAATATAAATTGAAATATATAGTAAATAGAATGTCATCATAAGTTGATCAAAAGAAGCATGTTGACCATATCCCCCTGGTGAAGACATGGTTCCTAGGTTCTAATTAATCTTTCATATTTCTTGTATTTCTAATGTATATACATATATATATATATATATATATATATATATATATATATATATATATATATATATATATTACGATATTCTAAACTTCCTTGATTATTTCTGAAAATTATTCAAGCCAAAATTTTCAATCAAAATTCAAAGGACTGCAGTTTTTAAAATTTTGAATCTTTTATGGGATTTTAAGTTTTATCCAATATTCTTAAAAATTAATTTTCGTACCCAACTTTTTTACTAAAACTAAAAAAATTTTAAAAAAATTTTTAGCTGAAAATATGCATTGAAAAGAAAACAATTCAAATTTTTATGTTTCCAATCTTACTCAAGATTTGAAGATTCCTTGATTAGAATCTGTCTCTAGTTTTAACCCAAGGCAAGCATGCTCTCTGCCCTAAAAATTTACTTCATAGCGCAATCAAGCTACTATGACGAAATGCAGCAAGATTTGAGATCGCATGCAAATTGCATGATAGGGTTTGGATAGGGAACGAAAGATATTTCCTGGAAAAGTTTAATATTAAATAAGGATGAAATTGGTGAAAAAAAGTCAATAAGGTTCTTAGAAGTTGCGCAACTTTTTCCATCATCCATCAGCGATGACTTGCAAAATTACAAATGATGGATGGGTTGCGTGTGTGGCCGAAAAGAGCGTCTTGCGATACACAGCGCTTAGCCCCTGCGTGAATATGACGAATAGGGGTCGGACTGCCCCCAGGAATACCCCCCACGAGATGAGTTCAAAGAGATTTCTCTGCCGAGTTGAGAAAACGATTTAAATATATGAAAGATAATTTGTAAAAATTGAAGTACATTTTATTATTGCTCCCTTATTAGGAAAGGAATTTGACCTGAAATTATCGGTTGCATTAAAGAGGTACTTACCGGCGCTTCAAGGGTTGTCTGTACCATCAGATGGTTCACTTGGGAAAACTTGGAAGAAAATAAATGATATGCAATAACAAATAAGTAAAAGTATGATCAAAAACTTCTTATGGGTCCGGCATGACATAACTGAATGCATTTCTAAGTATTTCACTGCCGAAATTTTTTTCTTTGATTATTCGCTATTAAATTAATTGCCAAATCATTTTCTTCAATAATATTGAAAAAGGAAATGGAAGATTATATTTTTTGGAGTGGCAACAGTGTAATAGGACTCTGTTCGGACTAGTGACAGGGGCGTACAAATGCGTGACAAGTTTCCTATTTCAATTCTTATTAATGATAAACGACAGAAATGTCTTCACGGAAAGCAATGTGTACGTTCACGACAAAACGTTTTAGAAAACTTTTAGTTAGACTAATAGCGCTAGGGAGCACCAAAGTATATTAGGAAGAGAGAATAATATATAATTTTTAGTGCTTTGCAATGCATGCAGTTATCGCAGAGCAGAGAAATAGCATTTTGTGAAGACTATAAAAACAGTATTTATGTGTTCAGATCATCTGGTTCTCCAAATATTTAGAATACGGTAATTTTGGCGATTGTTTTTGACGGCCAAAGTCGCTAAAATAAACAGCCAATACTTTTGCGATTTTGAGCCATAGTCAAAGGGGGGGGAGGGAAGGTGAGCATCTGTAAGTTGTTACATTCCTTTTCACATGAATAGGGAACAAAATTGATTATTATTTTATTATTTTAAATTATAATTTTGTATTATTTGTGAATTGTTGGTTTTTAATTTATCGGTACAATTTTGACAGAGTAATGTTTTCGTAGAACTATTTGTTGACGACCATCTTTAATATCTTCCAGACGAACTTTTATGAGATAATGGAATGTATTTACGTGTCGCAAATTGGAATCCAGAAAATCTCTCAGGAACATTCCGATATGTATCGTACAAAGAGCAACAAGATAGTATCTTGCTCTCAGTATCGTAATGGAATAAATGTGTGTGCGCAGGAGTTTTCCTGTGAGTCTTCTGACCATTCATATATTGCTTAAAATAGCTAAAATATTGCATTTGAAAGTTAAAATAGTTTACTAAAATGACTTTAAATTGCTTGTAAATAATTTCTTATAGAAACATAGTAGCACACAATTTTGAAAGTCCATACGTCTGTTTCTAAAAATTATGCAATTTCAAATTTTCGGCGCAAGTGGAGTTCATTATGTTTAATTATTACCATTTTAGAATTTAAAATCGTTTTATTTTTTTAAGCATAGCAGTAAATATATATCATGCTATCATTCCATGGTTTTCATTCCATGGATTTTGGTCCAAATGCTATCCTGTAACATAAACTGTTTGCCTCCAAACCTTTGTAAATCAAAATAAGACTGCCTTTATTTGCTCCTTTCATAATTGTCTTTCAAGGAAAACTTTTTCGATTTTTAAAATCAATATTCTCGTTTCAACATCCCACTAATATAGTGCTTCTCAAAGTATTATATTAGTATGACGTAGTAAAAATTTAAATCGTCAATACATCAACCAAGTCTCAGATTAGTTGAAATCTTATTAGAAAAATTAATATTTAATAAGCTTGGTTGTCAAAAAATATTTTCATTCTTTATTTCAAAAATCTGGTTTGCACTTAACAATCATAGTGTAAAAAAATCTTATAAAAAGTCAATCATACTATAAAAAAAGGTTAACAATAATGCATCTCGTTGAACACAATTATAATGATCCTAAAAGCCGGTATTAATCTCATGTAAAAAGACAGTTCTTGCACCCAGAAAGGAATAATTTGATTACTGATCTAATTATAGGCCCTTGTGCAGAAAGAACCTACGCACCTTAATCATTCCTGATATCTGATGTCCACTCACTGGTAAAGCCTTGAAGTTTAGATAGAAGCCTACCAGATTGGGAGCGATGTTGTCATTCGTAGTTCATCGTAATTTTAAATGACTAGGAAGGTGGCTATATTTTGCTATGCGCTCGACAAAAGTAAGCAGTCTAGATTTAAAAAAATAAATAAAAAATAAAAAATAAACATGTTTCGGAATCAAAGGTGGGGCATTATTCTTATTTCCAGAAGGTAAAGTGTTCTTTAACGGAGAAGCCATCGTGCAATGCAGAAAGGTCCTTTCCACCTTTGAAATACACAGGACGTCCATTCATTGTTTAATAGGATCTCCATCGCCAGTTGGATTAGTAGGTCACCAATCCAGGAGTCGGCCTCGTCCCTTTAACATGTTACACTATTCCGAGTCAATATTGAAGCTTCATTCGAGTGTAATATTTATCATACGTCAATAAGTGAATAAAAAAATATAATCTCATATAAAAGATTTACATGAAGAAAAATATCATGCCTATTTAATTATTTGCAAAATAAACTACGAGCTTTCGAAAGGAAACGAGCTGAAAACTTTACTACTTTTCATTTCTTCTCCTTTTTGACAGTTAAAGCGAATGAGGTTCAAATCGACAATGAAAACAACTCATCGGAACTCCCGTAAATCACGCATAATTTGATTTAATTAGGCACCGTTAACAAACTGTAATTTCATTTGGAGTATAATTAGGCAATAATCTTTAACTGATGAAAAGGCCTGTACTACTTCTGGTACTAAAAATTCTCTGCAAGCTAAATATTTTATCGTCCGTTAAGAAATTTCATATCGCAAATTACTTCGAAATCATTTCTTTAACTATTTTCTTGAGTTCCAACGTAAATGAAACTAATCACATTATGCTTACATAAATATTCGAAGAATATACGCTTCAGAAATGTAAAACACCATTTTACTGTTTCGTTTATTCTGACAGGAAAGTAATTATTCCAAGCTATAAGAAGCAAAAAGAAAAGAATTGTTTAATTTAAAATGTTATATTTTATATTATTCTGCTTTTAAAAAAAAAGAACACAGAAAACGATATATTACATATTCTTTCAACTGCATTTAAATAAGCGTAAAAAGAACTTTTTCTGCTTTGAAAATTTATTCAAATGTATTTAAATGAATTTGTTGCCAATTTCAGAAGAAAGTAATATCAGACAAAATAGCTTGCATGAATTGTGTTTATTTTAATGAACTTGCTTTACTTAAGTTCAATCGAAAATAAGTTCAAATTATTCAAGAAATCGTTTGTAAGAAATTTTTGTTATTGTTATCGAACCGTGAAAAATGAGTCTGTTGCTTTTGATAAAGTGGGTTTTAGAATGTTTGCCTAATATATCATTTATGATTGTTTTATTTTTATTTATTTATTTTTTTTATATATTTTTATTTTGATAAAATGGTTTTGAAACTTTTAAAATTGAGCTGTATTAATACAATTTATTTATTTATCTTGTGTAATATATATTGTTATTTTAATAAATCTTGGTTTGGTTGCTTCTATTTTTCCTACATTTCAGGATTGCTGAATGTATATAATTAAGATAGAAATAATATTATTTAGAAAAATCTTATTAAAATGCACCATTTACAAACACAAATTGAGATGATTTCCAGCTCTTTGCATTTCAATAAAATAATTCTTCATTAAATAAACATTTATGAAAATTCTTGCCAGATATTGCTAACCTTCTCTCGAATGTTGATTAAACAATATATTTCAATATTTGTTTGCAGGATGCTCGTTTAGGATGATTAAAATTTCCTTAATATGAAAGAATGTATTTTAATTATAAATAATAAAAGAATTATTTATCCGCAAATATTTAGTTTCAACAAATTGTTGATATCCTTTTTCTCAAGAATAAATTGCATTCTTAAGTATGAAAAATTAAATATTTATGTTTTATTAAGATTTGTGTTCGGGAAAAATAGATTGCTTGCTCTCTTAAATGGAAATACACACGATTATCTGAATGCTCTTTTTTTTCACGCTACCTGAGAGTTTAATTTCAGAAAATAAATAACACCTGACTATTTAATCTTTATTACTTGAAAATCAGAAATGTATTTTTAACCGCTTAAATAACTAATATTTATTTTATAGCGATTTTAATGGAATCTACATTTTCATATATTTTTTCAATTTATTTTACTCATAACAATTTCGGCTATTTCTCTTGTTTTGTCTCACAAATGCATAAATATGAAGAAATACTGAAGTTAGAATTATATAAGCACAGTTTAGAAATAAACAATTTGCTTCAACTTTTCTAAAAATTGTTATACTAACAGAGAAAACGTTATTAACTGTATAACAATTTTAAAAATAAATTTTTAAATATTATTTCGTTTATTTTAAGAAAAATTAAATTGTAGTTTCTTATTCCTGAAGATTATTTTAAATGGAAGCAAATTTTAGTGGCACATTAGAGACGTTATTTTTTGTTGTTAAATGTAAATGAATGTGATTCTTTTTTTCAGAAAATATTGAAAAGATTTGTGTTAGAGTCACGAAATTTTTGACATTTTAATAAAATTGTTGTCTGTTGAGAATTTCATTTTTTTTATCCGAATTTCCTAACCCTAGAATTGACTATGATAAAGAAGAATAAAAAAATATTGGAAATATTTAAAAACTATTCACGCAAAAATTGTTGAGGAATTAATCAGGGAATTTCCCTTGTTTCCTTGATAGTTCAAGATTTTTCATGATTTATATAAAAACCTCCGGGGAGGTAATATGTGTGTGGTGGTGGATGTCTAAATGTATTGCAGCTACTTTCATGAGTTTTACGGTTACTTTGAAGTGTTATAATGTTGCCTGGCCAATTAAAAAATCATTTTATAAATAATCCAGTTGAGCTTCAAATTTTATAATGAAAAATAAACAAATTGAGAAAATTAGAGATAATTTTTCATATTTGTAGGCATCAAATAAAATAAAGATTTACTCAATTCTTAAATTTTATGTTAATACATTTATGAATTTGCTTTCTGATAAACTTTGCTAATATTATGTCAAATTATATTATATCAGCCTTGACATATATTTGAAACGACACGAAACATAAGTAATCGTCTTTAAAAAAAATTTAAAAAAACACGGTTTTGATACAAAAAGAACAACAGTTTGAATGGGAGATTCCAAGCTAATTTTGGGGCAATTTATTGCTTGATAAGTAAGTTTGAGTAAAATAATTTAGATAATGCTGGATTACTTTTAGACAATTTTCATAAAGTGATAGGTTAAAATTACATTATTTTGAGTCGTTACATTTAAATATATGTAAAACATTTAAGTAATGCTATTTTAAATATGAATTTTGTAGAAAGTTTAAGAAACAAAATATAAGAAGGTACTTTAAAGGAATTTCTGAAGATATTTCACAGAAGTTCTAAATATTTCTCTCCTTTTAAAGAGAAAGTCAAAGTCTGACAAAAAAAATCGTGAAATGTTCCGTCTCAGAAGAAGGGAATATTTATGAAGGACCACCTCTCAACTTTTAATTGCCGTGTCACGGCCGAAGCAGCATGAAGTCATTTTAATCGTTACTGTGAATGTTTAAAGAAATTCCAAGAAATTTGCACGCGTTCTCCATGGGGGGAGGGAACGTTACCACAAGAAATCCCGAAAGCATATTCAAACCCACCTGCATCTGAGAGTGCGTGGATATCTCTGTTTGCTCCAGACGCATAAATTCAAGGATTTAGCCACGCTGTTCTGCAGTTAGTCCCCTCAAAATCACCCATGGGGTTATGCAAACGCACGACTCGGCAACAACTTAAGAGTTTCTAGTGATGGTCACAGTGAAAAGGAAAAACTTTTTAAGCACCTCCTTTCCTTTGGCGGGAGTTTCTTATTGCATCGTCACCAAAGAAGTAAAAAAGGAGCCAAAAAACAATGAAAAGCCAGGTGGCGAAGGTGGAGCCGGTAAATGTCCATCAGTCATCTCGGAAACGATAGCCATTCCCTGAATGAAAAATCATTAGAAGCCATTTGAGTCCATAAACACGAGGATTAGGCTTCAAATAACAGACAACTAGACAATAAGCCGGGAACTAATACTTTCCCATTTTTCTTTTATTTTCATGTGTTGTTTCTTCTCACTCCTGATGCCGTCAAGAAAATAATATCGACTCTTCCGATGTATGTAATCATGAATTCTCAACACGGTCTGGTCGAAATGGTTCTTCGAGGGATTCCGATTCCAGCGTTTCTGCGGCAAAAAACTCTTTAAAAGGTTGTACATGTAATGAGCCCCCAATGATCATTGGCCACGCAAAAGGTTGCCCGAAAGAATAACTTTAAAGCACTCAATTTCCATATTTTGTTACTTAGCCTTTGGAAGTTGGGGCTATAATTTAACCACCATGGACCCATCATAAATAATGGATATTATCCAATTTTTGGCTGCCTTCTTTTTTTCTTTCTTCTTCTTCCTCATCCGAGACCGGTTCCCTCCTGAAGGAACATACGAATGCAGCACGCGTCTGACTGACAGAAAGGGGGGAAAAAAAGGCCTGATCAAAGCTTATTTTCTGTTATAATAATTTGTCTTCACCTCTCTCGCCAGGATTTCTGAAACTAGTTATTGGTACCCAGATGTTTACAGATTCTAATCGGGGGCCCTCTGAGCTGGAGGACATTCGGAGGCAGCTTATAACGAGGTCCCTAAAAAAGACCCGGAGGTGTGGTTTTATAAAAGCCTGCTTAGTGAGGGGTTGGCAGAATATTTAATTTATTTATTATTGTTTACGATTTGCGTGTCTTTTAGTGGTTTCTTTTCTCTTAGAAAATGAGCGAAAATACATAGTAGAGGGGACATAATTGTAGGGAGTTGTACCTAAGTAGTAATCGTTCCATTCCCCTAAGTTTCAATTTTAGCTTTAGTGAAAATAGAAAATGAACATTATTAGCGACTGATAATAAATAACTGCAATTGATTCAGTTCGGAGCGATTCGTTTAAAACGGTAAGATAATAGAATATTTGTAGATAATTTTAAATTCTTATGAATTATCATTCAATAAACAATAATTATACGGGCAAATAAATGAAAAAAATATATGTGCTCCTCCCAACATTTTTCATTATGGTGATTAGTTAATTTTTTGAACAAAATTACCAAAATTTATCACCATATAATGAATAGCCTAATAGTAAAGAAATTTTAAATGCCTTTTAACACCCATTACTTTTATGTACCTCAGGAAGACTTTTTTTATAGAGAGTAAAAGGATGATCGCTTAAGTCAAAAAATGCAGAAGACTCCCAATCAGTGACTGGGTTCAAACCCAGAACATTTCCGTCAGAAGATCCTATTACTAGTTTGCAGTAAACTCAACTGCTACCATTTAATTTTCGTTACATTTTTATATGTTGGAAAAGGAAATTTAACGCAGACTGTAGACTTTATTTAACGCATATTTATATGCTACAAGAAACGTAACCCTGGAAGATCCCCTGCATCCATCTTGACCAGAGTTCAACGTAGCCTAATTAATAAACCGTTGCAAAAACTTCTTTGGGGAGAGGACCTGCTTCACTACCACAAACTTTCTATTCGATTTGGGGGGCCCGAGTCAACTGCCATGTATGGCCCTGACTTAATCAGGCTCTGATCTTGACAGATATGTTTGCAAAAGTTATAACGTAGCCTTCGCGAGTATCTTTGTTCAACAAATGCTGGACTCGAACCTGTGACTTCCATATTGAAGCGTGCAATCATATCACGAATCCACAAAGAGCATCAACAGAGATCAGGAAATATTTTTTGTTATTTTATTTTTCTTTTTTTAAAAACAATAATATCATCTGATATTGAGCAGCCTATTGCTATAAGGCTGCTCAATTATTGTACAATTATTTGATGCTTCAATACAATTATTTGATTTCATTTATCGTAATTAAATTGAAAGCGCAATCTGGAATTTTTTGACACCACGTTGTGCACTGCCTGACAGTCTATTGAAAGGCATTTTAGTGTCCACCGCAAAATTGCCTTAAGGGAGGACTTAGTGGGTAGTTTTCACGAGTCTCAAGGGCTTAACCCAAAAAACATTCCTGACACCCACCCCGACAGAGTGCGTAAAGAACGCAGAAATTCAAATCTAAACTTTTAAACCATTTTTGGAATTAAATAATGATAACTGTTTGTAATCATGCGGAAATCCGAAAATAAAGTGTTGTATGCTTAGTTTGTTTATCTATCTAATAAATTCCCATTTTTATATCATTAAGAGTAGAAAATTAATCAGATTAATTCATACTATCGCGTTAGGCTGACCACCAAACCAGAACATATACTTTGCATCCAGGCTTTCGGTCTAGAAAATGTGTATGAGCATTGTAACCCTTGGCTCCATGGGGTTGCCGTCCTATTGAGTTTAATTTTTTAATACTTATTATGCTTTAATTTAATTTTTTGACAGTATATTAGACTACTTATTTTAATTATATATATATTTTAAGTGAATATTTTATAAAATGTTTTTTATTTGAAACCAATTTGAGGAAACATTGTAGTAAAAAATTTTATTGGGATACCCACACATAGATTTTGTTAACTGAAATTTCTATTTTCCTTTTTACAGCATTTCAATTTCCGGAACCTTTTACGATGGAAATAAATATGTTAATACCCACACATTTTTAATTAATAATATAATTCATTTGATTAATAATTCATTAATTAATTAGACATTTGATCTTAGAGATCGTACTGTAATCTGAGGAAGAGCATCTCAGGCTCGATACAAGCCATTGTGGTGCTATTTTTCTGCATGTATGTTTATTGATGTGAATATATATATTTTTTAATTGGTTCCCCCTTGCGATAGACTACTATGAGTGATTATGTATGAGAAATGTTTTGGATAGACTTAATTGTTGAGAGTCTAAGTTGCTATAAGTCCAGAAATACAGGATAGAATTAAATTATTTATATGATGGGAAACTAATGCATTATGTATTTTATTATTATACCTATATAAATATGTACGTATACTTACATGTAAATAAATGTATACAATTGTGTTATATACACTAATTATATTTAAAAATGTGCAAATTAATAAAAATTAAAAAATGTAATCCGAATTAAAGTTTTAGCTGTTAAATTATATATATTACTTTCAAATATAATAATATTTTTTTAAAACTGTTTAAAACATACAAATGTTCAAAATTCAGAGTCGCGTGTTAAAATAAAATCATAAACTTTTAGAAAATATGTATGCAATAAAAAAGACCTCAGAATACAAAGTAAAACTCCATATATTTTCAGAAAGGTATATGGAATTTTGAATTAGAGACATATTTTATTTGTATGCAAATAAATTCTTTTGAGGGAAAAATATTACCCACTGCCATTATCTCTTCTCTGCCGCTATATATAAATAAATATTTCATATTATAAGCAAATATGAAATTTTTATTTGAAAGTTTTCATCCTAATTCTTTTCTGCAACTGGGAAGGATAAAATATATCAAATAATCTTTTCAATTTAATATATACAATTCAAAAAAAAATATCTAAAAACGTATTATTCAGTTTTTTTTGAAAGAAAAAAATGCAACCAAGATTAAAGACGAAATCGAACAATAAAAACAGCAAGAATGTATTCCAATTCTAAAATATTTTGCTTATATGCGAATTTTCTTTTAAACAAATATTCTCTCTTTCCCTTATAACTGACGATAAACTAAATCGATGTCATTTTTATATTTATTTTATCGTAATCGTATTTTGAGCGAAAAGAAGTTTTAAAGTTACAGAAAATGCCTGCTTTTGGAAATTTAACAAACAAAAAAAAAAAGCCGTATTATTTTTCTATCGGCAAAGTGTCTAAAGTCAATGATACGGTACGAAATTCTAAACTGTAGAATAAGTTTGATTTTTTTTATTATTTTTTTTTATTTTATTTTTTATTTTATTTATTTATTTCCGTTCAACAACTTATCTTTCTCGTTGTTGTAAAGTAAAATATATTCCCTTGAATTTCAAACTACTTTTTTTCATTTTTGCTCGAGAAAATATCAATTCGTATTCAATTTCGCTTGAGCTTTGCCTATTTTTTATCACCTGCTTCGCTGTAAGAATAGTTAAGAAATTTTTATATCTAGTTTTTTTTTTCCACAAGACCACCGAATATTGGAAGAATACCCTGATGTTCAATGGAGTTTTAGTTTATAAGAGAATTAAAAAGCTATTCTTGAAAAAATAATAATAATAACCTGTTGTTGAGAGAAAAAAAGAAAAGGAAATAAAGTGTTTCCGCGGAAGAGAGAAAGAAAGGAAGGGTGTATTATTTTGAGTATCTATATCGTATTTCATTCCATAAACTAGATTTTGGATGTCTCTTATTTTTCATTATTTCCTAACATTGAGAGACCGGAATATGCAATTGTTATTCAACTACTTAATATCTAAATAAAGTTTCTATTTACGACAAACTTTTAAATAATAAACACGGAAGAGTATTTGATTGTAAGCATTTTAAATGAAATTTCTCCAGAAAACATTAAAACTCGAAGATTAGCTGATACCACGCTGAGGATAGTTTAACAACTGATAACTATTGGGATGAGCCGATTTGACAAAGGTTAATGATCTGATCTCTGATTCAAAAGTTAGCGGGTTTGAATCCAACCTCAGGCTTAATTCTTCTATAGTGGTTCAGACTGTACTTTAAAAGGTAGATCCTGATTTAATTAGCACTGGAGTGCAAGGTATTACCTTTGTGCGATTCACCAAACTTTTTATTTGAAAATCAACCCAATATTTCTTCGTGAAAGGAGGACTTTGTCTAGTTACTGTTGGAATGGATTAAGATTTGACCTTCAGTTTGCTAATTCGTGGATGCGACTTATACCTGGTGCATGTATGTTTGCAGTGAATTGTAATCCACCTTATAAATTTAGTTAACATTCATATTAGCTGCTGTGAAAAATGTGACTGTCTATCAACAAAAACAGAAACATCTTTTTCACAAATAGTTGAACTTATTCGTATACAACGGAGAAAATCCACAAAAATCTCAAGCACCCACTACAAAAGTCTCAAGCACGAACGAAAAAAGAAAATGATGTGATGTCTATCTCCCTTTGTTCAATAATTGTTGAGTTTGGAATTTCACATTTCGAAGAGGGAGATCTTGCAAGGACTCTATAGCTACGATTAGCATTAGCATTCCACTGGTAGTCAACCTAGTTTTAATCACCCACAAATAAAGGAAATAAATTTTCCAGTCAGTGATTTTGTTGGATATTGGATTTTAATATGTATAAGATGTATTTTGAACTAAAGATATTATCTGTTTTGCTCTTCAAGATCATAATAAGAGCAATATAATAACTTAAATAGTATTATAAAATGTATATAATATGATTTCGTTTCTCCTGTAACACATTTGGGCAAACAGAAGTCTATAAACACTCTAAGTACTGTCCTGTGACAATGTATCCACTTGAACAATTTTCTTTTCTGAATTACTGTTGTTGAAGTAAAGCTACACAAAGAAATGTTAAATATAGGCTCGGATACATCTTGTAACAAAATTGGAAATATCGATATTTCCGACTAGCATGATCTTCTTAATAATTGCACATTATACCAATGGAGGGCCACATATGCGCTGGTTTTCTAATACAACAATAAGAGTTTCATTGATTTTGGTATTAAAACCTGTATTGTGCTATTATAAAATATAGCTTGCAGATTGTACTGATATAAGATTGTTCTACAGTCAAATAAGCATGACAAAATAGATAAGAAACGTCAGGAGCTGTTGTAATCTTGCAATAAACAAGCGACATGGCAAAATAGCCGGTTGGCGCTCATTGAAAGGCAATCGTTTAACGACAGCCGATACAGGTTTAAATTTTTATAGGCCTTCGAGTTCTTCTGTCGGTGAGGAATTTTGGAGACAGAAGAACCAACTCCGATATAAACTACGGCACCTGACTGTGACAAGTTTTATTTAAACTGTTTGGATGGTAGAGATAAGCACTGGAAATGGATCCAAGAAAGAAGGAAAAGAGAACATTTAGAAACATAAAATTTGGTATTTATTAAGATGCTTTACACCACGATTATAGAAAGTAGTGGCTCCTTTGTTAAAAGATGTGGAAAAGATGTTGTCAACTTTAGTGTTGATTTCATTACCTGATTGTAGCTCAAATTTACGAAATGGGGCAACTATATAACCGATTCAGATAGAAGAATAAGTAGACTGGAACGCTACGCAGGTATACAGTGTAATGGCAAATATAATGAGCCTGCTGGCAAAATAAGGTCGTTGAGCGGTTCGCAAAATCAATGACGATCACTCTAGGATTATTTTTATGTTTGATTCCTTCTTACACCATAGGGCTTACACCATTTTCCTCTCGACGATTTAGTCATAACTGGCTGCTTTTACACCTAGACTTATCGCCACGTATCGTAAACTCTGCCTCTGTTTACGACGGCTGAGAAAATATATCGGCTGGGCAACTCTTATGAACGCCCAGCGTAATATTGCAAGCCGGAAAATTAATCCTGGAAGGTCGAGGGGGATCCTTAAGACACTTGGAGGTTTGTCTTGATTGAAACCGTGGGCTGGGGTCTGTCAGCTTTTATGAGCGGTGGGCCTGTGATGAAGTGTTAATTTTCGCCGAGTTCGCACCCCCCTTAACCGAAGAGTTCGTGTCTGGGTTGAGCGAGTTTTGAGGAAAAGCTCTCCTTAACTGTTTTATGAGGAAAGCGGGAGTCACTTTTGGGAGAGCCTTAATGCGGTTAGGAAGCGGGGATTCCACGAGAACGCATCCTAAGCGACGCTGAAATTAAGGGCTAACTCTTTAATTTATGAGGAGTTGCAGAGTTAACTGCTAGGAAATATTGGTTATTTGTTGGGAGAACGCGCCAAAAAGGAAGATGCAATGATATTTTCTTTAGGAATTAAGCCCCTGGACGACTTTTTGGCTGAAAGAGAGGTTTTTAGGATGCATTTTTGCCACGTTAAAGAAACTTTTTCGAATAAATAGATGATAAGAACTACTTTGAACAAAAATATCATTCGTATAGCTATCCCAAAAAACTATAGAATCCACTATGGTCTAGAGGTAGAACTATGCTATTGGATATGAGAATTCCCAGACTGCACCTAACTGCTGCTGTGGAATCATAGATACAGATCTTGCGTCTCTGCATTATATATGGAGATCTTTCTCGGAAAATGTTTGGGGAATTTTCTTAGCTTCTTTCCTTGCGACAATTGAAAAGCTCTCAATATTTATATAAAAAGATCTCAAGATAATGTAATATTGATGGTATAAAAAGAGTAACGGCTTTCATCTGCTAATTTATGTACTAAACGGCATAAAATGAATATGTAAAGAAGTATTCGACTAATTTTCAACGTCTGTAAATTTTCTTACCATGACAGACTTCGAGAAATTTCTTTAGCACATTTCTTAATTTTTATTTTTATTTATTTATTTTTTTATTTATTGATAATCGCAAGAAATAAATAAATAAAAATGAAACAAAAATTATTTCCGTTTAACCAAAGAAAAAAATTTTGTATAGGTGAGACTAAATGAAGAGAAATAATAATTAATCAAAACATTTATATATCTTTTTTTTTCTTGTGAATACATTAGTAGACTTCTGGAGCAAACACTTCTTTTAGCAAAAACATTTATTTACATTTTTGACTCTCATCTCTTATGATTTTATTATTTTCATTCATTGACCAAGATTTATTTCACGTATTCCCATACAATTTTAAGAATTTTTTCCACAAATTGAGGCTACTTTGCAAAGTATGTCCATATTTAACGTCCAGAGTATTCTTCATTACATTTATTTATTAGAATAAAAACACTCAACATTCATGATGTAAATTTCTACTCGTTTCAGATAGGTATTTATATCATTTGCCAAAACACTCTCAAATACGTGTTATCTTCGACTGTACATATACTAAATTTGGAATAATATTGAAAAGATTATCATATTCAAGGGTGATTGTGTCCTAAATTTAGAAATATTTTTTTCTGTGTAAAATGTTTTTAGTTGGATTCCAAACATTGTTAAATCGAAAGAGGAAATTTTTATTTCTATTGTAATCAATGCTCGAAAATTTTCCAGATTTCGTGCCTTTTGACAGTTGAATACGATTATTTGTGAAAAGTCACTCTGGCCAACAATACATTGCAGATTTACAAAATATTTACAATGTCTTTTAGCCGTTATGGTATGCGCTACTTGCTGTAAAATCTGCATTTACCTTAAATACCTATCAAAATCTATTCGTGCTGAGGATTCGAAGCAAGTGATTCCAGATTATTGTCATGCGTAAAATTCAGTGCTCATTGCAAAACTATACATTCATCCTTTTATAAACATTACGTATGAGCATTTTGAGGAAGACATATAATATAATATTGTTACAAATTTATAAATAATTATTGTATATGTCTTAAAATATCTCAGACAGATCGGAAATACTCACATTTTGGGCAAAAATTGCGGTATTTAGACATGTTATACATTAAAAGCGGGTTATCTAATAATTTGGTGACTTGGCGATGTTTTGGCGAGAAAACTTGGTGACAGTTGGCGAGATTCTTGGCAATTTGGCGAGAAATAGATATTTATCACCTAAGCTCTTAGTGAAATGTCCTAGAACCTTCCAGAACCTTGGCGAAACTGGTATATTTCTCCGCCAAGTCGGGTATAAATACCGCTGCCAGACATAAAAGGAAGGAGTTTTGTAAAGACAGTGATTGAAGACGATTAGTCGTGACTACTAGAGAAACTGTTCTCTGCCTGAGGTATTTGAGACCTGTGATTGGAAGCTGTTACGTATTGTATCTGACGAATTGTAGCTGTGTAATTGTGATTGTTACAGCTGGTATATCTAGTGTAATTTTTACGAATAAAAGTCTTGTGTTCATTGAGTGGCTGTTTTATTCAACTCTCAATCGACACGAACCCCGAAGCGCGGTGCAATATTTAATATTCTTTTAATGCCCGAGTAGCCTATAAGATTTCTTGAAATTGAACAGTTTCCTTCCGTACCTACTTCTCCAGTAAAACTGGAAAGTGCATGATAGCCTACCTTTCCAAGTCTATAAACAGGTCGCATTAATGGAGAAAAAAATCATTCATTTTCAATCATTATTTCTTTTGTCTTTTTTTTTCTTCCATTCCTTATTCTTTATGGTGAAAAGGAAGAAGTAAAGATCTATCTAAACGTTTATTTCGGAATAAAAGGGTCGTTTACGACCCCATTGGTCGTTATTGAGGGGTGGGGAAAATGAGGGAAAATATGGTGACAGAACTGCTCCCGAAACGGTCAATAAAGAGTAATGTTAAGGCATTTCCAGTTTCCCGATTCTCTATCTGTGTATCTAAAAGTCCCACTTCCCGATTTATTTACTTTTGCGATGAGCATCCACTTGCTATAAAAATTTTTGAAAACGCCATTCAGAAGACTATTCATATCGACCATTGGAAAAACGGCTCCTTCCGACCGAGTCTCGATCACGTTGCAACTCACAGTGGAAGGAAGAGCACAAAAAAGCCATAACGTTATTTAATATTAGCGTCATAAAAATAATAATGCATTTGATACTAAAAAAGTACACAAAATTAATAGATATATTGTAATAATAAGTGCCTAATATAAGTAGCGCTATTTGTTAATAGGTAGGTGATTTTTTATTTTTTTTTATTTGAAGAAAGTAAAATATTCTTATTATATCGATGTGATTACCAATACATTATTCTATTTATAAATATATCTAATCATTTCCTTATATTTCTAGAAGATAAATAATTCTTCAAACTCAATTTATAGAAAATAGAGAGCAGTATACAAGGGACATAATTCTCTCAGAATACATTTGCTGTATTAGCTGAATAGAATCTATTTCTCCACATTTTTTAAAAATTATATCTAGACCACGAGGTTCAAAAGGGAACCTAAACATCTACAAATATCCTCAACTAAGCTTAAACTACGAGCTGTCACATTGACGCTCCGAACACGGAATATTCGAATACCAATTCGGCTTTTCAGGATGCACGGAAAGTTTATTAAAATTATTATCTCTATCTCTCTGTTATCTAAAGTTTTCTTATACATTTTTAAAAGAAATTATTAAAATGAAGGGGATGTTGGGATAAAGGCGT
This sequence comes from Latrodectus elegans, assembly GCA_030067965.1. Classification (NCBI taxonomy): domain Eukaryota; kingdom Metazoa; phylum Arthropoda; class Arachnida; order Araneae; family Theridiidae; genus Latrodectus; species Latrodectus elegans. The sequence continues at coordinate 81,022,574 of CM057812.1, read as the reverse complement.
CTCTCCGGTGTTCGATTGGTAGCAAGTCTGATCCCTGGTCTCAAGAAAGACTGCCGTACTGAGAAGATCAAAGGATGGTTAAATGTTCATAAGGTTCACAATCCACTTCCGCTAGTGGTGCAGGACATAAACAGAAAAGTGCCTGCTCAGATGTCGACTTTTCAGTTGACCGTGATTTAAAATTACGTGGTTAGATACACTGAACGGTATCGATTGGCAACAATCATTCTTGCTGATGAAACTCCCAAAGCCATCAACCAACCCTTCATTGCAATTGTCTAATTTGACAGCGGTCCACAATTACAAAGTGATTAATTGTATCTATTGTTTTTCCCCCCATCGGTAGAAATACTCAATCGAAAACTTTGCAAAGAAACACAAATAAAACTTAACCAAAAGAAGAAAGTTTGAAAAATATTGAATATAATTATACAAACGAATTGTTTTGGAGCTGTGAGGTGAAAAAGATTGAAGAAAAATTCAGAGACAGATTACGTTATTTGAAACATTGAAATATATGAATATAAATAAAATAAATTCTTTTTTTTTTAAGTAAAAAAAAAAAAGAAATTTAAATTATATAATTACATAAAAGAAACAAAAAATTATTTAATATAAGAAAATATAAAATAAGCTTATTTTTTTAATCAACTAATAAGTACTCTTTTATTTTTTAACGAAAAATCAATAATAAAAGCAACTAATAAACGAAAAAAACTCTTATAAAAGTGCAATAGTAATAATAATAATAATAATAAAAGGAACCCTGTCTGTGCATATGGATAGTAATAAAACATTTCAAATGTGTATGCAGTAATGAAATAATTGTGTATTTTATATTCTTGTTTAGCCAAAATAATGACTGTTTATACCGAAAGCATATTTAGTATATAAGTACACGAAAATAGTATATGCGAAGTAGTACTATTTAAAAAATACATGGAATGCTGTTTTTTAATAAAATCTAGTTCTCATAGTAACTACCTTGTTCAGTTTGAAAAATAGAAACGAAGTTTTTGGAAGGCAAGCTTAATTATCAAATCAAATGAACTGTCGTCCTAAGCACTGAACGATGTAAAAATAACGGCAATTAAATTCTTCAAAAGGGGAAAAGTTGAATGTAATTCTTTACTTAATAAATCTCCTTTTTTCATACTTATTTTTACCATACTTCTAAGATCTTCCAAAGAAAGTGTAACGATATTTTGTTAAAAATTTAAAAGAATGCAGTCTATGGGTGCCTGAAAATGATATTTCGAGGTGAAAAATTAAAATTTTCAATGTTAATAAAAATTTTATTACAATCAAAGGTATCCATTTATATAATTGTCTATTTAAAAATCGAATATATATATAAACATTATGCAATATGCCTAAATTATAAAGTCTATACCTGTATGAATAAGTTAACGAAGTTTGAAGGAGTATAAATATGTCTTATCCTTTAAATTCTGTTTTTACTTCTGAACTAGTTTTACCATGTTCCAATCCAGAATAATAGGAGAAGCATTCGTTTTTGTGCTTTCTACATTCGCATTTGTCAAGTTAAATGCTTCAAAGATTTCTGGGTTTCCCTCCATCTCATACTCGAATAAGGCCCGCTATTCAAAAGTATTTCTAAATGCGTGGGCGAAAGAGAGAGATTTTTTCAATGTGTCAAATTTATTTCCTTTTTATAAGTCGAGCTTTAAATTTCCTTTATTTAAAACATATTAATTTGAAATTCAGTTAAATTATTATCATATTAATTTATTGAAAATGTATCGCTATTTTTTTAATTATTTAGATAAGTACATATTCATAAATTAGAAATTCATTGCTTAGTAATCGGTAAACAAAAATAATAAATAAATAAAATAAGAAAGCGCGCATTTTGATTGTAATGTTATATATATTTAATATATGCATTCCGTCATGAAAAGGAAATAAATATTTACCTCTTTTTAAATAAATAATTTTGTACCAAGCGTTTGAAAATTATTTCACGAGATCTTTTATCAAAATAATTTTACCCTGATTTTTTTAACAGATGTTGATATGCTTATATGCTTCATAATGGATCATTGAAAAAACTTTATTGTGCCATCCAAATACTTCTGGTTGCTTATTTTATTTTTTATTGAAGCCATATTAATATAATTCCATCCCTCTAAGCTTACGAATTACATTCAGATATCGAGGTTGACATCTGAACTACCATAATCTTATCATTCTAACAATTGCAAAATTCGAATAAGAGTTTTTGAATATTACCAATTTTAACAAATCTGTGTCATGTTTACAAACAGGCATACATGTATGCAATTTAAATTCCCACATATATGGATAGTGCATATGACGCATACACATATATATTTGTCATGAAAAAGCAATAAAATAGCCATATTTCTTTTGCACTCGGTACCCTTTCATTGAAGAGGGTGATGAAAAAATTTATCATGTTCGAAAATAAAAAACGAAAATAACCATTTCTGTCATGAAAATTTTGTGTTTGGTTTTAATAACAAATCACTGACTCCCACGCTTGAGGCTTCTACGCCACAGACTATCAACATCCTCCGTCGGAAATGGGATTATATCGCCTATACTTTTTTGGAATACGTACGTTTCTCATCTGAGCGCATGGCGATTTTTCCTGGAAAGAAAACTCATTAATCGGAAGTAAACTTTTTGCGTGGAGGTATTAAGAGAAAAGAGCACTCTTTAGCAGAAATATATTTGTTGCCAGTATACTAATAAACAAAAAATAAATAAAAATATCTTTAAGAATAACATCACTAAAAACTTTGTTACAATGACCGAACCTTTGGCAACATTTTATTCGTTTGCGAGAAAAGTGACGGAAACGGCCAGATTATCTAGTTTCCGGTAGCTCTTGGAATTTTCTAATCTCGTATACATGTTAAGTTTGCTTCTAAACGTAAATATACCATTAGCTATTTTAAATATTTAGCAAAAACAATACACGTATTTCAAATATTACAAAATCACCTTTACTAAAAAATGCATCAGAATTATAAAGGCACTTTTCACCTTATACGAAAAACAAGAATAATTTTTTCCTTGCATTATTAGGTTCTTATTCCGATTTTTGATTTCTGCCGACCGCAACTATTGAACACTGAGAATTGCTTCGTACATTTGAACCGCAGCCTACGAACAAGGTTGACAGCTGTCTTGGCACTCTCATTCACCACGCATCAGGAAACCAGAGAAGAAACATCCCCTCTACAAAATTTTGCTTCCCGTAGGCAATATAATGTTCGGCTACGTCTAATATCTAATCTCCTCCCTTTCAGGTACCTGGAAAACATCTTTAGAAGAATATTTAGAATGCAGGTCTCTATAGCAACAATTTTAAGAATTAGCCTTACCAAATTTTTATAATATAGCAAAAAATATGTGCAATTTTTATGGCTGCGTCTGTAAATAATGAATTTAAAAAATAGAAAAAATACTTCGAGAAATATTTTCTTACAGTAATATTAGATCGTACTAAAGGTAGAGTGTTTATTAAAATTTAATAAGTTTAAATGTATGTAAAATATAGCATTATATAATGTTAATCGGAAAAGTACATTACTGGTAGTATTTGTATAAAAGTACATATTTAAATTGGGAATAATACGTGGCAATATGTAGTATTAATAGAAAGCCACATTTTGACATGCATCGTTTTTGAAAATATATTACAAACTTACACACACATATATGTGTGTGTTTGTGTATTTGCTTATAATACGCTTGTGGTTATTTCTGCCACTTGAAAACCTACTAAACAGCCAATCACGTAATTTTTAACCACATCCTGTGATGGCTTAACATCTAAGCCGCCATATCAACGAAGCAACATTGAATCCTACGGAACATTTAACGGACACAAGCTCTTTTAGCATGGCATATCTTCAGTTGGGTCAGGTATAGAACACATTACTTCGTGATCATGAGAATATTCCTTTGGCAACCAATCTCTGAACCCCAAGAAATATATCGTAGGTTTCGTAACTTTTCTTTTTCGCCATTTATTTGTTTGCGTTATTGTATTTATTTCCGACTGCTTATTTTTGTTATCTGAAATTGCTAAATTTTGCTATTCCTTTGCCATTTTGAATCGTATTTAGCGATGTAGTTGAAACCTAAAACTTTTTCTACAATCTTCTACTGATAACAAGAAAAGAGATACATCAAACATTGAGAATATTAATTGATTTTGCAATACATCGTTGAAGAAGGTTCGAAACCCGCACCTTTTCGGACACTAGAAAAATACATTATCACCATAGGTGACTGTGTCACTGCTGCTTTCTTTTGTAGAGCACCAGTGGCACAGTAACTTCACGCCATTTCCCGTTAAGAGCAGCAAAGTGAAGAATCAATTGCCGCGGGTAGTGGTTGGGAGTATGATCACTTTCCCCTTCACTGGGTTGCGGACATGTCTACGTTATCTTCCACTGCAATGACATGGATGTAGAGAGGAGGATGTAAGCTTAGGTTTGACATCGTTACCTGACGTGGTTCAAAATTAAAGAAGCTTAGTGATGGGTAAGTATTAATACCTGGTGACCTTAAGGTATAATCTGGGGTTCACTTCCCTCCTTTCTATGTATGTATGGCATTTTGATCATTGACGCCCACAATCTTTTCCACTTGTGTGGCGTAGATTTGGAGAGGAGGGTGCCAGCTCAGGTGTGAACTCGTCTCCTGAGCGTGAATCAAAATTTCGAGCATTCCAAACCCGTTAACTTTAATATACAGTCTAGGGCTCGCCTGCACCGCCATCTATCTATCTACCCTCTCTTCTTCCTGTATGTTTCAGGTTCTGTATTCACTAAACTTCTTCAAGATTCGAAAAACAGCTTCCACTAAATAAAAAATCTCAAAAATGCTTGACATGAGAGCTATTTTCTTACAAAAAAAAAAATTTTACAAAAGCAACTCTTCCGAAAGGATTTCGACTGATATTGTTCGGGATGATTTAGAAAAATATGGAATGGTTGAAATTTTCCCCAAGAGGGAGCGTACATTCTTCGGTTTCATTCGCCTGCGCTGTCTTCTTAGTTGGGAAATATATTGGCGGCAATCACCGCGCACTTCATACGGAGCTCTTACACTTATATATTGGGCGCAGTGGAGATCGCACGGGGAAGAACTGTTGCGCACTTTTACAGGCAACAGATTTATGAGTATTGGAGCTGCCACTTCACTGAAATTATCGCTGATATTGCTCTGCAAATAGAATCCCGAGAGGTCGATATTTCAACGGTTGGTTACCTGCGAATGACCGTTCTAACTTCGATGGCGATTTTTTTTTCTTCTCTTTTTTCTCCTTCACTAAATCACGCGGGTAGGTTGTCAAAAAAATCATCGTGGGGATTCTGTTTACAATATGTTGGGATTTCTTCATTCTTAAATGTTGATTTCCACTTTGCAGTGCTGTTTGTATAGTGTTGCTGTTAAAAACGTGAGTATAGAAGGATTAAATAATTTATTTAATAGTTTCTAATGATAGCTTCAATTTAATGCCAGCAGAAAGTGGCATAAGAAACACGTTGATGTTACAATCATTTGGTAGCTGATTGGATATTGAGTAAACTAAAGCTAATAGCTTGTATGGTTGATTCGGCTTGTTTACCGCTTCTACCAACCTAAATCACTAAAGACAACTAACAATATCATATTTTAAAACAATGATCAAATGACGAAGTTGACATTCCAGCTGAATCTTCTTCCAACTTCCCCAACAAATGAAAAGCAATAGATCTTGCGAATATCTAACGATTACAGGCTCACGCAGTACGATTTTCAATAGGATTAGATATCAAACCGTTAACTTCCGAAAATGGCACAATAATGCTCTTTTTCACCCCCCACTACGGACTTAACAAGAAGGAAGCTCTTAAACCTGAATGTATTTCACATTTATTTCTAAAGATTATAATTTAAAATCTCACCTTTTTTTAGGTAATCATTATAGTACGAATTTGCTTAATAAAATAGTTTTGGTTAAGTGTTTGGGCTACGTATTTTAGTCAAACAAAGGCATTAAATCCAACCAACAGCCACGGAAATTTAAACCATTGTTAAGTGAAATTGACATCTCCGCTGACACCTTCATGTTTCTCTTTTTATGAATGCCCTGACAAAGATTAGCGAGCCTAGATCCTCTCAATGTAACAATTTTTAGTAAATTAGGGTATCGAACTAGTTATCTTCCTAACAAAAGAACGATTCATTTTGTATGTCGGTACTCCATTTAATTATCGAGTATTGCTTTAATAAACTCTGTGTGATTTAATTAGACATTCTGCCAACATGTAATGAATATTTGGAAAAAAGTCCCAGAACAAATACTGGCTTCGTCTTGCCTTTCCTGTCATGACGATGGCTTAACATATCATCATAACGGAGCGTTTTAAGATGTGCTGCAGCTCCTTGCTGTTTATGTGAAAGGTAAATGCTTAACTACTACTATTCGGAGAAACTGATAGCTAATGATTAAATTTATAACATACTATTAGTCATCCATTGTCAAATCATTGATAATTGAATCGTCGAAAAAAGGTTTATTATTTATCCGTCACATCAATTTATCCATTTAAAAACTCAAAAATAAAATTTTGTAATAAATGTTTTATAAATTTCTTTATTGACATTAATTTATTTTAATGAAATAAATTACAATATGATTGTTTTAGTTTAGAAGAATCTTAGTTGCAGTTAAGCAGGCTATTAAGATTAGGAAGTAATAAGTTCAATAATCATTTGGCCGAAAAATATCGTTTTTACAGTTTAAAACGCGTTGACTAGGCATGAAGTCTCTTTCGGTAGTGATTTAAGCAAAGTATAGAAGCGAAGGATATCTGATTTAGATTCATTTAAGTTAGGCGACATTATTGGGATTTATTCCAACAGATTTTAGATCAATGTCTATAGAGACATCCAACGAAGTTCTTAAAATTTCGAATCTGAGTCAATCAAAGATTTAGCCAACTGTGAAGGCAACCTCCACACCACAACAGTGGAAGGCTATCAGAGTGTAGGAATTTTTCAATGTAGATAGGCCCTCTCAGCAAGATGATTTTCATTCATGTCACTTGACAGTAAGCTATGGGATTGACTATAAACTCCTAATCGGGAAAACAACCTGAAACATAAAGCAAAATTATATGCCTATATTATTCGCATTGCCAATATTGTTGGCGTATGTTTGAAGTTCAGCAAAATCAACACTTGAGGCAATCGTCCTGCTCAAAAGAGATAAAATTCCTCGAGATTTTCAACAGATGAAATATATATATATAGTTGAAAAGAAACTTCAAACTCGTTACCTAAACCGCTAATTCAAAATTATAAAACGGTTGGTTGATGTGTTAAGCGTCTTTAGATAGACAAAATAAACTGCCGTAAATACACAATAAAAATTATAAATAAGTAATAATTTTGGTATGATAACCTTGATATATATTGTACCGAGCTTCGGGGTTCGTGTGGATTGAGAGTTGAATAAAGCAACCACTCAATGAACACAAGACTTTTATTCGTAAAAATTCCACTAGAAATACCAGCTGTAATAATCACATTTATGCAGCTACAATTCCTCAGATACAATAAGTAACAGATTCCAATCACAGGTCCCAAATACCTCAGGCAGAGAACAACTTCTCTAAACTAGCAGTCACGACTAATCGTCTTCACAAAACTGACTGTCTTTACAAAACTAACTATGTCGGGCTGTGGTATTTATACCTGACTTGGCGGGGAAATCTACTATTTTCGCCAAGGTTCTGGAAGCTTCTAGGCTATCTCGCTAAATATTGGTCCTAAAGCTTAGGTGATGGTGTTTACAAAAATATCTATTTCTCGCCAAGTCTCCAAAAATATCGCCAAAACATCGCCAAGTCACCAAATCATTAGAAAACCCGCTTTTACCGTATATCACGTCTAAATACTACATTTTTGCCCAAAATGTGATTATTTCCGATCTGTCAGATATTGTAAGACCTATACAATAATTGTTTATAAATTTTAACAATATTATACAATCTTTATATAATTATATATATTATATATTCGGCTGAATGTGGTCAAGTCAGCTCTTCGACAGGCTGCTCTTCGGAGTGGAAAGTCTCAGATTCGAATCCAGCCACTGTTAAGCAACACAAAACTGAGGTTATGTTTCTGAATTTTACATGCACATTAGACTATTTATTTTGACACTGTGTATATAACCTGACAGCGTAGGGCTATTTTGAGGCATTTTAGTGTTTGTTGCTTAAGTTGCCTTCCAGAACGACTTTCAATAGATAATGAGCTGTATTTATATGTTACAAAGGAAACTATTTGGAAAACTTCCAAGCATCCACCTCGTAGACACGCATGGCGAAGGTAAAAGCGCTATATCCCTCTCCCGTTGTTCAACATTGGTGAGGATCGAACCTGAAATCGTTCGCTATGAAGATCAGTGTTTTACCAACAGATACTGTTAATAGACTAGACCGCTGATTGCCAATTTTCCTAATTTTTTCCCTTGCTCAAGTGAAGAACACCTCTATCTATTAAAGAGCCCGCCTTAAAGGCTAAATGGCTGGTGATTTCTTGAAATGGTATTCAGTTGTTAGTCAATGTGAAATAAATTTATTTCCTTTTATTATACCCCATAAATGTTTTGAAAAATAAATAAAATGAAATAAATTGATGTAATATATAATAAATTTTTAAATATCTTTTGCTGAAAGTCATTCTACACAACTTTCTTTTCCTTCCTCTTATCGCAGATGCACGGGAAAGGGAATTATGTTATAAGACTCCGCCACCACACAATCCGCTAATCCGCTACAGATCTGAAGACGCCGGAAATCCGCACCAAAAGAGGCGAAACAGAAACAAAAAGAAATTTCAAAATCCGCTTCAACTGACAATGTCGACCGTGGGGGTGGAAAAGGGGAGCATCACTTTAACTGACAGAAAAGTAAAAATATAAAAGAAATCTAAAACTTTATCAATAAAAAAAGAGTGAAAAAAATCGGCCGGTATTTTTTTAAAGAATTTATTAAACGTGCCTTCTTATAAAAATATTGGTTAATTCAGGTGAAAAGAAATGTGATTCTCCACGCCAAGTGCTCGCCAAACTCGACTTCCATAAAAACGGAAATATCTCAGCTATAATTCTATTTGTAATACCGAAGTGAAATCTTCTGTATTATTTATTTATTTACTTCTAGGCCTTTACGCCGAAAATGCTGCAAAGCACTTCTCCAACGATTGCATTTTTTTCTGCGTACTTAGATCGTTTTTCTTTTTATTATCATTATAATTTTATCTATTTTTGACTTCGCTTTCGCTAAAAAATTTACTCTGACTAAAAAAAATGTTTTTGGAGCATATTTTTTAAACAAAAATCAGACTCAAGGAGCATATCTTCACCGTCTGGCGTTCAAAGACTATTTTCAGAACTTTCTGGAATATATTCCTTCAGTTGCTTTTGATATCGGTAATGCAAATCTTACATTTGAATATGAGAATCGAAAGATGATTTGATCTTTTTTTTTTTTTTTTTTTTCCTATCGACGGTTTCTTTCTTTAAGATGGAGATGTGTTTTTCGTCAATGAAATTTGAAACTCCTCTTTTTGAAAAAGGAGCATTTTGTGAATGAATGTCTGGTTAAAATAATCAGAAGAAGTTTGATTGCTAATTATAAATGTGATAAATTAATGAAATGCATACGAGTCTATGGCTTTTAAGAATAAATTAAAATAATTTGAAAGAAAATCAAATTCATCGATCTACAAAATAAATAAATAATTTAAAAGAAAAGCACCGCCTCCTTTAAATACGATTCAAATAAATGTTTGTTCTCATAATCCACCAATAAGTAAACTACCTTTTCAGAATCTTGAACTGTTTATTTTGAAGAATATCGTCATATTGTCCCCGAATGAAAACACTTTTTAAGATGATGTATACCAAGTTCGATTCTAGCTACTGTTAAAGAATGAGAGGAGGGTGTGGTTTATCTCATCTCTTTAGGAGGATGCTTGAATGTTTTCTACTTTGTGTCACATAAATGCGGCCTTTTATCAATAAAAAGCTCGCATGAATAATAAAAACTTACCAAAGCTTTTAACTTGTTAGTCTTTTATCCATTTCTCAACCCCTGATTTTTGACCGTGCTTTTTGCACATGCATTCTCATCTCTCAAAACTATTAAGAACACGAAATAAAAGCATATCGAAGGGACTTCATAATGCCTAGTAATAAGAATAATACAGCCTGGTCCCAATTCATATCAATTGTTAAAAAGTAGATGTTGCCTTTTTAGTATCATATGTATCAAGGTGTTTGGCATCGCTTTTTTGTATCATATTTCTTCTCATATGTATCAAGGTGAATACTTGAGAATTTTCCTGTTTTTTCTCTTACAGAACGAGAATTCCACCCCTTATTTGGAAGAGTAATATTTAACAGCTTAATGTAGCTAAACTATGGCATTCTAGGCCAGGTCTACGCTGATTAAAACACTCTCTCGTTGGTTTATATCTATGTACGAAGGGATGTACCGGAAGGTCTGAGTAGATTTCCAAGAGCTACGTACAACTAACTGTGCGTCACATTTTCCGTGGAAATGAAACACATATATGATTATGGTACTTTGACGCTACATAAACCTAACTATTGAAAGCTGCTGTAATGTGCCTTATACCCTACATTCGCCACTCTTACTTTCGGGTGGATTTTCATTGGTTAGTTGGATCTATTCGGATGAAAGGGTACCAGAACGTATCCCAACTCCTACACATGTGTATGAATGACATCTAAATGCATTATCTATGTCCAGCTGTTCAACAAGGGATGGACTTTCCCTTCTGCAGAACACAGTCCTAGCAGCCGGCCTGAGTCAGCCTGGCTCATTGCCCTTTAAAACCATGCACTGGATACTCAAAACTGTTGTAAGGTCTTTTAATAGCCAGCACATAACTATCTTCCAGGAGGATTTTTCATACATAGTTAGCATGTCACGTGGTTGGAAACTGGAAAACTCCCAAGCACCACACCTACAGACGTGCGTGGAGAGGAGAAAAATCTGCCTCCATTGCTTAACCACAATTTACATGGAACAGGACACTTTTCACTCCGAAGACATTTTGATGTCCCCTTATGGGCCGCAAATTGCACTTGAATATCCAAATATTTTACCGAATGTAAGTCATATTTAAAGAATGTATAAAAGCGATGATATTTTTTTATTCATTCAGGGCATATAACTTTCTTTAATGACCGTTATTGTTGAGTCCAAATTCGCAATCTCAACACATCCGCTTCTTTTTATGCCAAGCATTTAATTTTCAATATGGTTTTGAAAAATTTAGTATTTTACTTGGTATATCTTCTCATGCTAAAGAATCTCATGAATATTGTAAATAATTAAGAGATACCATAGTCAAAGTTTTCATTTTGGAATTATAGAACTATATCAACTAAATGACTCTAACGATTTGTTTAAAATTTTAACTCACTTTCTTTCATTATTCAGTTCTTCGTGAAGAATAGAAATAAAATAGAGAAAGATAAAAGAATGACATTTCTTAACAAAAAGTTGTTTTATTATATAGAAACCGGAATTCATCCAAGTGATCTAACATTAAACATAAGAATTTCAAAAGGATAAGAAAAGGATTAATTTTGATTTCTTCAAGGTACTTTCCATAGCCAAAGTTTTTTTCCGAAATAAATTAGAAATTTATTTCCGAAAAAAATTAAATACATAGTAATCATTTTTTGTAATTTAAATAGCAAATTACAACTACACAACCTGCAGAATGTAAATGAGCAGCCGTCTTAAAAATAAATACACATGCTCAAATTCCCTCTTTTCCATGCCAAATTCCCTCATTCATTTCAATTAAAAAGTCGGTATTTGTAATGAAAATTCCATCGATTGGAATTTTCAACTTTTAATCTTTTTTTCCCCTTTTAAAAAAGAGGGATTTTTTCCCTTTGCGCATTCTTTTCTGTTAAGAAAAAAAATTAGGAGAAAAGCTTTTCTTTATTAGTATTATTGCCACCCCCTAATTGTTAATTACGAAACTAAGTTAATTTAATACCGTTTGAATCTCTTGGTAACTGGTAAAAAGTAAGGTCAAAAAGTTCCCATTTTACATTGCATAAAAAAGAAGAAAAAAAAAAGGGGGGGAATGCTCCAAATTTGAAAATTCCTTTCTGTGATGTATACATTTTTAAGGCGGGGTAGAAAGAGATTCACAAAATGCGAAGAAAAAGAAAAAGAGAAAAGAAAGGGGGGGATTCTTTTGTAAGAACAAATAATTTTCTTTCGTTCTGCGTGTATAAAGTTACGGTTGAAGTTTATTTTTCAGTTTCTTATCCCCCTCCCACCTTCTTCCTAACATCCATCTTTTTCTTTTTTTTAATGTAAAGTGGATGATATATAGTTTTTGTAGCCCTTCGCCTTGTAAATTCTTCTTTCCAGCCGAACATTTTTATAAATGACTTTTTATTTAACGTAAAAACAAGCTAATGAATGTGGCCTATTCGTTTCCTAGTTTTCTTCTGCGAAATCGGATAGTTTTTCCCTCTCTGGCAGTATTTAGGGAAAGCAGAGGACACGCCAAATTAAAATTCTTGGCGTCCTTTTTTGGTTAAGTGTCTTTTCGATTATGCGATTGGCGGAAAGAAGGGGGGGATCCCTCCTCGTGATTGTTCTCCTAGTGATGCTTTTCGTTTTATTTTATTTCAAAGTTGTTCTGCAATTGTTAATTTATTTAGGCAGAAGAAGCGAGGGATATTCTTTTCCCTTCATCTTATTGAAATTTTCAGCTTTTTCTCTTTGAATATGGGCAATCGATTAACGCTCGGAACTTCACCAAGATTTTTATCTTTTATAATTGTTCAATTCAATCCAAAATGTCGTTCATTTAGTTACTCAAAGAAAAGTACAAAATCTTAGGGAATGAATAATTCTTTAAAAAAAAAAAATTCATTTGAATTTGGCACTTTTTATTTCTTGAGAAATAAGTTGACAATTTTTGGCTGAATATTTAGTAATATCTAGATTTAAAAAAAATTTTGACAAAATATTTCTTACATTTTCGTGACTGATTACTTGTTTACTCTGATTACTTTGCTGTTTTTAGTGGTTAAAAATGCGGAAGGTTTAAGTAGAATTGATTGATTTGCTACCTTTCAGGATAAATGCTAGATAAATGCTGAAAAAATAAGAAAATATTATGCGAAATAAAATTTTTTAACACAATAAATAATTCATTTTTACTACCTGAAATAAATATAGATTATTATACCGATTCAACAAAACTTTTATCAGTTTGAATAATTTTCATGCCAATTCTTTACGAATTTTTGGTTAAGATATTTAATTTCATGGTCTAAGTATTTGAACTAAGTATAACTAAAGCTTTACAGTTCGCCATTAATGTTTCATAAAATGTTTGTCAATCTATTATCTCGAAACATAAATAAGACTGTGAGAAATAATGATGTAAGATACATTTGAAAAACTGTTATTGTTGAATGCTTTAAAATAACTTACAATAATAAATTAGTTTGGCCACTTTGTTATCCAGATCATAAACCACAAAGAACAGATATTCTAATTATCATTATAATGCATTTCAGCAAAAAAATCTCTCGCATGCTTCAAGTATCTACTCAAAATGTACAAAACAAATTAACACGATTTAATATTATAATATTATATTTTCTTTATTTAAATCTTTATGATTGTAAGTTTTGACTCACAGTATCGTACTAGTATAATTCTTTTCTTTGGAATTGAAAGTTCCAGGTTTGATTTTAAGTAGTTTTTAAGCAATGAGAAATGAATTTCGCATTCCTGTTTTCCGCGTTCACGACCTATCCAGATAGTGCATGGATTTTTCTTAGATTTCTCCCTTGTACTACACTTCCTGATTCAAATCTGTGAAAAATTGTTATAGAAGGCTTATAAGTGTTTTGGATATTCAATCGAGAACGACCCAAAACTTGCTCTTTGAACATAACAGCTTACAAAACTTAAAATATTAAGCTGCTAAAAAGCAGTTTACACATGTCTACTTTGCGATGTCTAAGTAGTCGCGAGGTTTTGATTCCGGCTGGTTATTGATATGACGCTCATCGGAGCAGTTAAATTCCGCCGCTGTTAAATCATAACTTTTCCAATTCATGGGAGCATTTGACAAATTTCATCCTAAAATACTGCCATGTTTGAATATCAATACATTGGAATCTAAAAATTTTCCTATGAACCCAATACTTGATAAGTATTTAACGAGTTTTGCAACAAAATCAAAATGTTGCATTATAAAATAGCGGGAAATTGCTTAAAAACAGTATATAAAATTGCTCTATAAAAAATAGGAGTTTTTTTAATGAAAGATTTTCCTTTTAATGTTTTGATGAACCAAAGCTTTGTATAAAAACTGGTTTCTGAGGTTTGATGATTACTTGGTGTGTTTGAATTGGATTTTTGTAGTGGTTCCTAATCCCCTTTAAACTGTAGATCCATGTCAAATTACCCCTCGTATTAACACTTAAGCAACAACATTCAATTGTATCCATCGTTAAACAAAAGTAATTATGTTGTATATGTTCTAAATTTTTAGGTCAAAGTAGATTCCTACGGGTTTTTTTCGCCTTCATTGATATACCAGAACACTGACCACTTATCTATGGAAGGTCTTGTATAGCAAATGTTCAGTCCATGTCACTATATATAGATTTCTGTTAAATTATTCTATTATAAAATTGTATTGAAAACACTGTCTCAAAACATGCAAATAATTTAATTTTTTTTTTTACTTTTTATAAATATGGGCCAAGCTGACTTAAATTGTAAAAGTTCTAGCCTTTAATTCTATGGTTCACTTGTTCGGTTCTTACTTCGGACGTGGATGTTTGTAATCATTCTGAATCCACTTAAAACTATACGGTTTGATAATTCCTAAATACGAGTATATTAAGTGAGCGAAAAGTTACTATAGAACGGCAATCAAACAAAACCAAACGGATGAAAAGTATTAAACTGCGTAATAAATCAATTATAATTTCATTTTATTAATAATATGTAATAGATTATTTAGATGAATTTATTCAACTTTTTAATCATAATAGTCCGAACAACTTTGCAAGGTAGACACTAATTTTTTTCCACAAAACAACCAAAAAATATTTGTTCTCTCTCGAAAAAAAATTTTTTTTTCTTTTTTTTCGGCAAGTATCAAAGAGATATTCCCCCACCCTAAACCCCATCTGCCTTTTCCGGGATCCCGACAGTACGCAAAGTTCATATGGAAATATCGAATTCCCTCCCAATTACTACTAAAACTTACGATCGTTAAAACCATAATGAGCATAAGCAAGAGGTCTAGACCCAAATATGAGAAGACGGGCTCACCATTTCAAGTCTTTCTTTCCCCTCAGTGCATAAAAAAAAATCGCTTGCTTGGAAGGAGGCGCATGGACGGAAACGGGGATGTTTGCCCCGTAAACTGCCCGGGGCACCCAATGATGAAGTAGACTCTTAGAGGAACGTGTAATAATTGTGATGGATGGCTGGGGAATCGAAGATATTTCAGTTTATTAAAACAGATTTTTTGTATGATGTATTGACGCGGCATATGGCTCCAGCTACTTATGGATTTACTAAAGGGGGTTTTTATCTGCCTATAGAATGAACTCCCCCCCCCAATGTATTTGTCACTCTGACGGGTGCGACTGAAGTTGGTTGTACTTGCCTCGGAATGATGGCTCTCCGGAAACCAATTGATTTTTTCCCTTGTTAAAGGCAGGCTGACTCAGGTAGTCAATAACATTAAAAAGATGAAGATCAACCCATAAATCACATCCTGTTTTGTGATATCTGCCATGCCACCCATCTTCAAATGATTAATTTATGAAATAAATCAACTTTAAAGATCTCATTGGAAGTGTGCATCAGATTTCTGTATTCTGTTTATTTTTTTCTAACACCCTAAACATAAGTAACATCCTTCAAGATCAAATGACGAAGTCGATGGCAGACATGGTAATATAGTCAAAAAATGTAGAGAAACATTATACCTACGATTGGTTTAAATGAGCAATTATAAAAAATTTACCTTGAAGCTATGAAAAAAAAATCTTAATATCTATTATATAATTATATTATTAATCTATTATATATTTATGTTAATTCTTTTCTGCTTATTTCTATTGATCAAAACCGTGAAACCCAAGTGTTCTCTTGTTTTGAACTGCGATCGTTCGCCGTGACCGATGCCTAAAGTTGAGGCCTCCTTCTTAACCTTCAACATGATATTGATACTTTACCAGACCTCAACCGAAGTTGTAAAGTTAGACTGTTGAATTCTTTTCCTCAGAAACTATGAAAAAATGAAGTAAAATCAACGCCAGTCTAATATAATACATTATATTCCTGGTGCTTTTTAAGAGAGTGAGTGAAAATGAAAGTTAGAAACATACTGAAGATTAATAAAGATTTTCATTCGATAGAATTTGCATATTACTTATTATATATTAATAACTTACAGCTTACTTAGTAGCCATAAAAATTATGCTCATAAGAAAAAGATTGAAAGAAATTTTATTTCGTATTTCAATATTAGTTTCCAAGCTACTATTAATTTATCATTGATATGCAATTCTTTAGTTTTATAATATATTTATATATTATTGGGAGAGATGTGACAGGATTTAATTCTGTGGAATCAATCAATATCTGGGCAGAGCAGTTCGGATAATATTTATTATAAATCAATACACATATTATGAAACTAAATACCTTCTTTTCGTATCTGAATAGTTTCTACCGTATATACCTTTCTTGTGAACATAAAGCAAAGTTGCTTTTATGTAAATATAATACCAAAAATGCATATTTCATTCTTTTCTTTGCGAATAGAGAACTAAGCCTTTAGCAATTGGGACATCTACTGTCTGAAACTACCTCCACCTTTCTGGAACTGCCATCGACTCTTGCGATATACCTATAAGCAGTCACTTTTCATCAAGCCCAATTTCCAATATGCCCGTCTCTTGGGTTGACATCTTCACTCGACGTTTGTTTAGTCGGCGGAGGAGCAGATGTTGGCTTTTATATTGGCGAAGGTTTCCTCCGACAAAAGTCCGTGTACACCCCACTTCAGAAATCTCGTTGGCGGTAAGAGAAAAAAGAATGAAAAAAAAAAAAAAAATAGATGGAAATTCCCAGCGGTACCTTTTACAGCCCTCGGTGGTGTTGGCGAGAGGACATCATCCTGTGGAATCAGTTTATGCCCGTGCAGAGGAATTGGAATAATATTTGTCCAGTGACTCAGAGATGTATTCCTCTCTCTAGGCAAACACTTAAATTGTCCCCGTCATGCAATCCTTATTGGCGAGGAGATCGTCTCCTCGGGCACTTCTCTTCAATGGCCACCGTGAGGAGAGAGTTGCCACCCGAGGATTGGGTTAACTGCTTTTGTCCCGGATTGGCGACCATCCTGGAGCTATCCGAGATTCTGTTGCAGTTTCCAAGATTGCGGTGATTCTGAAATAGGGAATCGTTTCCTATTTCCAAGTTGCTGTGCTAGAATTCAGATTGGTTTGAAAGGATTTTTTATTAGATGATATTGCCTTATATATTTTTTTTCAGTTCCCTATTTCTGCCAGCGGGAGAAAATAAAAGACATCGAAGTGATTCACAATGATCTTAGGCCCAAACAATGATATCTTCTTCTCTTATTTCTCTAACAACGCCGGTGGTAGCATTTTAAAGTCCTTTGAGCATTTAGTGGCAATTAGGCCTTTGTACCTCGAACGTTTTGAGGCTGACAGTTATCAAACCCCCTATCTCCAAGATGAGAAAGCAATTTTTTTTTTCCAGCTGCCTACCACTACTCCTCTAACGAATATTTTGTCTTACAGTCTTGAAGGGTGCATAGCACTGATTAACTGTGTACAATATGTGTCTCTGGCCACTTAATAATAATTAAATAAAAAAAATTAAAATGTTGTAATAGCCTAAAAAGTAATATTTTGCTGTACATTTCTTGAATCAGTTGCATTTATAAAATAGAATCAATGTTATATTGAAAAATGTTTTGCACTTAATTCACTATTAATATTTGGAATAGAGTTTTTTGTAATCGGAATCAATAAATTATATAATGTTAGTGATTACAACAATCCGAAATTTCAATTAAGTTTAAGATTCTTGTGTGTGTGCGTGTGTGTGAGAGAGAGAGAGAGAGATAAGAAGATAAGAAATTTGAAGAGAATTTACAAGGAAAATGTTTCACTTCCTTCTTTTAGCTATTTTAAGAAATATTTAAAACATAATAATAAATAACATTAATTTATACTAAAATATTTATAAATAATGTTGTTTTTTTTTCTACGTTGCATTGTATTTTACTTGTGCATTCGAAGACTACATAACGAAACAATATTTGTAAATATTACACTTTTTAATATTAAAAATATCGGTATTCGTAGACGAAATTATTTCTGAAACTTAATTAAATGACCTTAAAACTTTATATAAAATTTTTAATGTAAATATGATATTTTCTGCCATTAACAATATCAAAGAAATATTCCCCTCTGTACTCCATAATAATTAAACATTTTCCAATAATGTGTGATGAGTCTTAACACCCTCGTCATCTTACTCCATATCTTCTATGTCACACTTCGTAGAATCATGGGCAACTACCTTCCTTTTTTTTAGACCCCCTGATCTCGGCGTGATGAGAACACGGTTTCATCTCCATCCTCCCTAGGGAGATGGCCAGGACGACCCCCGACAATGATTAGATTTGCTTCCTCCCCCTCCCTAGGCAAGTGTTTTCTGAAGTGGAACATCGAGGGCCGGGGACTTGAGAAAAAAAAAACTGATTGCCTCTCGACAGGTTCAGAAGAACTCAGCCCAAAAATAAGATTTCGAAGATAGCCAGATTTCACTGGGAATATTGAAGAAAAAAAAGTCACTGCCTTTAGAAGGGGACATGCTCAAGTGTTCCGCTATTTAAATTCCATCAGGGATTGTGTTCAGCTATTTCTGCTTCGTTCCCTTTTGTACTTGAGCGCAATCCCTTGTGTAACAACCGGATTTGCAAGTGTGCAAGAATGAATCATTTCGTTTGAGCTTCGCCCCTTTGAAACAGTCCTCCGTCTTTAAGCGTTATTTGGTACTTTCAGATGACTTAAAGAGCGAACTTTTCAGTCATGTAACATCATGTTTTGCTAGAGAAGAAACTCATAAATATTTCCAATGTCCTACCAGAACCTGACGTAGACAAAAAGCAGAACAACAGCCATCGCCCATTTTCAACAATAATTAAGATCGAAAACGATGTCTTTTAATCTGAAGAATGTGCTTTTGTCACCAAGTCATGGTAATCATTATTCAGACATAAGTGTTTTATGAGACTAATAAAAAGTTTTGCCGTTATTTCTGTAAAGTAGGAGGTTTAAAATCCAACTGAAGCAAATTCATTTTTAAGATTGTCTATAAACATTGAAAAATGCTCAAGTATTTATGTTCCTCTGTTGATATAGTGAGGCAATTTCAAAAATGTAATGCTGTCTATTACTTATCATAAGTTGATCGTTAAGCATAATATAAAGCTGGCTGATAGTGACAAAGAGAACAATGGTGATGATTCCATACAGCTGTTTGTGCCTCAGAGAATTCAATCCTTGCGCAGATGGGGTATGCCTCATTACTTGAACAGGGCTCAAAACATCGAAGCATTTGGCTCTTTTTAATGAACTACTGAAATAATCAGACGGAAACATGCCAATGACCAAAAAAAGCCAGTAAACTATAAATATAGGCCAAATATTATTTAAAGTACTTCTTTTTTTTTAAAGGAGTATTTTCCAGTGAACTGGATGTGTAGTGAATTGCTGAATAACGCACTGCTTTCACCTGTGGACCCGAGAAATTAAATGCTCTAGCAGTCATCTTCTTCGCATAAAAATGTGCAGCCCCCTCCCCCCGCTCGTCAGAATTCCTTGCGATGGAATTTCATTTCAGCCGAATTCAGGTCTCAAATAGTTTGCTAATTAAAATACATTGAGCGAATTTAATGTTGTTTTCTCCTCGATGAGTATCCATTTTCTGGCAGAATTTTATTTATGGTTAATTTATCATCTCTTCTCTTTGCCGAACTGGCATTAAATTAAGCGAGCTTAAGATTAATGCTCAGACGTTATCGGCCGAGGCATATTAAACTAAAAATTTATACAAGGGGCATGTACACACCGGTAGAGAAATGTTAATGAATTTATTATTTTAAACAAGAACAGTTAAGTTATTCGTTTTTAGTGGCTATGGATAATGACTATAAATAATGAAGAACGAACTTATGAAGAATACTATCATATTTTCTTCATGAAAGCAAAATTTAAATGTATGAATTTTTAAAATGTTTGAAAAATGTCGCAATGAATTTTTGATATTTATAGAGTAAAATAAATCTACGTTGGGGAGTTTAACTTGTTACTGAAAAGTCGCGGCTTTTGTTATTCATATTCATGGGTTCAATTTCCACTTCAAGCGTGGACAAGGAATCACACTCTAATCCACTTTGAACTGTTTATCTTAGTTGGATTTATCTTCTTACACAAAAATTGACTGCAATCCATAAACCAAACGAAATTTTTTGGATATTTTCTACACTTAAAGTATAATGATATATAGAATTACTTTTTTCATATTTATGTTAGTGCTTGTGCTAATATTGCATTATTACTATTACTTCATGTATTGTATTTAGTACTAATTATTTAAAAAGCTATTATTAAAAATAATACCAAATTAATAGTAATATAGCGATAAAAACTGTAATAGCGAAACTTGTAGATAAATTTGAATGGGACTAGGACAAGCATTCGTCTTATTTCTAAGCTTTAGAGACATATGGGGGATTTCATATTCATATTTTACTGGATAATAAAAATATAAATAATGTTACAAAATTTACGATTCATTGGAATTTGTTGCAATTTGCAATCAACATGCGATTGATTATGAGACATTAGACTGATGTATGAATGATTAAGTATTTACCTGTTTGACTGTAATTTTATTTAATGAATAAAATTTATATAAAGATTTGTGTTTTGATATAAGATCACGTCTTTTTAAATTGAATTTTCTGAACTTAAATTTTTCACTTTTATAGCAAAATATTAAATGAAGCTATTTATTTTATGAAAGTAACTTAAGTTTTTCAATGGAACCCAGAAAGAAAAAAAACTAGAAAATCATTACGCATAAATAAGACAATCTATTTAGTATTTTTATTTAGATATATTTCCTCTATGACTCATGACTTTTGGTTTCGACTCTTGAGTCCTCCGTGCTTACCTTGTCCACGTGGAAATAGAATCTACCGAGGATACAAACCTAATTCAAAATTTGAACTGCTAATGGCTATTTTGCATTCCTCTTCTTTTGTTAAATTGGAATGAAATAATTTGCATTGCAACTGTTATCATGTAACCGTTGTCTTTTACTTCCAATTTCTGCCTGGAAGTGGTCAACTGTTTATTAAACAGTTACTGTTTTTATCCAATACCCATTATTAATATATTCTGCTAAGTAAATATTATTTTTTTGATATAGCATTATAAAGCTGCATTTGTTGTTAAGTAGCAGTTATTAAAAGGCAAGTTATTTTAAAATGTAGGAATAACGACTACAATTTTTTCCTTTTAGCAATAAGCTAATCAAAATAGGAAAAATATTTTAATGAGTGAATTCACTCACTCTCTCTCTCTCTCTCTCTCTCTCTCTTGCAATATAACTTATAAAATTGTTTTTATTTTTTTCTTGATAATAATAAAATAATTATATTTAAGTTTCAGTAACATTTAAGTTATAATTTTTTTTTTTTCCTGAAAGGAATCTGTTAAGTAATAGTAACAGATTCCTTTCAGGAAAAAAAATCGTGAAATTTTAAGGGAAAGCGGAAAACAACACTTAAAAAATTTCTCTAGACTTAAAATAAATTCCCCACTCATTTAAGAGTTTGTATTCAAATTAAACGTATTTTAAGCAAAATTTTTCCTTCAGAGTTATTTATAATAACCATTCATGTCATTAATTAATAAGTAACGGATAAAATAACTGTTATTTAATAATATTGCACACATAATAATTGTTGCTTATGAGCACATGCTAAAGTGTAGGTCCATTGTTTATATTATTTTTAGCTTCTAATAATACACCTTTCAAAAAAATACAGGATCTTTGAATGAAGGAATGGACAACACTGTCTTGCAATCGTATCTTTTTCGTTCATCTCACACTATTTTCTTTTTTCACCTGCCTACCTTGGGAGACAAGCATAACGTTAATTAATGATTTGCGCGAGAGCCTGCTCACTTTTGGATCAATACTAATTACTTTCTCCACGTCGCTTCAAAATACCGTCGTCCCAAAAATAGGGGGCAAAACAGAAACCAAAAAATTGATTGACCCATTTTGGGAAGGCTGCAACGGGGAGAGTAAGGGGGGCGGCATTTTTGTGCTCCCGCCGGTATAGGTATGTTGCCATTACATCGAAGAAAAAGATGCCAAGATAGCAGAAAGATATATATATCTATATATATTTTCAGATAGTTTCACTTGTACACTGTTGTTGAGATTCTTGGGCCAATAAACGACACCAGTTGGTGCTGTTATCAGTCCTTGCCCACTCTCTTCCCTCCGTCCCTTTCATTTTTTTCTTTTTGTTTATTTACGTGTTTGTTTTCTTATTTTTACTTTCGGCTGCACTAATGTGGTCAAACTTCTCCCGTTAGATACGCTAAACTACTCCAGTTGGGCAGTAAGAAGGGACGTTTGTTGATTTTTTTCTGGGGGTATTTATTAGTAGACGGGAGCATTTGATCTTTTTCTTTTTTAATTTTTTTTTGGAAGCTGTTTACTTTTCCCTATTTCAAATTGCAATCAAATTAATTGTTATTTCTTTCAAAAAAAATCTTATGTGCATTAAAAAAGCTATTTAATTTATATTGTTCTCCTTAATATGTGTTCCATAATAAATACAGGAAATAATAAATATGGGAATATTATTGAAATAATCACTCGATATTTTTTTGATAGTTTGATGAAAAAAGTGGTCCTTGCCATATCTGGAAAGTCGTGCGTTCAATACTTGATAACATAAACGACCGTTATTCAGTTCTGGTGTCAACGAATGGAAACAAAATGTTCTATACAATATAGAAATTTTATAAATAAAAAGTATATAATATAAAATCTTTTCACAAATTGTTTAAAAGAGTTATAAACCTAAAATTATTTCAAACTTTTAATTCGATAAAAGTTTAAGTAGTTTTTTTTAATATATATATATATATATATATATATATATATATATATATATATATATATATATATATATATATATATATATATATATTAAGTTTTTATTTGAATGGGTAAAATCATTGGAAATATTTTCAGGGCTTAAGATTTGAGGAAAGTAATACAGATTAAAAATTCAAATCGAGAACTTTGGAGAGTCCTATAAAACAGAGTTCTGAAAATTGAATACCATAAAAATTTTAATCGACACATGCATTTATAAATAAAATTAACATAACCGAAAACACTGCAAAAGATCGAAAAAGTAAGAGACTGGAATTTGAATCCGCTAATTCATAAATCCTACTCGACCTGCAAAGGATTCGAGAACTGGAATCTAAAGATCATGTAAGAGATTTGACAGAGGCAAACAAATCTCGTGAATCCTACGAAGAATTAGTTCAAAATAAGTTTGACAAAAAATGCACAAATGCTGCGAATTATTCATAAAATAACTCATGTAAAATATTCATTAATTAAAATTGAAAAGTTTTGAGATTATTGTTAGAAATTTTATCACATGATTCTCTCTCTCTCGATTACTTAAAAATATAAATTCCTTTTTTCTTAATATATATATATATTATATATATATATATATATATATATATATATATATATATATATATATATATATATATATATATATATATATATATATATATATAGTGGGTTCGCGTTTGATTCATTATCGGAAATAACACATTTAAAGTTTAACTGATTTAATTATGGTTTTGAAATAATAAAAAAAGCTAGTTACATGTATACAAATGAATGTTAAATAATAATCTAACATCATTGTAGTGAATAATCGAAAATTAGTAAAATATCCATTCACGTTGTCGTTTTTCTCGTTTCCTCTCTTCGTCGTTCTCCTTCTCTCTCTTCTCTGTATGTCTGATGGCGAACATGGCCCTCTGGTGCCTCTTTTACTATATATATATATGAGAACTATTTTGAATTTACTTAAAAATGGTCTTACTTTTTATTATCCTTACAAAAATATTTTAAAAATTGTAAAAAAAAAATCCCAAATTTTAAGGACATTTTAGATGTTGGGATTTGAGGGTAGAACCCTCATCAAAAAAATTTTAATCTGAATGAGAAGAAAACTATAAGGGTTGAAATAATCTCTCTTACAGTTCACACACACTCAATTATTCAACTAAAAGTCATTTCTCACTCCATTTCTCACTCTAATTTCTCATCTGTGTGATAATAGTCCCGAGTACTGGCACTTCTTCAGGCTCCCACGCTCCCGCAGCCACATCCTAATCGAAGCACCGGCCGACTCTCGACAACTTGCTGAAGTTTCCTGGACTTGTTCTTGATTCTTTTGATGAGCGTCCTTCTATTTACTGCTCATAAGGTAATGAAGGCGACTGATTAATGAGGAGACTTAATGTGACGCTTAGTGAAGGTGACAAAGTGCCTCCTCAAAGATTTTTTTTTTTCTTCCTCTCTCTTTCCTCTTCTCCATCCCATGCGCAATCCGGAATGATTTATGCCTCACCAACTTCGCAGTGACTAATGACACGCAGAAAGGCGCGTACCCTATTTCCCTAGTTGCACACCATTCCCGAGATTGGGCGTCTCTGGTCCTGGGAAACCAGGACAAAGCCGATTAAGGCTCTCAAATCAGCAGTGAAAGTTTTAGATTCATGAGATGACTCCGAAGCAGCGATTGATGAGATTCAGGAAATTGAATTTAATATATTACTCAGAAAGCAACAATACAGTTTTTCATGGTTGTATTAGTGTACTGCAGTAAGATCTGTTCTTGAATTTGAAAACATAGTTTGTAACACAGTTCAAATAAGATGTATCTTTAATATATCTATACATATATACATGCATTAAAAGGACATCAATGAAATACAAATAAACAAAACAAAATACACATAAAATGGAACATGAAGAATAATATTTATACTGAGCATCGGCAGAGGGTGTGGTGCTGCTGATGAAGTTGGCTATATTGATACTTAGTTTCACTTTATATTCACTTCTATTAAACTGAACATCTATTTGATTTGTATTTTATAGATGTTTACCATCTAATGTTTTTATTTGTATTAAATACTTCTCAAATGGGAGGTTTTTTAATTTTTATTATTTTAGTTATCATACTTTTAGCTGTTTCTGCTGTGAGTGAATTAATAAACTTTTACTATATCCCACTTTACTTTTCCCAGTATGAATAGTAAAATTAATTTACTTAAACTTTTTTCTAGAATTAGGATATTACAAATTTAATTCTTGTTTAATATTTATATTATACAATTAAAATGACTAATAATAAAATTTGTTGCATATTTTTATCAATATTCCTTTTAAACTTTTATCAATAATATGAATAATCTTGTATAATTTCAAAGTCCTTAAAAACTTTCCTATAAAGACAAATTTTTAAAAAAAATTACAAGAAATGTATAGCTGAATTGAAACCGTTTAAGTATGTATAATATTTACAATAAACATATTGACGTTTTTTTTTTTTTTTTTTTTTTTTTTTTTTTTTTAGAAATAGGGTATTTGCAGCGACATATAAGTAATGTGCACATAATAAATTATGTGGTTACCATTATAAAAGCTGCCACTATCTTTTGCAGCTCATAGTTTTTAAAAGGAAAAAAAAGAATTTTTTTTTTTTTTACCTTGTTCAAAACATTCAAAGCACTCAGCTTCTAAAAAAGACATTAAAAAGGGCAAATTAAAAACATTTCTTAAAGAATTTGTTTTTCCAAATTATAATGATACGAATTAATTTCATGCTTATTTTTAAACTTACAATTTAAAAGAAAATTTTTTGTATTTTGCTAAAATTTAAAATTTTGTTGTGTGCATTATATTGTAAACATATTTTCAGTACATTTTAAAGTTTCACTTATTTTAAATTAAAATCTCTCTTCCTGAGTCATTCATTATTATATGCTCTTATATTAAATTGTAATGTTTGATTTGATAATGTGTTCAAGACTTGGAATTGTTCAGTGAGTCAGAAATGTACTTGAAAGAATTAAACCTAATCGTGGTGAGATAACACTTACTCATTGCTTTTTCCTTGATACAATTTCAATAGATGGAAAACTGATTTATTTATTTAGTTATTTTATTATTATTATTATTATTATTTTTTTTTTTACAGTTTTACGTATTCAAAATACATTTCCATGATTCGAAGAATTAGATTCCACTGTCTTTCACCTAATGTTTGCAAGCATAAATGATCAAAAAAATATTTTGTTTCCATTGTTTTAATTGCAGAAATATTGTTATTACGGCATTTGAAATAGATATATATTTTATGGCAAAAATAGTATAAAATTTTGAGCATAACAAATTGCAATTAGACAAAATAATTATAGTTTACATCCGCACCCATGATTTATTTTTTTAATTCTTTTACTTACTGCAACGCGGAAGGAGAAGATGAAAATAAGGAAGAAAAAAAAAGGTCTTGGCAACAAAAATCCATGTCAGTGCACCTGGACCTAATCTATGCTAGACACTGATTTTAGCTTGCAACAAACTAACAACAACTAGACAAGCCTTTCGTTCGGGTTTATCTTTAAGTGCAGTTGCCACGAAAGCCACACACACACACTAATAAATACCACACGCAAAGGCTTTTGTGTTTTTCTTTTCGGAATCGTCTGCAGCAAGAGCTAGGAGATGAGCCTCTTTTGTTCCGCTTAAAGGGGATCATTTATATTCTGGCGAGTTTGCTTTTTAACTTGGAGTGACGCTGGCAACGGTTTATAAGGAAGCCCAAAAAGGGGAAGCTGGAAATTTATATAAAACTAAGCCAGTGCTTTTGTCAAAAGTTTGCTTCTTAAAAAAAAATTATAAAAACACTTTTTTTTTATTTATTTTTTAAAGCCACCTTGACGCTTTCTTGAAAGCGAAATATTAAACGAGTGCTTTCTTGCATTTTTAATGCAAATTTTTTTTTTTCACGCAATGAGTATTCTCGCGCATTTATGAATAAAATGCATGCTCACTTTCCGGAATGGCACTGAAATCTCAATATAAGTAGACAGGCGAAGTTAAAGAAAGCTCCACGGTGTCTTTCTGAATTTGTGAGACTGACTATCGCAATGCGTGGTTCTGTTTATTTCTTCTTTTTGTACCCCCGCCCCCATAACTTTCGCCTTTTTTTTCTTCAAACCATCAATCATTTTCGGATTATTGTTTTTTACCCTTTTTATCGTGCATCATTAATAATTAATCAAATGCAAAGCATCTTCAAATAATTTTTTTTCAAAGAGCAAGGAATTGTCAAAGAAAAAAAGATTAAACTGCGAAATAAAACGTAATAGTCAAATTCTTTCCGCCTTAAAATAAATGTTTACTGAAATCGATATTTTTACGCTATTTTAGTCAAAAAATATTTTTTAAATTATTTTACAATGGACAGTGCCTACATAATTGTTGAAAGCCAATGTGTAAATTGCATTCTGAAAGCACTTTTCATAGATAGCGTTCTGGTTTCACATATCATAAGAGAGGACACCCAGAAAATTCCTAAGCACACACCCCGGCGGCAGATGTATATACAGAAGACAGAAACGCAACATCATCTTCTGCTATTCAACAGTGGCTGGTATAAGATCCATGATCTTGTTGTTAAATAATGTCCGGCAACTAGTATTTTTACCTTTCAGCATTATAAGGGGCGAATTGATGGCTTGTTCTATAGACATAGACATGAACATAGCGACGGATCACCTGGTCTGTACCTTAGGTTATCAGGGATTGCTCTACGACGTATACATCTGGTTGTGAGAAAATTGTCACGAAATATGAATTGAATTTCAATAGATCTCTAAGTTTTGAAATTAAAAATTTGACAGGAATCGACAAAACATTTATAGAATTTCCACTATGGGAAATGACATAAGGTAAATATTGTACAAAAATGTATAAATTGCTTGTCCTAAGCACTCCATGTAACCTCGGTTATGTTGCTGTTGTCTTGTGCCAGCCAGGCTAACAATATGAATTGTGCTACTCCACTTTTCTAACTAAACCATATTTGATGTGGAGTCAGACTTCCTCAGTACACACGTGCCATAGGGATCCTTTTATAGGATAGGCAACCATTCACAATTCATTCATATAAAAGACGAAGACAGGATAGACAGAGAAAGTACATCCATGTCCGAACTGGGATTCGAACCCAGGACCTCCCTATTCGTAGTTATTCACTCTAACCACTAGACAAGGTAGGTGGCAACCTTGGGTATAAAAATACAAATTAATTACTTTGATTTTGGTTATAACAGACGATATATAAGTAGACTATAATATAAATAGACAGGCAATATATATATATATATATATATATATATATATATATATATATATATATATATATATATATATATATATATAAACGAACAAATAAATTGGAGTAATTTACAATACATACAAGTATAACACTCTCATGCTTTAACTCCATCCTTTAATGTAACATTGCAATATCAAAGGACTGTATTGTCTATATGCAGATAATTACATTAAAATATGCATGAATGTTAATAAAGTTGAGCATTTAATATTTGCTCTCTTTCTCTCTCTCTCTGTAAGTGATAAACTGTAGAATATTTTAAGTATTACTGATTGCAATGTATTGATTCAGTTAATATTTTGCAACAGCTCAATCTGCGCATTACAGTTACCACGATTAAGAAAATTATTGAGCAAAAAGCATAATTATAATACAATAAATATTAAAAATTTTTCATAAAAGTGAAAAATAATATAACAAAATATTTTTACAGACAATTTATCAATTAAAAGAAATAAAAATTGAAATATATTGCACTAAGATTGCTAAATAAGATATTTCCGAGGACTCAAAGCAATCTTGATTATAAACACCCAGTTATATAGTGGTTAGATAGAGTGATGTTATAACATGACTTACCGTAAGAAGAATGTGTTAGAAAAAGAGTAAACATATGCCAGTCATTGATAATGTATGCATGAATAAAGCCCGTGTCAATAGGGCTATATTACAATGCGTATCTTCATCACGTAAAGAATCTGCATTGTCTGTTCCCAGTTTATAAATGTTTACAATGCTTATGAAATATCATGGAAAATTAGGCATTAAAATTACTAATTGATAAACTATGCTAGGATACTTAATATTGCACATTTTATTGGTCTAAGTCGATCAATATTTTTCAATACCTTAATCTGAATAATTATTATTACAAAAATTAGTTGCTAAACAAATATAATAATTAATAAGAATAAGTAGAATATTATCACATCACAAGAAATAACTTACCCTTTACCAAATTGTTCTTATGATGAAATCCACTCTCAACTGTGGCCTCATTCTTACAAAGTTCAGATACCTTTTAGTAGATTAAGGAGATTATGCTGTACATCTTATGCAGAGGAGGAGTTTTGAAAGCATAGCGGAGAACTGGAGTAAGTTTTTCCGAGTTTTTAGGCGCCATTGTTTTGTGAAATCACATTCTAAAACGTAATGTACAATGGTTCCAACCTGATAATATGAATAAGCACTACTTAGAGCCATACCTCTTTTGATGAGATACTCCAATATTGGATTATGTAAGGAAAGAAACTGTACTTCCTTGTGCTCCTCGACTAGGAAATCGAGAGAAACAAAATGTTTAAGGCTGTATGTCCATCTACCTTGATCTGCCTCATTCCATTCTTGCTGCCAGGCCATTTGTAAATGGTTGGGAAATTTAGGAACCAAGTATGATTTGAGCCAATTTAATTCAATTTTATGCGGCTCTTTCATTTCCAGTATGTCCGACATATGCCTTGATACAGAGAAGACATATTTGCCACCGATTGCTGCCTGTCCTGAGTCGATTTTGAATGTTTTGAATCAATGGGCTTCTGTGATAAGGTTTATAGATTTCCAAACGAGCTGACTAGCTGTCTAACCAAATCACTGCCTTGTATAAATTGTTTTCGGATATATATTTCAATGCTTCATCAATTGCAACCAATTCAGCTTAGGAAACACTGTTAGCCTCTCCTAATTGTCCCTGCCATTAACCTCTTTCCTGCTCATTTTTAAAAATGCAGAAGCTTCTTTGCCTTCTATTTATGAACCATTAATAAAAAATTGTTGGCAAATGCTTAGGCACTGTGTAGGATTCGACGTGTGAACCATTATTCCTTCCATTTTAGTTGCTGTGTGGAATAATGTTCTGAAGAGAGTTTCAAAATCTTCTGGATTGTAAATTGAGTCCAGGAATGATTGATTTTTCTTAATGCCGGAGAACATTAAATTTACTTGCTTTAATTGAACTATTAAATAGGCTCCTGCCAAGATGTTTAATATTGCCCTTATAAGTCGTGTAGAAGAATGTAGTGATGGTAGGTGAAGTTTCTCTGCAAACTGGATAGTTGTCTGACTTTTCTGTTTGTCATTGATTCCTCCCAAACTGCTGATCCATGGCATACCATTCTTTCAATAATGGTTTTATACCAAATTTTAAGAATTCTGGCATTTACACCCTAGTTTCTACTGGTTATTCGTCTTATGCCGTTTCTGTAGTCTTAGGCTAATCTGTAGAAAACTGTGTTTGAAAGATACTGGATTCAGTACTTGTCCAGCCAGAAAGTGTCTTGAATAAGACTATGAATGTAGAATAATCTGTTGTTTTCAATCCAATAAGTAGAGGTATGTAGATTGGAGAATATTAACAGATTGTTGCCTACATCGTCATGTGATAATAATTCAAAAAGATGATACAGGTTTTAGTATCTTCTATTAGCAAAAATTTAATATAGAAAACGTAATTAAAAATCCTCTTATCTTTTATAATGTAAGATAAATTACAATATATATAATTGGCCAAATTTGCAATTAATAGCATTCCTTTTTTTTTTTTTTTTTTTTTTTAAATTTAAAATGTTTGTTGATTTGATTTCCACCACGGGAATGATTCTATTGCTTTGTCCATTTTACACTGTATTAGTTGTAAAGAGTAAAATGTGATGGATCTTATAGCGACAACTAAAAAAAAATCCGGGCTTACTGTGGCCTGGGGGTTGGACAGTTTTCTTCGAAACATAAGATCACGTGTTCGATCCTAGCTATTATTGAACAGTGGAAGATGGATGTTGCATATTTATCAGATGGGTTCTTAAGAATTTTCCGGATTTTCTCCCTTGTGACTTGTGAGTGCGACCCACTGTTGAAGAAAATGTAGATGCTAAAATACCTTACAACAGTTTTCTGCTTTTAGGCTGTCTACTATATGCAGTGACAAAACTAAACCAAACATAAAATCGATTATGACGCAAAATAAGATAGTGTCAAAGCTGTTGTTGTTGCATGCCCCCGAGGTCAGCAGCGCTACACCAGGTTCATGAGCGCGTACACCATCAAAGAGTCCAGTACCATAAGTAGATTTTCCATCAGATCTCTCCCGAAGAGATCAAGGCATTGAAGAATATGTTCAGGAGAGGTCGGTTCCTTTCAGCACTTCGAGGAAATTTCGAATTTTTTCGTACCCTTGATGAATTTCAAGTTACTAAGATGGTCACTTCTGAAGCAGGTAATAGCCGTTTGTTCTTGTCTATTAAGACCAGTAGCCAGAGAAGCACCTGGACGCGCGAAGGGGTACCAATGATGCTCAGGAGGGACAATCCAAATGGTTTTCTTCTCGTGTTTAATCTGTGAATGAATCGTCTGAAATGTGAGAGGTGCCGATGGCACACCGTTCTCAGACACACCAGTTTTGGCCAGCGATACAGACATCAAAGTGATCCAATTTACCAACATATCAGCTCATATTCACCTAAAGTATACTTCTTGGCTATAGATGTTAGATTTTGATATTTCATATAAATGGAATGAAATCATTACAATTATTCTGTATTTACCCAACTTTGAAGTTTCTACAGTCTACATATTGTTTTAAGCTGTGTGAGTAATATTTATTTTTCAAGAAAAAAGTTTTTTTTTCTTTTTCTTAAGTCTCACTTTATTGAAAAATAAGAAATCAATGCAAAATAAAAGAGAATAAAAATGGAAACTTTCTTTTCCCCTAGCGCGAAGAAGCAATAACAGCGAAATACATATTTGTTCTTTTGTTCGGTAGCCTGCAGGAGGCGTCTGTAAAAACTCCGCCCCAACACACAACATATATAAGTTTATAGAAATAAAATCTCTTTCTTCACCGCAGTTCTTTTTTTTTTTTTTTTTTTTTCTATTTTTAAATATATGTATGAGAAATATAAGAAAAACAGTCACAAAAAAAATAGAGAAAAAAATTGGTTTCACAGAATATCATATAACTCAGTCAGTTTGTTTATTTTAACCTTGGGCATGAAGATTTAATGAAAATTTTTCAGACCTGTACTCAAAAGTTCGCGAAATGAGCGCCCTCTATGCATATTCGGCGAAGTTCTAGAAAGGGTTCAAAATATGTGATTCCTGGGTGCAGAGAGAGACAGGGAATTTTTCAAATATGTCTTTAGAAAAACAAACTCAGTGAATCTCGTCGAAAATACTTGAAATGACTAGACCAGAATATTTGGGGGAAAATGTGAAGCACTTTGGATGGCGAAAGATTTCACTGGCAATTTTAAAGCAACCATTGAAAAAAAAAATAAATAAAATACATATATAGGATTCCTTTTTTTAAAAGGCAATAAACCTCTCATTAAAGCGAAGTGCCTGTATAAAATACACCAGTTTTATTAGAGGAAGAGGCAAATATATTACTCATAAAAAAGTTTAAGTTGGAAATAAAATGTATTTTTAAATAATAGAATGGAGCTTCAATTAGTGTTAACTATTGGAAATTCCATTCTGATCTAATGATAACATGATCTTGTTTATGAAGTTCATTCAAAGTTTTTAGTTGTTTGCATACATATGAAGGGATTGGCTGTTCTTTTCTAATTTGTAATAAAATTATTAATGAATTCGGTATCATTTATAAAAAGCATTCTAAGCTATGCTTAAAAAATTGATTTTGAAGAATTTTTCTTAACAAACTATAAATATTGCACTGAGAGCGCAGTTCCAAAAAAAAAAAAAAATTACAGATTGTAGACAGACATATCACATATGGGTGTAACAAGTTTAACAACTGTTGTTACACAAGCATGTTTCCACGTACATAGACTTGTGTTAGATGGAAACTGCCGGGTTCCCCCGAACAAATCTTCGAAATTTAGAAACAGGGACAAAACAGAAGACCCCCAGTCTGCTACCCCCTGTCATATCATTTCACTTGGAGGTCATTGCGACTATGACTTTTTAAAGTGCCCCAGCCTCCTTTAGAGAACACGACCTATCTTTATTCCAGTTGGGATTCGAACTCACTACCTTCTGCTAATAAAAAAGGACACATTAAGCAATCGTCCATATGATAACAAAAATTTTTTTAAAAGTTATTAAAGAAAAATATTAATTTCAATATTGGTATCTGAGCAAAAAATGAGATGAAAAGCAGTAAAGATTATATGCTAGAATAAGAAAAACTGCTACATTCAGTAATAACTTTGGACTTCACCGAAATTAGACGTATAATATCATCAACCAGTTGCATTAGTTTCTGATGTCGAATGTGTTTTACATACTGTATATATATATATATATATATATATATATATATATATATATATATATATATATACAGAGAGAGAGAGAGAATCATAAAGAAGATAAAAAAAAAACTTGATGAAGATGAATAGAGTCATAAAAAATATTTCAGATTCTGATGAAACAGCAGAAAACCATTAAAGAAGAATATAGAATTTATGATGAAAATAAAAAGAATTGTAAAGAAAACCTCAAAATCTCTCTCCTTAATCTATGGAAAAGAGCACACTAAGAAAAGGTTAGAGAAAACTGAAAAAATGAACGCAAGTCTTCTTTATTAACTCCACAGCCCCTTGTGGGTCAAGTCCTTGTTCAGAATCTCCCATTCTAATATTTCTTTGGAAATAGACCTCCAGTTTTGATCTTTATAAATCCAAAATCCTAATTGACACAGTCTATCCATGACAAAGTATTCAAATTTCAAGTCCTTAAAATGTTTCCTAGGTTGTTTCCGAGAAATAAGTCTGGCTTTTGGTTCTTAATTTTTTGTACCATAATGATTTTTCCGAGGTGGGGTAGTTGGCCTCACGCCCAACCCCCAGCCTAGAGGACCTGTCCCCTGATATAAACCCCAGGGGGCTATCGAACGCAAATCTACTGAAGGTAAAAGAAAGTCTTAGCCTCTGATGAATTAGAAGAAGAAAAAAAAAAAAAAAAAAGAACTCGAAGTCTCAGAAGAAGATTAAGAAAACTATAAAGAAGAACACTCTGTCTTTGACGATGAGGAAGAGAATCGTGAAAAAAGTTTCGAAAGCAGAAGGAAAAGAAGGACCCAAAATGTGTAAAATAACTAAAGGTAACTAAAGAAAGCTTAATCTTTGATGAAGATTAAGTGAGCCTTTAAAAATAAGGAATAAAACCCTCTATTCTCTTTATTTTACAAATGACACAGACATAAGAATTTATTAAGCATATTAGTTCTGCGATGCTTTTGAGCTGTGTCCTCATACTAAGAAAGTGCAGCAGAAATATATCAATTCATAGGCTGATGAAAGTCACACCAAATAAAGTTTGAGGAATCAATAGCTCCCATTCTGAAGAGGTGGTCTTGCAAACAGATACGTCCAATCAGACGTCTAATTGAGCAACCTTTCTTGGAAATACGAGGATGGTTCTTTCTTTCCCCAGAATTTCCCATCTCTTGTCGCTTTCTGCTTAAGAATTTTTTTTTTGAAGTCATGCTAACAAGTAATTTAGCTGTATGAAATGAAAGTGGTCGATTAATGCGTTGCTTTATCTAAGTTCTTTTGTATAATGAAAATATAAATTAGTGCTTTTTTTATTTGAGTCGTTTCATGAATAGATTTAAAACAGTGTGTATCTCAAAAATGAAATCTCTAAGAGTCATTAAGGTACTAATTTAAGGTTCCACTCGGAATTTATTAAGGTTTCTGAGAAAGATTCAGCTTCATGAAAGGAAATTGAAGTTCGCATGTATATTTACACAAAATAAAGTAAATGTCATAAAAGCTGCAAAAATATGGTGCATTTTAAGTACCCATTTTTAAGAATTAATAGAGTATGACTCAAAGCATTCGGGTCATGAAAAAGAAAAGTCTTTCGATTCTTACTTATGAATCGATAAATTAGCGGTAGACGAGAATTTGTAAATACAAGTGTTTGACGCATAATTTTTTTTTAAATGTTTGAATGCACTTCTAAGTTTTATGCGGACAGTATTCACTAAAAACAAGAACATAGGCGATTTATACTTTGGCAGATTCTCGAAGTTATGGACAAAAGTGCTTATTGCCAGATTCGTGTCATTAAATCCTAAGAGACGATAACCTGAGGGCGCATGCTCGCCTTTTCGGAACTTTCGCAATTTATTGTACACTAGGAAAGGAGCCATATTTCTAGACCGATGCCCCCCAAAGACAAATCGGTTTTTTACCGAGAATACTCCCCCCTTATCCTTTCGCTACAAAAATACCCGGGAGAAAATAATACCAATAATAATAAAACGGGAAAAACGGAGGGAAGAAACTAAAGGAACTCCCGATCCAAAAATTTATGTTCTCTCTTTTCCTTTAAACTTTTAGACTTCTCCCCGTGTAGGTTTCTTCCCTGCGCGGCAAACATGGCAATATATTTTCCCGATTCCAGTTCAACGAATTCCCCTCCCGGAATATGCCTGGGAATAAAATAAAAGAATTTCTTATAAAGTAAATAAATAAATATACATGCGGACCACTTCTTAGTGCTTTGAAAGAACACGACAGCGATGCATGGTGAAAGGGAGCTTGGAAATGATAATAATAATAATAGTAAAAAAATATATACACATCAGGCCTGGGAACTTCAAGTTTCTGAAATCATTTGAAAACAGCAGTTTTATTTTTTGTTCACGCTTTATATCGCATATCTGTGTATTTTGAATGAAGAAAAAAGAAGGATTTTTTTTTTCATTCCTTTTTCCCGTTTTTAGTAAAAAACCTTTGGGACGGCCATAAAATATGCAACATCCGGAACGAAAATAAATATTATTCATGTTTTCTTTCTTATTTTTCAAAAATAGAAATCAAAAAGAATAAAAAAAAACTACAAAAAATAAACGTCTAACCAATCATGATTTGTGAAATGCCGAGTTCGCATGTATCAGGAAAATACCGTTGGGACTCAGTTTTGGGGTGTTCCAATTTGTATATTTTTTTAATTTAAATACATATATTGTGTTATTTCATAAAAACGTCCTCAGTTAAGTGAAGAGGGGGAGGTCGCAAATATTCAAGCAAACGATAAGTGAAATAAAAATGCAGCACCCTATTTAAATCATAAACAGTTGAATTGCCTCTTGATTTAGATTTGTTAACTAAGAAAGAAACAAATGTATTTGTCGTTCACCACCTCCTTTTTCCCCCACCCTCGACAGAATGAGGATATGCTTTAGCAGTAATCAGACGAAAACTTTTAATCTCCCAAACAAACAAATTAAATATACTATTGATGCTTAAAAGAAAAAAATAAATCGAATTACGATTTACATAATTTATACATTTTTTATTTTTAATGCATTGAATTTCTGTTTAATTTAACTTTAGAAGTAAGTTAAATTCCTATTCCAATAGTTATATATATATGTGTTTTTTTTTTTTTTTTTTTTAGATTAGATGAAACCTTTAGGTGCCCGATTAAACGGAGGAAAAGAATTTCCTAATTTACTAAAAGTTGGAAACGTTTCCTACATCCTGTTAAAAAATCTGTGTATTTATTCTCTTCATTTTTTTTTTTTTTTTTTTTTTTTTTTTCTTCCCAATAGCGTAAAATCAAAACATGATTATTTAAATATGGTTTCCCTTGCATCGAATATGGAAGAAATAGATTAACATTTTACAAGAAGCTCTTCATTAAAAGCATTATTGTTTGAATGGTAAAATCAAAGAATTTTTTTTTTGGAGAAAATAATATAGAGTATTAGCGAATGTTTTCCTAAGATCTTTTTTAAATAATTAAAAAATAATTCATTTACAAATTATAAATAATATGTATTTTAAGTAAATATTTGTATAATATATGTAAAAAAAATTGTGAAAATCAATGTAATCTGAATTATAATTGTGTTCTGTCGTTGAAAAAGGAACATCTGGTTCACAGGTTAGATTAAACAACTCGTAAATTTTCGATGTGTTTGGTTATTTTAATTAATATAAACTAGTAAACTAATGAGTATAATCCTGAAATTATTACCTCAAAAAATAAATAAATAAATAAAAAGAAGAAAAGGGGGAAAAAACATGGCTTAAAATTCACATTTTGTAATTTAGAAACGTGGAATGACTAAGTCTATGAAGTTATTCCAAAGTGTTCCTTTTTTCTTTTGTCGTGGGAATAACCTTAACAGGGAAAGAAACAGATTTTCGTTAGTTTTTCATGGTGACTATATTCATAATTTTACATATTAAGATCATGATCATAATATGGTATTACCATCAAATAAAACATAATCTTTCATTCTTTATTTTTGTTTTAACATTTTTTTTTAAAAAAAAAAAAATGTGAAATATCTATAGTAAAAAACAGTTTTAAAATTTTTCACAAAGAACTTTTTTTTTTAAATTGCTTTTTATTGTTATACATTGCCATTTATAATTCTACCAGAATCACAGATGCTGATAAAAACCTTGCATCATTGTATTAAATAAACTGTTGGATACTTAATATGTTTTCAAGCATTGCCATCTTAAAATTTTAAATACATTTCATATAAATTTGTCAATAACCTCATTCAAATGCTTACAAAGCATGAATATTTAATGGGATTAACATTTACTTATTCCTGAAGTCTATTGGGAGATAGAGCTTTCAAAAATGAACATCTGAAACAAGAAATATCTCGATTCAAGCTTTTAATTTCCCAGAATGCCTCCTTTTTTGTTCTCTTTGTGAAAATCGTCTGCTACCAGGTTTACTCTAGGAGCAGAAATAAGCCTCACTCGTTTCATACAATTCGATAATTAAATTCTATTGTGCTAAGACTAACAAAAACATTCGATTGGAATTTAAAAATGGAACAACGCATTCGGAGACTTTAAAATCACTCTTATCGAGCGAGGACAAAAATTATTTGTGGTTGTTCCAAGATCAAATGAATGAATTCATTTAAAATGTTCGCGGGAGCCCCAATATTTATTCGAACTGTCGAACTCTTTAATTAACTCGGAACTCGCCTGAATGCTCTTTGGAAAGGGAATGAATTGTATGTTTCTGCTTCAATTAATTAGCTAGAATAGCTTAGTGGGGCGTTAAATACCTTTCACTTTGAATAGAGGGAGCGCTAAAACAAGGAGAGAGCTTTCTACAAATGCGCCGTGGGAAGGGCGAAAAATTCTTCTAATAGTTGGAGAAGGGGAACGACGCCATTTGTACGATTTTAATTTCGATATCATTCGCTGAGGAATGGAGGAAGGGAATGAAATAAATTGCTTCCCCTTCATCGCAATGAATGAAGCCTTTACTGAAAAAGTAAAGCTGTCACTTTTAATTACTAGGAAAAAATGTTCGCTTAGTGCTGTACTATTTTAACTACATTATATTGCTTTGATTATCCGAATTCTAATCATCCGAATTTTCCAAATAACTGGAATTAGAAATAAATATTCCGGAAAATTCATTTTAATGACGATGAAAATAATAGATGAAAGTTTAGTTTGTGGTTGATGATGATGGGTTTGGTTTAATTATAATGACGATAAAAATAATGAATGAGGGTGAAGTTTTTCATAAAAATTAAAAATAATATTACGAATTTGAAAGGGGAGTATGTTTTGAAAACTATAAACGATATGTAACTCATATTTAAACTGTATAAATGAAGCATTTGATAAAAAAAAATAAACAAGTCATATTTTTAAACATAGGGAAATTATTTAGAGATATATTGTGATTATATAACTTTATAATATTGATCGTTGTATAGTAATCTATTTAAAAGAATTACTTAATTAAACGGAACACTGAATTATTTTGGAGAAAATTTTAAATATAACGAAAAGAGGAAAATGTGTGATGGTTAAGCTCTCCACTATTTGTTTTCAAATGAAACTGAAAATTAAATCATAAACTTAAATTTGATTACTCTACTGAAGTGTTCAGAAATCACAATAAAAAATCCGTTATAAAAATATGACTCTATGCAGAGTTATGTTTTGAAAGAAATTTGCATACAACATACACACACACATGAAATTAGAAGCTTTGTAGAATTTTCCATATTTAGAATTTTTTTTTTCCTTTGAAATGGCATGAAACATTTTACATATATTTTTTTATATTATATATTACAAAATTAATAGAATGAGAAACCAATATATTCATAATAATTATCTATAAGTAATCTAGTTTTATAGAATTAATGAAAAATGTAAATTCAATTAAAATGATCAATTTGTTTCTCCATTTTAAATATTTTTGCTTAAATCAGAAAAAGTATGTTTTAAAGACTCTGGAAATATCAAATTAAACTTAGCACTTATTTACTAAGCATAGAAAAAATTGTGCAAAATAATTTCAATTAAAATTTGGTAAAAGTGTGGGGAGATGTCGAGTTTCAACTAACACAAAAGCGGTTAATTCTAAATATTATCATGATATGATGTGCGTAAAGAGAATGTTAAATTCCCGTCATCAGGAAAAATACAAATGAATAGGTAAAAAAATTTTAAAAAATTCTTAGATTATTATATAATCTTTTTCTATACGGAATATCTCATCTCTTGGAAGAAAAGAATTATTTGTAGTGTCTTGGATTTTCGGCCTACTGAAGTCTTTTGTAGGGTTAAAATCAGCCACGTTTTGCTTTCCTAACGAACTTTTTTAGGTAATGAACTGTATTTTCACTGCGGAGGAAATCCCATGGAAACTCCAAAGCATCCAACTGCAGAAATCAGATTTGCCGCATCCATCCCGAGCCCAAAACCTTCCCTTTTGAAAAGTACATTCTTACGACAAAAGTCAAAGTAAGACATTGAAGTCAAAGAGATTCCTAATTTTGAATCATTAGCAACCAACCTCATCAAACTTCCTCACCACCCTACCCCTCCAATGCGTTGTGGAAGTTAGCAATGTTTGATGACTATAATATAAATATATATTTCGATAAATGTTCATACTACCATCCCAGTGACATTAGATCCTACATAAAATTAACTTGCACAGATCCTCTCAGCACGTTGTTCCTGGGTGGAGTCGAGTATCGAACCGGCTACCTTTTTTACTAAAAAACAGCATATCCTCCTAACAATATGCATAGGCCTTTTATTTCAAAAATATGAAATAAGCCTTGTAAGAGGTGTTGCCTAGCGTTCTTACCCCAAATCCCAGACAAATCTCCGAAGCGGGGTGGAGTACACTCACGCTCCCCAACTACCTGCAGTGGTCGTGCTGGGGGAGGTGTATAAAACATCAGAATAATAATAATAAATAATATACTGTAAGTGAAAAATGGTTCCTCTAGAACGGAGAGATTATGATTTTTCACGGGGCGTTTTCTACTGAACTCCCCGCTGCGTTCCAGCGAGTCAATTGAAAAAAGAAATGTATGAATTACATTCTCTTCTCCTGCCAATATTGCATTGTTATGACAGATATTTTTTTCGCAACTATGCACCTGTTCCTTGTGTGTGCTTTCTTTTTCAGTCTTTTTGTTTATTTATATATCACACCTTATTATTTTCACCCCTGCGATCCTCTGAATTTGCGCCTGGAAAGGCGTGAAACAATTTGTCTCCATTGTTGTTTAGTACTGCTGTGAGGCTCTTCCCTGGCAGCTTCTCAGGTTTTTTTTTTTTTTTTTTTTTTTTTTAATGTGTGAGGTGGGTTGGCTGCCCTTGAAGAAATACATTTGTATGAATTCTTAATCGAAAGAAAATTATTTTCAAAAATGAAATAATAAAATTAAAGTAACTGAGGTTTACAGAATTCCCATTGCTTCAACTTTGAAAAAAACTATTTTTCATACATTTTTTATCTTAAAAACATTTATCATTTGCTCATTATTTTATGGATAGTTAACTTTTTTGTTTGCTTTTTTATGTGTGATACTAAAAACTGTAGAATAAAAAGACTAAATATTTCTTCTTCATGGAAAAAAGGCTTGTTGACAAACATCATCATAATCACCACATGTTCTTTTTATTAAATATGGGCTTCTATTAGATATCTAAGGATACACCTACGAATCGCTCATTTATGTGGCGTTACATTTTGGCTCATTACATGAAAA
Organism: Latrodectus elegans; assembly: GCA_030067965.1. NCBI lineage: Eukaryota > Metazoa > Arthropoda > Arachnida > Araneae > Theridiidae > Latrodectus > Latrodectus elegans. The sequence continues at coordinate 80,980,843 of CM057812.1, read as the reverse complement.
ACATTTAAGTAGTCAAAGAATGTAAGCATCTTTTACTAATTTTAGTTTAATTTGTTACTCTGCTAAAATATATTGCGAACGAACGGAAATTTAACCGGTTTATAGAGGATTCTTAATCACAACAAAGAAGTGGAATTCCAGTTCATAAGCTATTGCATTGAAAGCAAAAACTCAGCTTGTTTACTTTTAAAATCCCTAATTTTTTAAAGATCTCTCAAACAATATAAAAATATTCCTCAAAAAATAAATAACCTGAAAAATCCATTTGCTTCCAGAAAATATGAACGCTTAATTTATTTATTATAAATTTATTTTAACGTTTTTCTTTATATACGTGTAACAATTTATTTTTATAATTAATAAATATATATATAATTATTATTTAAAATTTCTTTTACTTTGAGCAAAAGTTGGACCATTCGTCAGTGCGGTTAATTTTATTAAATTCTGTCCAATATTTTTTCATTAGGTTCATTAAAATTTTAACTATAAAACATTCGCACTCTTCTCATATTTTTACAACCACTTGTGCTTTGTCAGATACGCAATTTAGAAAAACTTTGGTAAGCACTAAACTCCTACTTTAACCTATAATACAAAAATTTTACAATAAGAAGTCTTATTTACCCTGTTGGCATATTTTTCTACACTTTTGATACTGACTGTACGAATTTAACTTTAATTTCCATGAATGTTGCAATTAAAAATTATCAAGAGATTGTTGTAGATTACGATATAATTTTTCCATCTATAAAATGCACTCTTAACTCTTTCCTGTATATCAGGATTTTCATAAAGAATTGCAATGAGAGAACCCGAATGTTTCGGAAACATTTAATTTCAGCAAACCCCTGATTTGCAAGGGGCAGCAACATTTACTATCTTATCCAGGGTAGGCGCGTGTAATAAACAATTGAAACCGCTCCGCTGTGCGTGCGATCGCTTCACTTCATTTCCTCCATCAGGCCAGTTTTAAGACCGCGGAATTCCAACCACCCCTCTCCACTTCTCGTTTCGGATTTCTCTATGACTAAGCATTTCTCTTTTCGATCAGTGGGTCAGGTCTCGGAACGAAACAATGGAGGCCATTTATTCCAAAATCCTGCAGCCTGCCGATCCCCTGGCCTTCCTCTGTCCTGGAGCCGCCCTGGTTAAAAGGGTGGGAGATGGGGCTGCGCCACGGCGGATTCTGCAACGATCGCCCCAAATTGCTGGTTCTGGATTATTTCGGAATGAGAACTTTAATGGAGCTCGAAATTTTTAGTTTTAGTTAGTACTGAAATTGTACTGGTATCGAAGCTGTTTCAGGCAGGACTGCGTTCTATCAGTTTGCTTTTATTGTTTAGAGTTAATTTTGTTTTTAGAAAATGCCGATCACATGATTGTTAGGAGAAAATGAAATGGTGCATTTAATAATAATAATGTATAATGTACGAAGTTATATTCTTTATTCTGTAGGCATTGCTAAGGATTCTTTTTTCCCCTCTCCAAAATACTTTATAGTAAATTTAGAACAAATTAAAGTGACGAAATTAACATCTGAGTTAGTAACATCTCTTTCAAACTTGCATACACTATTCGTAGGTAAGCAGAATCCCAATGAATACCCAACGTGCAGAAGAATCACGATAATCTTTTCTCGGTCAATATCTAACTCGCTACTATTATATCTTAAAGCGATGGCTTACCCCACTGGCGTAATGCAATCTTTCATTAACTATTCTTAATTGGAAATCGAGCATTTGATAATATATTTTTTGGACATTATGGGGAAGAATAAACTCTGCCAGATATCATTGTGTATTCGTGTTTAATGATTTCCTTAAATGTGAATGATTTAAGCCTTCATTGTTACTTTGCATTTTTTTTTATTTATAGACCCTTTTTCATTTTTAGGAAACAAACTAAACATTACAATATAAAGAATGGACTTTTTTCCTTTATTGTGGCTGTTTCCATTTTATAATATCTACCAATTAAAACCACTATGCAAAATCATACGCTTCGTAATTGGGGGGGGGGTTCAGTCAAGAACGGATCTACATCTGAGCTAGCATCTAATCACACAAGTGCTAAGTTAATTAACTAGCGGTTTGATGCTCAGGCTTTCAGTTCAATGATTCACTGGTGCGATATTTTGATCTGATGTGAAATTTGTAATGATTCGAATCCCTTTAATCTGTATGTTGCCTGATTGAATCAGCCCTCATTTTTTTTTTTAAAAAAAAAGATTGTACAGTGAAAAATCAAAACAACAAAACCTCACCAAACTTTCACACCAAAAAAAGAGACATTTGAAAAAAAATTAAATGCAGTGGAAAGAAATTTACTTAATATATACTAAACATTTTGCGACATTCTCATGAATGTCTAATAATTTCCATCGCCAAAAAGGGAAAAAAGAAGCCAAAATCTGCATAGATAAAAAATTTAATGGAGAAATTTATTTTAAGATTGCTCTGAATTGTCTGTGTTATAATTTACAATTCATAGCAATAATTACTTTCTCCGATCCTTATAACAATGCGAAAATTTTCTTAAAATTTAAATATTTCCAAAAGTTGAAAAATTTTAATGTTCAATTTTAATTTGGCTAATTTAAATTTGTACGAGTAATGTATATATGAAAAGAGTTGAAATTCTCATCAAAGTTAAATAAGTATGAAACATTATCATCAAAGCATTTCTTCGTCCTGCTTCAAATGTAAGGAATACAGTTGAAAACACAGAATTTGAGGAAACCCAATTGGTCACTCTAATGAGTGGAAGTTGTTGAGATATTAGAATATACACTGTGTACCAGGTCTGTAACTTTAAAATGCGGATTTTTTCCACATTGGTTATGTCACCAGCATCTATAGGCGCACTAAGCCTATAGATGCTGGTGACATAACCAATGTATCATTTTGTAACTGTGACAGCAAGCTTCAAAACGCCATATTTGTTTAAACGCTTAAAAGTTAGAAGCATTTTTTTATGGTAAACATGTCGAATTTTGAGCCAAACAAAGAGCATTTGCAGCACGTGCTAATTTTTTATTCAATCAGAAGAAAAAATCAGCGGAGGCACATCGAATTCTTGTGGAAACATACGGTGTACATACTCTATCTGCCGACATTTGCGAACGGTGGTTTAAACGATTCAGAAGGGGTGATTTCGATGTCAGCGACAAAGAACGTAAAAATCGACCGAAAACGTTTGAAGACACCGAGCTGCAAGCGTTTATTGGATGAAGACAACATGGAAACTCAAGAAATATTGACAGAGCAATTAAATGTTTCTCGTGTAGTCATTTCCAAACGCTTGAAAGCCATGCAAAAGATCCAGAAGGTTGATTTTGCTGCATGACAACGCACCCAGTCATACAGCAAAACCGGTCAAGGACACTTTGGCAGCACTTGGATGGGAAATAATTACCCCACCCATCGTACTCACCGGACTTTGCTTCTTCCTACTATCACCTGTTTTCATCCATGGGATACGCACTTGCCGAGCAGCACTTCAATTCTTATGAAGACGTCCAAAAATGGCTCGATGACTCTGGTTTGGCTCATGCGACGTATAATTCTTTTGGAATGGCATCCATAATTTATTTACTAGATCGCAAAAATGTGTAGAAAGCGAGGATCGTTTCTTTGAATAAAATGTATCCATTTTTTCTAAATCGTTGCGTATTTTTATTGAAAAAAATCCGCATTTTACATTTACAGATCTGGTATATTCTGTAGATGAAGAGTGAACTCACATGGAGTAAACCAGGAAATCTCCGGAGCATTCACGTTGACTGATGTGCACACAGAACGCAGACAGGCAACATCCATCTCATGCTGCTCAATAATAATTGAGATTAAACCTGGGAACTTTTTCTCCTCTCAAGGACTCCATCTACAATTGCTTCATGATGAACTCCAATTTAGCGAATTCCTTAATATATCAAATTTTTTTAAGCCCTGACAAAGGTTGACGCTAGAAAAATGCTCAAACGTATTCTAAATTCTTCATTCATATACTTATTCAGGTAATTATAAAAAAAATTCCCGAGAAGAAAATATTTAAGATACGAATTCATAAATATTGTTCATGAACTTGTTGTTTACTGCGTAATAAACATGTTTATTATTTTGCTAAATTTAATAAATTCGTTAATATGATGATACTGAGAAAAATAAAATTTTATCTACTGCAATATATCAGTGCATAACTTTCTGATCAAATAAAATTCTATTCAATAAATTTCCAAAGAAAAAAACATGCTTCATCGTAAGTAAATTGCTTAGCTTTTAAATAGATATTTTACGTTTTTCATTTGAAAATTTTAAGCTCTCTTTTATAAGGGTGAAATCTTGTAATTTAAGGTCTTAAAATATTTTTATGTTGAGTTAAAAACATTTTAAGCTATCGTTTTAAAATTTTGATGCATTGAAGAAATAAGCCAAAATAAAGTTTGCCAAATGAAAAAAGAACTAGCCGTGCTTTAAAAAAAGTCGTTATTTAAACTAAAATGCATAGCTTGTGAGTAGGTATGTGGCATCAAATTAAACTTATAAATAAGCAAGCAATCATTACAAAATAATCATCTGATTTTATAAATTTGTCAAGGAAAGACAATATAAAAATGAAGCCAAAGGAACGTTATTTGGTGTAAAATCAATTATGTAAGTATCAAGTATCCATAGTTTCCTACTTGAAAACAAAATTAGAATCTAGCTTATATATATATATATACATATAAGATACATGCTACCCAAAATACGTTTCGTTTTATTTTCATGTTTTTTTGCTCCAATCACAAGCGAAAATAATAAAATGTGTAATAAAGCCAATGTTTGAAGATGTTTGATATATGTTTAACTTGGCGATAGGTTCGTGCGCCAAAATTATATGTTTATCTATCATCCATAAAGCTGATTATTTCCAATTCAAATAATCCATTTTAATCATGAATAGACATCGCCAAGAACTTCGCCACATCAATAGGTGAAAGACAATGTGTTCTAACTAACCATTATTCAGTTAGCTAAAGCTATTTGTTCAGATTGACGTCAAGTAACTCTTGTGCGTGGGCAGGCGCCATCTAATTATTTCCCGATGGCTCTTCACCCTTCCCTTTGGCACATATTAATAGATCTGCTGAAGGAGAATCCTATATATCGTTGTGCGTAAATATATTTGCACGAGAGGTGACTTTCCATGTTTCTATTGCCTTCTCTCTATGCCATCTTTCCTTTATTGCGGGGGTGAATAATTAGTGAAATCATATCCATCGAAAGTTAATTGTAAGGAGCATGTTAAAAGAAATAAATTTCAGTTCGTATGTTTATATGATGCTAATATAATATAAATAAATGTAGGGTGATTTGAAAATTATTAAGACGTAATCAAAGATAATGTCCAGTAATTAGAACTAATCAAGTAATCAGTATAATAATAAATGAAAATTTTTTCTTCAAGTATTCCTAACACATCAACAAAGCAAAGAAAGTAATTAATAGTTGTTCGCAATCAGTTCTGTGGTCTTTAGTTGGGTTTAGAAAATTTACAAAGACCTCATCATGAAGCATGGAATCATTCGAAGCGAAAGAATATTGTTCTTTTTCTCCGTTGTTGAACAACAGGGGATGGCTGTTGTATTTCTTTTTGTATGTATGTGTCTGTCGAAGAAAATCGTGAAATTTCATGGTTTTCTTTGTTTCAATATCTTATTACGGTTTATCTTTTATGATAAATCTTCCCGGATGACAACCTGTTGTAACTGTTAAGAGATCTTTACATCAGCTTTTAACTGTTAGGTTTTTCGCTGTGTGGTGTCGAAAAATTCTCTGCATTTAAGGTAACCCGACAGATTCTTGTTTAAAGAACAGGACTTGCAGTTGCCACTTAAACTTCATCTTATTCTGTTGACTAAGACATAGACTCATGTGACGAGTACCTGGTGCACACCTTAAATTATCAGGTGTACTCCGATGATATAATAAGAAAGAATTTCGCAAGTCATCTATGGGCTACTGGCAAGGGAACTAGGTGCATGAATAAAAAATGCATAAACTCTATACGATACTGTTTATTTATTTCGTAAAATTAAGAGAGTACCTCAATTACTTCCTAAAGTGCCCAGATGTTCTGGTCTTCAATTCAATATTTCGTCGGTTTGATTCCATTATTAGGTATGGCACTTGTTCCAATTCGGAATTCACTCTTAAACTGTATGTCTCGACCACATTGTTCTTTTATGTGTAAAATCTGCATCGTAATGTGATAAATTAAATCAAATTCAACGATCTAGAATTCTGGAAAATGATGTTCTAAAAAATGTGATGCATTTGGGACAAAAAAAAGCAATAATTTAAGCTTGAACAGGCGTATCTCATCCTTGAAACGTCCAATAAGTCGGCGAACAGATTGTTACCCTTTCCGTCCTACTTATAAATGTTGGCGTGGTGCCTCGTCGGTAGCGCCGACATAAGGTGCGACTCCCAAAGAGTGCCTCAAGAACTCCAGAATGTTCATTTTTCATTCCAAGAGTCCAGGCCCAAGATCAAATAAAAAAAAAAACGAGCTTGCCTCTTGTCTTTTATTATTAATAACAAAGGGCACATACGTGGCTCCCGGAAAACACCCAAAAAAGTACGCCCAAAATGAAGTGGAGGAAAAAATAAAGAGAACTGCCAAGTACCCCGACCTCACGCCCTCAACTCTGTGGGTGGGCGACGACCTTTGGCCCCCTCCCTTATCGCAAGCCGACGCCAGAGGAAGCCCCTAACTTCACCTTCTCGCGTTACTTTGCCATTTCGCGCACATAAGATGTACCAGTGTCATCCTGGGACATGTGTCGATGTCTTCTTGTCTGTCATGCTTCACTTGCTCGTCTCCCACAAAACCGAAAACCTGGGTACAGCTTTTTAAATATCTTTCACTTAGCCACTCGTATTTATGACCTGTATCGAGTTACCACCCTTTTTCTTTATTTATCTTTGTCTCTAACTGCGGTGACAGTTACGTGTGGTCCTCTCCTGTTACTTGTCGAATCTGTAAACAAAATGACGTTTCGTTTAATAATATTTTTTTCCTTGAGAAAAAGGTTATCATATCCACTTTTCCGTCATGGCAACTAGTTCTGTTCTCAAGGTTTCGATTGCGTTTTTTCGTTCTTGTTCTTCTGTTTCCACTTGCTCACTTCAGTGAGTAACGTGATAAAAATCTCAGAATCCACTTCCACCTTTCCCAGTCATTAAGCCTCTTATCAAAGATCTAATTTTGAAGATTATTTATCTTAAAAGCTCTGTTGTTAGATCTATTTGCAATTTTCTTAAGGAATCATTTTGATATGTTCTTCACTTGCTATCTTGTATTTATGTTAATATCTTTATGAAATCGCAAAATTAAATAATTAGAAATTTGAGTAAATTGAGCGAGAATTCCTCACTGTCACCAAATTTACAAGACTGATTTCGGTAGCAATGCAATTGTTGAAGATAAAATAATCTCGCTTTCCATTTATTATAATATTAATATCCAGTGAAAATATGGCTTTTTTTTACTATCTTGTTTAAAATAAATGCCCGTTAAACTAGAGGCAACTCGAGGCTCAAATCTTAACAGTTATTGATTTCCCCATTAAGTTGCATTAAATCCCTGCTTTTAAGCTTTAGATTGATGGGGTCGAACCCGGTAGCTTTCACTTCGATACCCACAGTCCACCATCAGGCAGCTCTGAGCCTAGTATTCACTTTATATTAATAATTGTGAAAATTAATGATAAGCCTTTGAATTTTCTTCTTAACACCTTCTTATATGTGTGAGATTTATATTTTTATGATAATCTAGAAGCTCTTGCGTCTCTAAATCTCTGGTTTGCATACAAAAGTTTCCCTCAGAAAATATCTATTTAAAAATATAATTAAAAACTATGCATTTTGGTGTGAGACTACAGCTAACCTTGTTGAAAAAATATATCTAAACTATCCTAATTCTTTTCTGAAATTCACTAATTCTCGAAGTAAGAGAAAATAAATATGCGCTGTATTTTTAATTCCGCTCTGCAGTGTTTACGCGTGAAATGTACAGAGTCACTTCTTTTACTCAAAACAAAATGTTTGATCCCCTGTCTTAAAACACAAAACAAGCGCCGAATAGATCCTAAATCACTTTACTGAAACATCAGGATTCTTAAGAAGTGGCCCGCGAAAAATAAAAATGAAACGTCGAAGCTCTTTCGACAAATTCAATCTCTCTGCTACGGTATTGTCTTGTTTACATGTAAACCCGGACAGAGGGAGAGATTTAATTTAGCTGTTCTTTGTAAACAAAAGGCACGGGGGGGGATAATGGAGGTAATACCCTTGTAGCAGGATTGTGAAGCCCCCTCACATGATTGTTTAATGAGGGTAATAAGCAAGTAATTGGAGGATCGAAGCTCCTTTTCCAACCCCCCTCCCCCCACGTGATGTGCCGAGAAAACTCTTTGAATTTTACATCTTCACGAAGACTGGTTTAATTAGATGAGAAAGTTTATTTTGGCAACAGATCTTGCAACGGACATCTATTGATGTTGTTTTTGTATCTAAGCTCCATTAAGTGACTGATAATTAATTTGAGAGAAACGGGGATTTTCTGATTCTCTTTTTCCTCTCTAATAGGGAAATTATTAAGAGTGTAGGGATAATATTAATTTGCTATCGAATAATGCCGCCTGTTGCATTAAACTACATGTGTGCGATTGTACAGGTGGCAGATTAGCATAAAAGAGATCGATTAAGGAATATTCACAGTTAAATTTTTTATTTTATTATTTATAAGACATTATTTTTATAATTTACCGTTTAATAACAATTTCTTTAAAGAATTTTTCTTTCTAATAAAGATAAGTTATTAAAAATCTTAATTTTTTGTATTTTATTTATTTATTTATTTTGCTAAAACTACATGCATTTTAGTATTTTCGTTCATTAACACTTAGTCTTTTAAATAATAACTTAAGAAATGGTTAAATTCTAATGTTTACTTTTTTGAAAAAGTATATTTTAGAGTTGGAATTCAAACGAAAATTAAATTTCTATCCTGTGTTTGAAAGATGTGAGCCAAATTAACTGAATAATCTCTTAAAAACCCATTAATCTCAGGAAAATCTATTAGCTACATAAAAAGATGATATGAGCTCATTGCATCCAAAATTTAAACGGTAATTTTATAAATAAGAGGTCCTAGGTTCAATTCCAGCGACTGGTAAACAACGAAAGACAGCATGGAGCATTTGTTTTGATCACTCATCAGAATGGGTGACTGGGAATTCCCCGTGTTTTTTTTTTTTTTTTTTTTTTTTTTTTCCCTTTGTGATACGTAAATGCGACCTATTTATTAGTTTCCTACTTATTTGTGATGGATTTTCAAAATAGTCTTCTTTAACAATAATGAATAAATGTCACTCAATTAACTCATTGTCGCATAACAATATGGGAAATTCAGTTTTGAAATGTTTTTGTTTATTTTACTCGTACGGGAATCGAATTTTGTATTTTATCTCTTTTTCTTCCCCCCAATTATTTATGAACTTTTTAATAATTATCTCCTGATCCATGGAATTCTCCCAAAAATGTCATAGTTTTCTATGAAATCCACCCCCACAACATAGCAGCCTACTTACTGCCCTCCTCCGTTATCTCCTACAAACCAAACGACAGACAATAATTTAGCAGTTGTGCTTCCCTGAGTGCAGTAATAACTGGCTTTTTATCAATTCCTGACCCGTCACCACTCGGTGTTGTTGAAAGGAAAAGCTAAGGAATGAGCCTTCCTTCGCAAATGACAAACGGACATACCACGGCAACAAATCTGGATTCTATCCCTTTTCGAATTTATGTACCCTCCAGAGACTGTGGTGGGATAGATTCTCCGGGGATTTTTTTTTTTTTTTTTCGCCTGTGAGGGGGCATCTTAGTCTGTAAATAAATAGGTCTTATGTGGGGATGTGCTTCTCTTTTCAAATTCTACTTCCCTCATCCTGCTTAAGAATCTTGAAATCAAGAGATAAGAAAATGGAGGGCTTTAAGGGAAGACTGTGTTGGAATATTAGCTGAAAGATATATCTTCTTTTTTTCTCTATATAATCTGTTAGATGTTACAAACCATTTTCTTTTCAACAAGTTACCGTTTTTGATAAGATTTATCATCTGCTCTTTTTCTTCTTTATTTGTAAATATTTCATCTCTTGTGTTTTCGTTTCATTTGAATGGAAATGATGTATTTGGGTACACAATTTATTTCTATGATTGGTAAGAGGATGAGATAATTGCACGCGTTGATCTCAATAGGCAATAAGCGGCACTGATCCGGACAAAAATCGTAATGTTGATAGGTTATGCTTGTCAGCTGTTTGTGAATGAAAATATCCACCTCAATGCTAATGTGAAAGTAAGTTTGGAAATAAAGATGCCACTTCAGGCGTAGACTTCGTCTTTAAATCAAAATCAGAATTATGAGGCAGTGTCCCCTAAATGTATTACAAAATACATCCACAAGCATCTCGTATTACCTAATATTATGTGACTTCAGTTGAAGATCAACAGTTTACAATATTTGATTTATCTTTTGAATTTTGCCTCATTTGAGAAAGATGTAATCATTCGGTCCATAACAGAAATCGTTCTTGTCTTAGTAAGTTTAATTCTGACCCAACTAAAAGAGTCGTGAGGGTACGGGTAAATTAGTTATGGTTTATATATCTCCAAAAAATGGTGTGGACTCTCTCTATTTACAAAATATAATAATAAAATATTTAATTCAGTTATTTGTATTAAGTATAATGTCAGACGATTTTTTTTCATGTCCATATTATAGTTTTCTGAAAGTTTTAAGCTTATAACCCAAACTGATTGCATTACTAATAAAAAGTAAAACTTTTTCTCAATGATAGCTAGAATTCTAACATTAATTGATAGATAAAAACACAATAAATAAAATGTCAGTCAACTTTTCAAGCCTCTGCCAAAACAAATGAGAATTCTAGGGAAAAGATAAATCACATTTATATTCGCCTAGTAAACGAATTTATGTGTGGAGGTAGGCGAAGATAGCTTCTTGCTTTCAACAACTCTCTCGTACAAATGTTTTTCTTTAACTCGATGTAAACTCCGGCACGTGTCGACCTTCAAACGAAAATGATAAAGCTCGCCGAAAGAAGTTATGACGACAAATTCAATGAGAGCAGCATTTTGATTACCTTGATCAAAAACTCAAATTAATTTTTTTGCTCAGACTTCAAACAATTCACCATTATTTGCGGATGATTAATGAAAGTAATCAAAGAAAATAAATTTTGTTACTTCGTTTCTTGAGTTGTGAATTTTTTCTTCTTTTTCTCTTATATATATATATATATATATATATATATATATATATATATATATATATATATATATATATATTAACTAATTCTAATTTAGCTAGCTGTGCATATCTCTAATTAACTATCGAGAGATAGTTAAGATTCTTTATTCTTTTCTATATGTCTGATGCAACTTTGTGTCTGAAATCTTCGTGATAATTAAACATAAAGAAAATATTGGAAGTGTATTTCCTGATGACTTTTCATATTCTAAATCTCTAATGAGTATTTGTTTTTCTTGGAGGACTCTTCCTTTTATATTTCGATGTCATAAATTTCTATATTTATGAAATCAAGAACAATGGAAATTTATTTTCTCAGGTTTTGGAACCTGCAGATTTCTATTAAATTATTTATTAGAATTTTGTTCCTTGAGGAAATTCCAAGCAAGCTTTCTAATAAAAATTTAGTTTTTTTTTTTTTTTTTTTTTTTTTTTTAAAATTATTTTTGGTTTAAAATAAACATTCTGATCATAAGTCCCCAATGAAAGGTGTTTTATGTAATAAAATTCTAAAATGTTTGTTTTCGACGATAAAATGCTTTTTTTTTTTTTTTTTTACCAAAAGCGATTTATCACCAAATATGATCTAGTGTTAATGAAATGCGGAATTTGATTTAAGAACTTTTATGTTAATTTTTTTATAGCATATTGTTTTCAATTTTGTATCAATCATTAGCATTTCTTAAAAACTGTCGTAAAATCTAAGCATAATTTATTTTTTATGCATGTCGATAGGTATGGCAGTTTGAAAAATACCATGTTTTCTATATCATAAGATTGTTGTTATCTAGAAAGCTGTTGTTTAAATGTAGATACCTTACTCTATTCTGAGCAAGAATGAATGTAATTCGGCTTAGATGCCGTACAATTAATTCTTTTAATGAAGTTTAAAATAGTTGGCTATTAAGGAATGTAGCCAAACTATCGTAATTATTATGTATAAATAGAGTTTTCAAGATAGTATGTTGAATATGCTTAGTCTTCTTCATCTTTTTGACGTTATAAGAAAAAATCTAGGTTATCCGAAGAATAGTAAACTCCGCCAAAAAGTCACCAAATTCAGAATGTGCCAAGAGTATACACCATTTGTACCTAAAACCTACACTTTTACTCATGATGCACCTTTGTACCCTTTTTATTTTCTATTTAATTTCTATTTTTATTATTATTATTATTATTTTTTTTTTTTTTTAAGAAAAAATTCAGCAGTTACGGTCAGTTTGGGCATAAATTGTTTGAAATCACCAAATCAATTTTAGCGTAATAATTCAGAAGATACAATTAAACAATTCTTATATTTTCTGGTTGGTTCCTTGGGTATCAGGGAACAATAGATTAATAGACTATGTTTCAGTTGTAATTGTCTACAATCTGCCAATGGAAAAAAATATTTAAAATTAATAGCATTTTTAATGTAAACATGAATTATTGTAATTATAAATGTTAAACCTGAAAGAGGAACGTAGTAGTCTGTAAGGGAAATAGAATCATTCTATCGTGTTCGAAATATTGCGGGTTCGATACTACAATCAGTCGAAGACTATCTTGCCTTGTGAGCCTGTAAACATTAAAACTCGCTGATGTGAAGTGGGATTAAAAGATTAGAAGTACAACGCCAGAGTAAATTTAAGAGCAATGGTTTGTGTCTCTCATAACTTCAGCATCTGAAATAGTTTGAAATAAATCCTAATGCCGGGGCAAAGTTTTAATCTTAAAAAAATATTCCTTACATTGTGCAAAAATATTATGCTTTTTATTATATTTTAAAAATGTTACTGTAAATATTCATAATTTCTCGAATTTATTTCTTTTCAATTTTTAAATCTTTCCCGAAGAATAACTAAGTTTTCTTGTAACAACTAATATTCATGTTTTCTTAAAACAATAATTCTTCCAGTTTTTTTATTTTTTTAAATAAATAAATAAATGAAATATATCGTGACACAATATTTGTGATATTTTTTAAGGAACTGTGATACTTAGATTTTGTTTTTACGTATAAAATGCCTTCATGCTAATTTACTATGCAAGTTTGAAAGGATATTATCTATATTTTGCTCTAAAACAATTAGATATTTCAATTTCATATGAAACGCTTGCGCAATATCCGTAAACAAATTCCATAAACAATGTTAAATTCACATATTTAATACATTGTCGACATGACACATCCTGTTTGACATTTTGATTTCCAATTGCCTTCCTAAAATTCATTGCTCTTTTCCAAATGCATATTAAAACTCTCTTCGATTTTCATAACTAATGATTGTCGTTTGCTAGATTTAAGGTAGAAACAGATATGAGTACAACATTGTTTTTATAAACATCTAGGGGATTTTTTTCTCTTTAAATTGAAATTATTTTCTTTCCCCAATTAAGTTTCTATTGTAAGTTTTATAAACATTTTTATTACAATTTCCATTTGAAGTAAAAATAAAGTATTCACATTTTTTTAAAAGATGCAGATGATATTTTTTCTTCGCAGACGATATTTAATTACATAAAGGCAAACGACATTTTATTTTATTATTTTGTGCATGCAGCAGTGGACAATAACTCCAAACCAATGTTGATCAAATTCTCGGAGCGTTGATAACTCAACTTCACTTTTTTTTTTTTTTTTTTTTTTTTCCTGAAAATGTGGCGCCGCTATTGAGAAATAATTTAACTAAGCGCTTCTTCTGCCGGGATCAGGATCGACAAGCCGAGAAGCTTCCGCTCTCTTTCTCATTATATTGGATTGATCATTGGAGCGGAATAGCACCTTTGCCGACGTCCTGACAGACAGTGTCACACACATCCTCGCGCAGAGTAACTCCCTCCCCCTATCCCAATCGCTTGTCTGTCTGTCTGCTTGTCACTGCACGCTGGAAAAGAGGGAAGAAGAAAGACATTCTTTGATAACGTCCCCACCCCTTCTCTTTGTTTATTTTATTTCTCTGTTTGTATATTTTTTCAAAAGCTGAAAGTTCCGACCGATTTTTTTCCAGTGAAATGTGTGAATTTGGTTAGGTTTCTCCCCACCGGCGCTCTCTTTCCCGACCATTAGAGAACGATTTTTTACATGAGTATTTAAGTACATAAGTATTTTTACATGAATATAAGAAGTACCTAAATTTTTTTTTAACTTTCAATAGGGAATACTAAAAATTGACATACTTCTGTGTAAAAGAAAATATTTTTTTAATTTTTAAATATCCATCATTTGCTTACAACTTTATTGATAAATTAATTTTTATACTTTTTTGTCATTTATTTTTCTTAAGAAAAAACTTGGGAAGATTACTCCCAAACAAGAGATAGGAAGATTGTTCTCTCCTATTAAATCCACTCCAGCATCTTGAAAAGCCTCTCTCAAAACATGCTCAAAATTTAAGCTTTCTCCCCAAAAAAGTATGCTAGCATTTTGAGTAATTGCTACAAAAATCTGCATCATTTTTCCACATTTAATGGCATGTAATATATTGTATTAAAAAATATTAAAATGGACTATTTTTGAACATCTTATTGTAAAAAACTCATAAATATTGCGTAAGTCGTTAAATCAATAATTCAAATTAATATTACATTTTATAATATGATTCTTTAAGCTTATTTTTGATTGGCGCAAAGAATGGAGTCTTTTTATAACTAGTAACAAAAAGTTATATTTTTGTATGAATAAAACAATATATATCTTATAAAATTAAAATTTGGGAGTTAGCTTTATGAGCTAATTATACCATAGACTTGCATGAAAGTTGTAGAGAATATTAAAGTAGACAGGGATTTTACCTAGCCAAAAATTTGTTCATTTCACCACAACGATTCCATCTCGCCCCTCACAATCATTTCTTAATTATTAATATAAATCTAACTTTTTGAAACATTTGAAAAATTATTAATTGGGTGTAATCGATTCTTAAAAACTGTGGTAAATATCCACACTATTTCACTTTCTGGCAAGTCTCCCCATAAAGAGTGGGCGGTATTCAAGCTTGCAAGGCAGGAACCCAGAAGTGCATCCGCATTCTGTTGTTCATCAAGGATCGGACATGGGATCTTCCATTGCGATGAGCGTGCCTTGTGATTTCGTTGGGTGTTCTTGGGGTGTTAAGCAAGTCATAATAAGGAATTTATGTGCAGATCATTAGATCTCTTACACTACATGTAAATTCAGCGTATGTCATGACATATGCGTATGATTTCGTGTATCCATTATGATGATAACAGAAAAAAAAAAAACTCAATAATTTTTATTTAGGTTAAATAATAAAATGGGGAATTGAGCTGTTGTCCTACTTCCTAGACCCCAGGCCACAAAAATGATTAACAACAAAGTTACTTCAAATAAGCGTTATTGTGAAGAATCAAGAAAGTTATAGGATTTATAATATCTTTTTTTTTAATCTAGTGTCAAGGAAAAGAAAGTTTGGAGTGACATCGCTCAAAGCCCATCCCGGGTTGTAACGCTGTGAAAGAAAAATGTCCTTTCTTTGGAATGGTTTTGAAAAAGTTATTAGGATGCAACTTTTCATTTGACATTTATTCACAATTTTCTCAGGATGTATTTTACGGTGAATGAGAGAAAGCATTATATAGTCCATTTATGTTGACGCATGACGGATAGTGTAATAGATGAAAGACATTGAAGACAATTTTTGCATGCTCACTGTATAACTTTTTTTTAATTAATGGACTACATTTACGCATCACAAGGGAGAAAACCCTGAAACTTCACAACTACCTATCTTGACAGATGTGAGTGCAGCAAGCTAAAAATACAACAGCAATTTGCCATTATTTTACTGTCACTAGATCACAGTAAACAAGTTAATGCAAATGTTATTAATAGCTAAATATGTAATCCTAGAGCGACGTAAGGACAGTGTACAATGACAGCTCTTTTAAGTTGAGACTGAGATCGTTTAAATTGACGCTAAAATTCACATTGAATTTCCAGACGCACCATACTGAGATTTTTGTGTTGAAATTTTCATTTTATTGATCTAAATTTTAATCGTTTTGATCATTGGGTTTTAAATATTGAGGTGTACCAAATCAATTCAGGTTCCTTTCATTTCCTAATTTTTCTGCGTGTTCATTTCTAACAAATCAATCTGCCTTTCCACAGTGGGGGTGGGGATGGAACTCGCACTTCCCCCTTTCTAACCTATTCGTGACAAATTGTTTTCCGGTAATGATTTCCGCCGAAAGAGCTCGCAATAAGACGGTCCTCATCGGAAGTTACAAAATGACACTCATAAAAGCGGGCCCAAGAACAGCAGTAAAAATCTACTTCTTCTTCTGGCAGCGAGGGCGCAAGTCTTGGTGGCCAACTAGGAAATTGCTTGTCAGGGTCTCCCTTAATAGCCGGGGCTTTATTTTCTTCGTGGCTCCGTGGGGGGAGGCAACATTCATCGAAGTTAAGCCCCACGTGAGGCAAAATGACAAATCTACTCATACATTTCTTTTTCTTTCCATCATTTCCTCTTTTTTAATCATCCTCTGACACTGAGTTTCCTTTTGCTTCCTTCGAAACGACTCTATGCTTGGACTCATTCCTGGAGAAGCTCATAAAGGAGCACCCATTTGTTAAAACCAAATTTTTATTTCAATGATCTCTAGTACATCAGTTATGTAGCATTGCAAAGTAATTTTTTTTAAACAAAATAATTTTATTTATACTATTCTCTTGTAGATGATTCAGTTTAAATCTAAAGGTAAAATCTTATGCCAAGGAAACCTAGCTTTAAAAATTGCTTTATAAATATATATATTTCCAACGGCAGGCACTTGGGTGACGATCCCCAATGCCACAACAAGACAGAACTACTTCACATTTGTCGTTACCCAGCGGGCACCTGTGAACCAAGTCACTGAGGCGAGTAGCGCTGCCCGAGCCATTCCACCACAAATCTGTTTATAGAGTGGGTGACATTGATACATCAGCACAGTAGGAAGGACAGAGAAACACAGAGAGAAAAAGTAACATCCATGCCCAAACCGGGATTCGAAGATGAAACCCACAGCTCAGGAATCACACACCGAACCCGGGATCACACCACAAGAGTCAGGACCGCTGACTACTCAGCCTTCTGTCGGAATATATATATATATGAAATTTCAAAATAAACCAGTCAACACATCTTGTATTATTGTACATTAATGTGAAACGTTGACCTGTTAATTTAGTATGAAATTATCTCATTTCTTGACATTTGCAGTGCAAATGAAAGTATGATATCATAGAGACAATATTTTCGCATAGAAAACTGGATATCCTAACAAATAATAGTAGCTGCAAAATTTTTGTTTTATATTTTCTCCAAAAAACGCAGAATTATTTAATAAAAATTGCAATATTTGTATCGCATTATTCAACAGTGTCGAGGAGCGAAATTAGAGCTTATTGTTGTTGTTGTAGCTTATCCTTCAAATGGTCCATCAGACCATTGACCCTAAAGAAATCGAGGACCAGAAGGGGGATGAGTATACATCTTCAATTAGAGCGCTTTTTAGCCTGAGGAGAATTTATAATTACCCATAAAGATGACGCTTTTTCGTTTTTCGACAAGACAAATCAATACAGCTTACTGGATTTAGATCTATAAATTTACAGAACGCTACGTAGATGAGTTCCTTTCATATTATTGTCTTCCGAGGTGACTTTTCCTATAAAAATGATATCTTCACAGGTCAATTCGGAAATAAAAATTGGAAAGTTCTCAAGCACCATCCCGAATACACGAGCATGCGAAAATCGAAAGCACATTGCCATCTCTTGTCATTTAACAGTTTTAGAGATCGAACCGAGTGCATTTCCTTCAGAAGTGCTTGCTCTTACTTCTGCACGTTGATTCCATGATTTAAAGTTGATTCATTTACCACTACAAACAATTACACTAGAGTTAAAGATCAAACCCACGAACTGTTGAATTGAAGGGTAGAGCGCTATCCATTCAGATACCTGTTCAGCCAAACTTGCGAAGTCGTAGACTGTATTTGGAAGATTCTATGTACAAAAATAAAGGCAACCGGAAATGACAACGAATTATGCAAACTCTGCAATAGCTCCTTACCTTAAGTATGTTTCTAATCTTCCGACGTCATACAATGTTTTCGCCCGTTTGCAAAACAGACTACTGAAGTGAAAGCCGAACTTGGTCTAATAATACGCAAATGGGTGTACTCACTTCCGAAAATCAGATCAAGCTCACCTTGCGCAAGAGAGTGGCTTCCCAAACCGCGGCAGTCTTAGAGAGAAAAAGCGGGGGAATACATTGTCATTAGAGGCATTAGGGGGGGGGGTCCGAAACTCTGGAGCATTAGGCTGGAATTCGGAGAAGGAGCTCTATCAGATTACGCACTAATGACACATCACGGCAGAGGAACCACTCTAAAAGAATGTCGCCAATGATTTCAGTTTTTCTTGGCTTCTTTCTGATCTCCGTTATCTTCGGCATCCGGTAAAGCAGATACAGAATTCCCTTAAAAACAGATTCAGTGTTGTTCAACAAGAGACTCGTGTCCTTCAGAATCAAGAATTCGCAATGTTTTTCGACTGGAGTGGATTTCAGGAGAGTCCCGCCAAGTGGGTGGCCCTCGTTAGTAGAATGAATTTGGCTGATGGCTTCATTTGATGAGGGACGGAGTGATGGATAATTTGTGATTTAGATAGGTTTTTTTTTTTTTTTTCCCCGATAGATTTTAAATACTGCGCAATACATATTATTATTTTGACACTTCAATAAAGAATTTAGATCTCGTGGATTAAATTATACAAAACCCAAAATACATCTTTTATTCGAGATTTTTATCGTCCATGACAAGGTCTCCTAAAACCTCTTACATTTT
Source organism: Latrodectus elegans (assembly GCA_030067965.1). Taxonomy (NCBI): domain Eukaryota; kingdom Metazoa; phylum Arthropoda; class Arachnida; order Araneae; family Theridiidae; genus Latrodectus; species Latrodectus elegans. The sequence continues at coordinate 80,961,625 of CM057812.1, read as the reverse complement.
TAATCTTAAAAATATATTTCTCATGCTTTTTTGTAAGTTAAAAATTTGCCATTTAGTAATAATTTCGCAGATTGATTCACTTTTAAAGCAATATTCCTAGTGTCGGATTTTGTTCTCCTTAGTCCAAAAGGTAATGATACTCACTTAAACCTTTTTTTTTTTTTTTAATTTTCGGAAATACTGGAATACAATTTAAACTCCTCCAAAATAAATTTTAAAGTATTTTTCTTATCATGGATGTTGAGATTTATTTGCTGCAATACCAGTATTTTTCACAAAATATTTTGACGAGAAAAGTCCTGCTTGATAAAACATTTCATTATAAAAATATATTATCCTAAGTATTATGATTAATATAATACCGCATGACTTTATATCAATCATAATATCTATATGATCTGTTGGAAAAGACATTCCTTCTGCAAGTGGAAGGTATTAAGTTCGATTCTTGTTGATTGAAAGATTATCATTTTGACATTCTTCTTCATGCTTAATAATGTAACAAACCATCTAGTCTGACATCTACTCTGTTTATTTTTTTAAAATTTATTTGTATAATATCCTTGGTGTCTTAACTTTCAAGACTTCGCAACATGTATGACTCACGAAGGAGACCGGGAAAACTTCTAAGTACTTACGCCCACAACAAACATTCAAAAGAGCACCATTTTTCTCCTATTATTGAACAGTGGTTGAAATCGAACCTGAAACACCTTTTTCGGAAGAACTCCCTTCTACTACGAGATCACAGCGAATCGATTAAGAGAACTTTTGCCAAGGATCTATCGCGACTTTGAAAGAGGTGTGCACACAATAAAAAAAAACTTACATTTTATTATAATCTTATCTTAATACAGATTATTATATTTTTTAGGAATATATGATAATTATATATGGCTAACCAAAGTGTAATCTTTTTTAAATTCAATTTTCGTAAAAATGAATACCATATTTAATGTAGTAAGATAAATTGTACACATTGTTTTAGATTTAAAAAATAAATAAACAAATAACATTTGAAGAAAACACATTTTAACATCTTACAATATTTCTTAAGCAATAAAAAATCCAATTTTTTATTTTTTTTACTTTAAAGAGAAAAAAAGGGGAGTAGAGATGCAGAAACTTGCAAGATAATGGATGAATACTGATGAAAATAAAAATCAATAGTATCCTACATAACGATACTTCAAAAAAAATTTTCCTGCATTTTATTCTGGAATATAAAGATAAATTTTTTAAAAAAATGCAGAAACGGTAGCCAAAGATCTAAATCTCTAATCGCTCGAGCGCCTAACCATGTCTGCTTTGTCGACCAATCCACCCCTACCATCCCCTGTTCGCTCCTGATTTTTCTTATTTTGGTTGCGTCTCTGTCTCCTATTTCAAAGACATCAGCATTTCTGGCAGACGATAGTTATACATTCATTTTTATTTATTATTTCTCGTTTTTTCTTTCTTTTTAGAAATTCGTTTGATCGTCTTCTATTAAGCATGGTTTAACCAACGTTGAACGATGGCTTCCAGCGGGGCGTTACACGATTTTTTACACTCAGTGGTTCGCCATCGATGCGATTGCGTCCAAAAACGAAAAAGTGTGCTTGCTTGGCGAAGTGTTAATCTGAATGTCGGATCTTTTTCAGGAAGATTTTTTTTAAAAAAATTTTATTGATGTGATCACGTGTTTAAAAGGGATTTTATTTCTTTATCCAACTGAATGGCGTGACTTAAATAAAAATTAATTTAATTAAAAAACACGTTTGCTTACCGTGGAAATGTATCGGCTTTATAGTGCTGAATCTTTGTGAATGATTGGTTGAAAACAATTGCTTGAAATGACATTGCTTTGCTTGATATTGCTGACGTACGATATTAATTATTGCAGCTATTGTTCAGCATAGAATAAATATATTCCACATGAGAGCTAATATATTCATTCCATGTAATCATGAAGGAGAATTGTGTATTATAAAAATTACTATATGTATATATATATATATATATATATATATATATATATATATATATATATATATATATATATATATATATATATATATATATATATATATATATATATATATATATATATATATATATATATATATATATATATATATATATATATATATATATATATATATATATATATATATATATATATATATATATATATAGTTATATAGATAATATTTTATTCCATGATATGATACGAAAAGTTATATTAAAGTCCCTTTTCAAATATTTGAATAAAATTTACATTAAAATATTTGAGAAAGAATCTGCATATGTTTATTTTAGAGGTTAACATTTAATTAATTACATTTTATTCGAATTTATCGTATCTGTAAAAAAATTTTCATTTTTTATCGTACAGAAATAGTGATTTAATTCACTACATTTGTAAAATCAACTATCAATCGTCATATATATATATATATATATATATATATATATATATATATATATATATATATATATATATATATATATATATATAACCCCAAAACATGATTTTTTTATTATCAAGAATCGAAATTTATACCAAATACAAGTTTGTTACTTTGGTAAATTAAATTATTTGTGTTTTTTAAAAAGCTTAATACCATTTTTTTTCTGCTTTTTATACTTTAATTTAAATGAAAAAAAATTCCCTAATGATAAAAATTAAACTTTTATCATTAACAGAGCTTTTCAAGTTTTGGATAATATATATATATATATATATATATATATATATATATATATATATATATATATATATATATATATATATATATATATATATACATATATTAATTTCAAATATTTCAATCCTACCCTTTCAACTACAAATATACACTTAGGACACACACATTTCTTTGTAAAAGCTATAAATTAACATGAGAGCTTTCTGTTTCTCAAGTGGAACAGTTGCAAAGTGGGCGCTAATCATGCATGCAAAGACATCCTCGACGGCATCCTCCGTCGAGTATTCCACGGAACCCATGTGAGGAACTCAGAGAAATACTATTTAATCATCATCCTTTCCATGTCTCTTACCCCGCCCACGTAAACAGATTTTGAAGTTTACAAGGCCCATCCCCACGCCCAGGATCGACTAATTGAAGAATTAGGCGTGAGCAAGACTTGCTTCAATTCCTGGCCTGTCTGGAACTGGCCGTCATCTCAAGAAAAGAGTAACGCCTACAACTCCAGCGTACTTGTTAAGTCGCATCTAATTGTTGCAATTAGCTTTGTTTGCAAATATGTATTCACAGGATGTCGCAATCTGTTTCAAGGAACGGAATCTGGTGTGAGGCACTTCGACTAGTGCGAAGTAGGTGATTTTAAAAGTTCGTAATAAATAACCTCTTCAACCAATAACATAGGCACACAAATTTGCGACACACTCCTTTAATAAGGGAGGGTCCAACAATGACTATCGAAATTTCAACACCTCCACCCTCCATTCCATATTTCTGTTTATTTTCGCTGACCCACGTAGGCGGTCGTCTCAACGGCTATTACTCAGCCTTAATCTTCTGTAGTTGCTTCTAAGCATTTCACGGGGTTGCTTATGGGTGAGTGGAGAAAGAAAAGGGGTTGTCAGATTTACGGGAGGCTTGGGGGAGGGGAATAGGAAATGACCATCACATTGGAATTGGTAAAGATTGATCTTGCCAGCTGTCCACAGTGTGCGACGATCCGAGCTTTAAAGACACCCTCAAAAGAGCAAACACAAACAAATAGGGTTATTCCCGGATACTTCAAGGGGCTCCGAACCCTAAGTCCTTTCGTCAACAGCTGCCAGTTCTGAGGGATTGTCCAAGCTACCCCCAACTTTTTTCGTTCTACATTATTCTTTCCCTTCCCCTCACTCTTTTCGAATTGTGGGAAATCCCTTATTGTTAGGCTTTATGGTCAATAGCTAAATAGTGGATCATTATGCAGTGCATTTTCCTGAATATCTGTTCCCCAAAACAAGAAAATATTTTCATAAGTTTTCCTGATAAGTTGAAGCTGACAGAAACGTTCTTTAAGTAATGTTCCAATGTATATTAATATCAATCAATTTCATTTTTTAAATATAAAAGGAGAAAATTATAGAAATAAAAGTAATCGCATTAATAAATTTGTTCTAATAATTGTCAACAGCTATCATAGTGACCGAAACTGTCGGTAATTCTAGAATGTGTGTAAAAGGTATATTGTGACTTCCATTTTTCGCCAAAATTGAAAATGTGAATCGAACCATAGACATTGGTTTCCATTTATTTTTCAGTTTTCTTTCATTTATATTAAGTTTTGATACTAAATGAATGGTTTATCAACTTATTTCAATAGTATTTGAATATCAGCCACTTCAAGAATTATTTTTAATGAAATAATGTGCTGTAGTCATGTGACGCCTGGGAAAAAACTTGAAAAACACTTCATTACGATTGATATTCAAGCAGAAAGTATAATTTTTTTTCTGCATGAATATTTATCGCCAAACTTCACGAAATACTAGTATGCATAATTTATATGGTCTCCAAAAGTCTGGTGATCAGAATATGCTTCTCAGAATGGAAGTTACTGGATTCGATTCCAGTTATTGTTGAACAATGAAATATTAATGTGATTCTTCTTTCTGCATGAATATCTCTCTGACGAAAGCAAATGGTTAGAAATTTTTCTCCTTTGCGATTAGTGGATATAGCTTACTACCCACGGACAATCTTTTCAGGAAAAAAAGCACTTCGAATATTTCCTCTTAATTACTTTTAAGTGTTTGCTACATTACATTTTTTTGTCATTCAACATTGTCTCGGATCCTGTCACAACCGGATGCATTACGTGGTGGTACAATTTCTGATAACCTAAAGTACAGACCAGATGCCCCATCCCCTATGTCTATGCCTACTACCTAGGATCAGAATAGAAACTTTGCATTTTAAAGAAACAGTGAATAAGCGCACATTTCCATAACTAAGATACAATAAACTTAACAAAATTCCTCTCGTTGTCTAAGCTGGATTTAGATTTGATTTGGCATACAACTGTCGATGAACATTGGAATTTTTTTATGTCCAGCTATTCCTTTATAATGAAAAACCGTCTCTGATTTCATATTGAAAACATGCTAATGAAGCTTAGAAGCTTTTTTTTGTCTTATTCATAATACTTGACATTGGATAATGGGAAAATTAATGCTTCATAGACTTCGCCTGATTAATGGACTGGTAAACGGCAGTATTCAGGGACAAGATAGAGGTTCCAAAATTCTAAAATGCTTATAACATTTTTATTGCAATTTAGAAAACAAATGAATGAATAGAGTAAAAGATCAATGAACTGCAGAATTTAATAAATGTGCTCTAAAATAGTAATTACGTTGGGCCCTGTATTGCGAAAAATAAAAATAGCCTACCTAATCTCGTATAATTAGGAAGACAAAAGAGAGTGGACGATGTGAGCTTAGGGTACCTTTGATCCACTCTGTTGCAATGATAGCAAGGTACCGCCGTTTATAGTGATAGTTATTTTTGATGACAATAGTTTCATAGCTTACACCCACTTGATTAAAATGCAGTCTTTTTCCAAAGATCAATTTGAGAAAACAAAAAGATTTTTTAGTGCCTCTACAATAAATATCCGCACATTTATTATATAATTTTCTGACAACTCATCATACCCATTGAAAACGAAGATCAGAAATCAGTGGCATAGGAAAAATAATCAAAGCAAAACTTACTCATAAAATCGTCTACTATAAAACTTAATGACCAGTTTTCGTTTACTGTGGTCTCTGTGCAAGGGGATGGTCATAAATTTTACCGTGAGATTATTACAGTCCAACTCCTGTAGAGTCGTTTGTTAACCAACTCAGCAGACATCTGTTGTTCTCGCCCGGAACAGTCGGCCTTGTCATTAACAAATGCACTTCTTTATAATCATTATCTTCTTAGGCGCCATCCACTTAAACAACAGGTGAAATTCTATTTGTAACCGTAACTGACGATTTACGGTCTGTTTGCGACCGCAACTGGCTCATAAAGATGGGTTTAAGATTGGATCGCAGAGCGTTCTATTGAAATGGATATTACACTTTTAAGTTTTGTGGGAACATAAAAATGGAAAATTCTTGCGGTGAATGGTTCATACATCATGCACGAAAAATAATTGTGTTTTTGGTTAAGAAATGCATTAAAGCGAAATGCCTTCTGAGAAACATTGAATGATAAGAAATTTTGAGATATTTCAGTAAAAAATTCATTCCTACAATTAATGAATAAAAGGGCGAAAATCTGTAAAATTCACCTTGCTTTTACTGTATTTTAATAGATGTTTTAATATGTATATTAAAGTAATTCTTAAAGGTTCATATAATTAAGCAGAAGTACTTTTCTGTGAACAGAGTAACATTTCATGTGTGCTAAATACAAACATTATTTTATAATGTACATTGCGTTACAACTGCCACTTCATTCATGTATACATGGTAAGAGCAGCCAACCGATAAGATTGAATCCTGTCTAATGAGAAGACTGACACCTGAGCTGGTACATTCTTATCAGGAGGTATATTATACTTTAAGAGTACTTAATTTGTATAGGCTCTCTCAACATGATAGTTTTTGTCTCAGTTGATGTATCTGCGGTCTTCTTAGCTTCTGAAAGCGAAGTCTTTACTCACTTACACACACATAAAAACCTGCCGTGAAACCAATATAAATATTTTTTTCAGCACTGATTTAACAAAAAAATGTTTTATAGATTCATTTGGAAACTTAAATGAATGACTTTTTCTTAAACGTCTTTAAAATTTAGCTAATATTGTGATAAAAGCGTATATCATCATTAGTATTCTGATTAAATAGCAAGTTTTTAAACCGTGACACATCTGTTCATATTTTTCTTCCGACTTCTTTCTTAAATATTTTCAAAGACAAAATAGTTTTGTTTGCAGAAAAAAATATATTTGTATATGTAATAAAAGGAAAGTACGTGTTATTAATGCAAAATGCAAGGTGGTGATAAATTGATGGAAAATGTTCAGTGCCCATAAGCGAGTAAAGTCTTAGAAGCAGCATTACAAGGTTTGATATCAGTAACCAGATTACAATTTAAAACTTTTGTCTCCCGGAGATATTGACGCCTCAATAAAACTTATTTGTAATTAAAAATAAGCAATCACTTGTTAGTAAAAAAATCAATATGCAGTGCTTCATTTTGCATTTATTTATTTATCATTCATGCTCCAGATTTGTATTTTGTAACGCCAAAATAGAACCAAGAAGTGATGTTTGGAACTAATTTTTGTAAACTAATTTTTATAAAATCAAAATACCATTTATTACTGCTTATATTCCTCGTGAGCTCCAGGGGCTCAATAACCCAGGAGTGATTGTGAGGGTGACCCTATTTTCCTTCACTATGTTGCTGTATCTCCGCGGGTTGTCGACGCTCATCTGTGACATCCAATGTCCTTCCACTGGTATACCTCCCATGGATGTGGAAAGGAAGGTGCCAGTTCAGGTGTGACCTCGTCACCTGACTGCGGCTCATAATGACGAAGCTCTTAGTGATAGTCCCATTTATGTGTATTTTCCTCAAATGTTCTCATTTTATGTCAAATGTATCACTCGCTAGAGGGCTCTGCGTTCCTCCTCTTCATTCAGGATCAAAGAGTATAAGAAAGATAGTTCAAGAATTCAATTACTTATGCTGAGATTTTTAGTGTTGTTGTTGTTTTCTACTGAAACGCGAAAATCACTCATTGCTTAGAGAGAGTTTATTTATAGACATAGGCTTAAGCGACGGAGCGCTTGGACTGTCTTTAGGTTAACAGGGAAAACTCCACCACGTAATACATCTGGTTGTGGCAGAAATGTCAAGCATTTTGAGAGTTTATTTATATACTTCAGAAGTATTCTGCGAAAGAGGCCCCCACTTCCAGCAATCTCCAAAGTAGCCTAGGTTGCATTTAAATGTTCGAATATGGCAGCCTAAAATCATGATATTTAACAAAATATTTTGTTTTCTCGCTATCAATAAATATAAAATTATTTCATTATTTACCTTTTTGTTCCATTTATCTCACAATAAATGGCTAGATCAACTCCATTGGAAAGAAAGTCAATGCAAAAAGCATGACTGAAAATTTAAACAAGCATGAAAAATGCTTATATGAATAAATGTGTAAATGAAAGTAGGAAGTTGTTTTATCTAGCGATAACGTGAGCTTACTCAAAGCAACAATAATAAATGCCCATCCAACGAAAATGAAAGCTCGGAATCAAATTGAAAAAAACCTTTCTTATTTATTATTTGCAAACTACATTTCAGTCCATTGTCCTCTTATTTACTCTTCCTAAGAAACGAAAATTGTCATTTACGCTACGATTTTAATTTTGCCCTCCCTTCCCCCCCCCCAAAAAAAAAAAACACTTTCTGAAAAGTGAATAGAGCTTCTAAATGTTGGCTTTTATAGACATACAAACACCCCAAATGAAATTAAAATTAAAAAAAAAAAATCAAAGTCGAAAACTCCTATTTGATGTTTATTCTAAATCTCAAACTTTTCGAAAATGAAAAGAAATCCAACCGCATCTACAATGCGACACTAGGTTGGAAAGGGGGTGGGTGGTTGGGTTAGAAGTTATTTTAAAGATAATTAGTGGAAAAAGAGTGGCATCAACCTGCATATTGTGCGAAAACATGAACTTCCTCCAGTTCGGGAACGCTTTGCAAAACGTCTTCATTTTCTCCCGCTCCTGTTATTCTTATACCAGACCGGAGAGAAGAGGGACGGAAAAAAAAATAATTATAGAATTACTGGCTCACAGGAAAAGGAGGCAATTTTATTTCCCGAGTAAATTGCTTTCGTAAGTCTTTTCAATGTCTGTGGTAAAAATTACAGCTATTTCTGGGATAATTTAAAGCAATAGTTTTCTCTACATAGAGCGTAATTATTTTCAAACCAAGAAAATATATTGTTTAGTTGGTTAGAACTACTAATTCTTTTTTTAACTACAACGGAGTTTCTCTCAATTTTCTCAATAAGAGAGTCCTCTTTGAAGATAGATGATACTGTGTTCTGCATATGATTATGGATTCATAATGAGTTCCATTCATTTATACATATTTCTAAATTGCTAGTACTTATTTATGTCATGTTTAATATATTATTATCCAGTTGTGCATAATTTATAGTTTACTTAAAAAAATTGTCGAGTAATATAATAAATTTGAAGTATTTTTGCTTTTTTTAAAAGTGGTATTTGTAATGGATTGCTTGATTTTCCTTTGCGTATAATGGTTTATCGGATAAGGATGTCCGTGTCGAGTATATTATGAACCACTATAAACATCTATGGTGTAAGCAGGAATCAAACTTGGAGATTGTAGCAGAAGAACAAAGAGCTAATCTACCCATTTGTAAGGCGATGTTTTAATATGATAAAGGTAAAAAAAAAACTCGAGTAATTTAACCATTGTAATTCAGAGGAAATAAAGAATGGAAACATGATAGAAAGCAATAATTAAAATTAAAGTAAAATACGTTTTTTTTTTTTTTTTTGTGCCAGCTAGGCTGGCAATATGGGGTGCGCTGTTCACTTTTCCAACCGAACCATATTTTGGAATGGAGAGTCCGACTTCCTCAGTATACATATGCCAAAGGTACCCATTTTAGGGTAAGTAACCATTCACGACCCATTTTTACAAATACAGGATAGACAGAGAGTGAAAGTACATCCTTGCTCGAATTGGGATTCGAACCCAGGACCTCCGTATTCGCAGTCAGGCACTCTGACCACTAGACAATATATCTTAATAGCAAATAACTAAAATAGATTCCTTTGAAGTAGAAGATTATCGATTTGATTCTTCGATCTTTAACTAATGAAAAGAGTATGGAGCACTTTTCGTTTTGATAACGTTTGCCTAGAAAAGTTGTTGCATAGAAGCTTCATTGCCGTTAGGCTGCCTGTCACACATTTAAAATGCACCGTATCATTTCAAAAAAAAAGAGAAAAACTTCTATATAGGTCGCAACGCTGTTTAATACAAGAATCCAAAATACATAAAAATAAGCAAAAAGGCAAGTTTTTTCCCTTTTAATATTTACTGCAAATTAAAAAAAAAATCATAATTATAGAATTGATTGTATAAGAAACACAAAACCCAATCACATCGATAAGCACCTATAACTTCACACTCAATACTAAATTCAAAGGAGTTTTTAAAGCCTTAAATGTGTTTCAATCGTTTCTAACTGCCGCTGAAGTCTGAAAAATAATGTTAGCCATTTACTGTAGCTGTATTCTTTAAAGCTGACTAAATTAAGATCTGGGGATTGTCCTGAGTTTCGCACACAAAAAACATCTTTAAATGTCGAAAAAAAAAATCCGAGAATGAACTTGGTTTAGTTAAATATTGTGATGTAGATTACAAATGCCCCATTAAACACATAAAACCATAAATCATTTCAAATCTAGAGTATAAAAATTTCAAAATTTGCCAGATCAGGTGTCGATGTCGTCATATGAATATTTTCTAATTCATGGAAATTCTTGAGATATATGTTTTGATGCAACCTTTATCATTATTAATATCCATTTATTACGTTAAGGCTGATATATATGCAAATATATAAGCTTTAATAACGTTCGGTGTGTTGATGTTATGAAGATATTCTAGAAGGTGACAATGGTTGACTGTGTGATACATACGCGTGTGTGAATATGTATGTATGTGTGTATGTAGGTATGTATGTATGTGTGTATGTAGGTATGTATGTATGTGTGTATGTAGGTATGTATGTATGTGTGTATGTAGGTATGTATGCATGTGTGTGTGTATGTAGGTATGTATGTGTGTATGTAGGTATGTATGTGTGTATGTAGGTATGTATGTGTGTATGTAGGTATGTATGTGTGTATGTAGGTATGTATGTGTGTATGTAGGTATGTATGTGTGTGTATGTATGTAAGTGTTTTTTTTGGGGGGGGGGATTTTTGGTCAATATGAATAGACTATGGTAACATATATAATAAAATAACAAACATGATGGAATATTTTTAAACATTCTCTGGAAATGTAATGCAATGCATATTATTCTATGTATTATACAATTTATATAACTGGAAATATTGCACCTACCTTTACCTGAGAATATTTTTTATAATGTTAGAGAATTGTTTAATACATTGTTTGCATATTGATGGGAAAAAAAATTTATACTCAAAGTGTTTATTTTTCTTGCAGATTGCAACAGTATATTTATAACGAAGATTAATTAAAGTGGGATTTGGATTTGCCTCACTCTTGTAAGTGTTTACGCTACTCTTATAAGTCATTTATATTATATAAATTTATTTGATATCAATTCATGGAAATTCATGCGCTCATATCAAATACAGTGTTTAATACATCATTTTTGTAAATAATTGCAACTTTTCTGAAGGGCAGTGATTACATTGTTTTTGAGTTTTCAAATTGTATCGCATGACGCTGCATAAGGAAAGTCCCATATTTTATCCATTTCGTTGAGTCAGTAAAATTTCTTATACAACAATTAAATTTGATGCAAACTATAATAAAATTTTAATTTAAATACATTTGTACATAGTTTCAAAGTTATATAATTTTGTCGTGGCTTTTTTTCATCAGAACATGCACAATCTTTATTTTTGCTTCCATTTTGTATCAAATCAATATTTAGTGATCTTAGCCTCCCTCTCGGCAATGTACGTTTGAAAGGGTTCGGAGTCAATTTCAAACCCTTTCATTGTTTTGATTTTAAATTTTTTTTCTTTCAAAGAAAAGTATAAAAAAGGCACTGGCCAATTTCGTATCTTATTAAATGATAAGAATTTTTAATAATTAAGTGTAATGGTAAAGATAATAATTTAGATCACAATCTGAGATTATTTTTTAGTATTCCATTTACCTTAATTTCACCAACTTCTTGCGCATAAAGTTGAAAGCGATTATTTGTTATGAAGAAAATCACTAAACTGCTAAGTTAGAAGCAATTGCTTTGAACCCATTACAAACTTTATTCCATAGCAAGCCCCCTTTATCCTCTGTGGTGTTAGTATCACTTATCATTTATAGAAATTGGTTCTCCATATCAACAGGGATAGTGAAACACCAGCTTGACCAATGACCCATGAGTCTATGCTCTCGTGAGATAGACCCCGCAAAAAGCCTCTTCTGAAGTGGGCGGTCACGCGCCCCTCTTTTTCAAATTACCCCCGGGAGCGAGGGGTGGTGAAAGAAAAAAATATTTTGAGGAGAGTGTTGAATCTCCTGACTGAGATCACTGGCACAAGTCACAGTTTTCTGTAAGAATCTTCCAAAATGATGTTAGAGTTTTCTTGATAGTGCTCAACGAAGTTGTTAGGACTTTTTCAGGTCCACAATGCATTACCTTTCGAAATTACTTTCCACGAATGGTGGAGCATGTTCATGCACTTCAAAAGTAGAAATCCAAAATATTTCCAAGCATCCATCTTGATAGATGAGAACAAAATGAAAATGGTGTCTGGAATCAAATTTAAGGACTTTTACTTCGAATGTTTGTTCCTATCAGTGAGCTCCTTTGAACCATGTTAAAAGGTGATAAATGTTTTTTGACATATCTCCGATGGACCACAGAACACATTGAATTTGAAATTAATTGAACTACTACCTATTTTATGGATAATAGCTTATTATGGAGCCATAACGGACCGAGCTATTACCATAATTCCATCAGAATCACAAATTATGTCTCATATTGATGGTAAAATATAATATATTATGACATACTTTTAAGTACAGTATTGAACTTAATGATTTCGAATTGAATGGAGGTTCTAAGGATTATATAGTATGCAGACAATGAATTGTAGCGCCATCCCTCGGACGCACACAATATTACTGCAGCTCCATTGAAATTATGTTGTTATTACTTATGACACTTGGACTAACCAAGCTCGCCATGCCTTGACTATGCGAATTTAAGTCAATTGGGGGTGTCTTTTGCTTTTAATCAGAACACCACGAATAAGGAGGTACGTCTTTGCACTTCAAACCCTCCGATAGATGGCACCACCAGAGGATCCACTTCCTCAATTTTGACATTGATCTGAAGAGGGAGGAACTTTTCTCCAGACCATTGTACCCATGGTAAACTGGTCTACGACCGACCACAGTATTTTTGATTCCCCAGATTTAACTAGCACGTATATATATCGCATGTATTTCAAACTATAAAAAAAACATAACAGTCAACCGGTATTCATATCTTTATACGACTGTTGATTACATTGTTAGAAAATTTAAGTATTCCTTAACCAACTGATGACTGTTTTATTTATTGGATATAGTATATACAATTTGTAATTATTAATCGTTCTTAACATTTATAAAGAGTTAATTGAAGTTTTTAAACTATTTTACTTAATATTTGAATTGTGAAAAATTAATATATTTGATTTATATTAATCTTTAAATATTACTAAATAATTTAATTTGCTATTAATTGTCATCAACTCTAATTTTTTTTTAATTAGAATTTAAAAAATCGGATTATGAAGAAATCATCTAAATTTTCGTATTTCGAATCGCCAGCTTTTTTTCCAAAGATATTTATGTGAATCATGTATTTATTAGTCATTTATTCAGCTTAGTGAGAGATAGAAGTATTTGCCTCATTTACAAAAAATATATTGCAGAAGATAGAAAAAAATTGTTTTGAAAAGTTGTGTCATAAGCATAATTTTTTAACTAATGAAGAGAGGAAGAAGAAAAAAAAAATATTTAAATGCATTGAACAATAAAAAATAGAAAACGAAGATGCGAGTTGCATTTTGAAGTGTAGTATTTCCTAAGCGGTGGTCTTTGTGTTATTTATACCGAGGCAACGAAGTCCCTTCTTAACACGATTTTCATTGCCAATAATATTAACAGAGTTCCGTGTTCAAAATGGAGTCATAGAACAAAGCTCTTTTCTTCTGTATTTGAGAGTATAGTGAATCTCACGGAAAAGCTAACATGAGGGCATTAAATCACTCTCTTGCCAAATTATTAGTCTTGTAGAAAAATTAGAGGCTTTTTGAACTCCAAGGTTTTGGCTATGCAGCTTCGAATGTAAAAAGGTAATAATAAAAAAATGGAAATTTTTTACGATACACGAAGTCGAATCGCTTAAACTATCGAAAGGCGTGTTTCGAAGCCCGAGCAGAGACGAGCTATCGTTTGAGAAACGTAAATATTGTTCGTTGTGACGTGTTACATATAGTTTACGTCCGTAACTTGAAATAAAGGAATTCCGGACGTAAGAGCCTTTCATTTCTGTGTGGTTACAGTTTTTCTTTCTTTTAGCGGTCTATGTTAGCTTGTTGAAAACATTTAGTGTCTTTGTTCCGAGAGAAAATTGAAATAAAAGTATCTTTTGTTTCATGTTCCGGTTGAAAGTGTTCTTTACAACTGTCTGTTTTTATTACTTTCACGGAAGTGCTTTTTGTTTCCCAGAATAACATAATTATCAAAATTATGTAATATATATATATATATATAAGTTAAGAATACATGCGTTTAAAAGTACCTGTTATTATTGACCCATGATAAATTACGAAGTTGATATCTGAGATGGCTGCATCCTCTCCAACTTACACGTTTGTTTGTTTTTCGCTCAACGGCCATTTTTTGCACACAAGGGCTAATTAGACCGGGACTTACGGCTTAAAGAACTTACACGTCACATCAACGGTATGACATTGCACCCTTTATGTGTAACGTAGGTAGATCTTATCAACACAATTACCTTTGGTTGGACCAAAATCAAAAACACACCTTAACCAAACACATTTCTATACACCTAACTCAAATTTTGATCTATTGCTCTATGGCTATTTTTTTCTACATAGATATTAACCAACCATGTCTAACAATTTAAACTGGATTCCGAACTATTACAAGTACCTACGCACAAGAAGTGTGGGGAAAAATCCCAAAGCTTGTGTGCTAAATTAAAGGCTGAAGGATGTCATTTAAATCTTGGTTAGCATGCCTAGAATAATTAGTTATCAATAAGAGTTTTATTATTTAACATTTTCCTGGATTAAAGAGTTATTCCTACTTTATATGCTGCACATGTTGGATGTAAAGTTATTTGATATCAACAGTTTCACATTCCAGCTAAATGTTCAAAATTTATATTAGCTCGGATAATCCACCTTAAGTCATATGTTTGAAACAAATTTATCATAAACAAAATGTGATAAAGAATCAAGCTAACCAACTGCAATTTAATGCATTAAACATAGAAATATTTTGTTGCTTATAAAAGGAAACTTGAAGAAAAAATTAGATTTATGAAGGAAAAAATTAGACTATATGGAGAGAGAGAGAGAGAGATTATGTTGAAAAAGAACTAAGGACATAAAATATTTCCAAAAGAAGCACTTGTCTTATTCATGTTTATTTTTAACATTATACAATAATTGACTCTGTATGATCAAAAAATTGCAAGGAAAATAATAAATTCATACGTTCAACAGATTTTTTTTTCACGCTTCAAAAACTAAAACAAGAAATATATGTAAATGTTATCAGTTGGTAACGTAAAACTATTAAATTCAACGTCAACGTAAGTGATCACTTTATTCAAGAAATTTTATAAACCTTATCGATTTTTCTTATTACCGAATAAAAAGAAATGGATTTAAGTTGTGTTCAGCATATGAAAAATAAAAAAGTTAATTATTTTTATTTTACATAAAAATCGTTCACAAAATATTGTGAAAGAGTTATTATATTGATGTTGATATTAGTACATAAAATTGCAATAATTATAAAATTGGTGTTTCGGAACCACTAAATTTTTCATAGATGATAAAAACCCAGAAAATTCCCAAGAATTTGTTACTAGAGATGTGCGAGCAGGGCACAACATACGTCTCCGTTGTTGGGTTTCAACTGACCTTGTGGTGATACTGCATTCTTTAGAGAGGAAGGTCTTGTGTTCGATATCAGCCACAATTGAATTACGTGAGATGGGAGTTGGATTTATGGTTCCTTCATGCACATTTGTCTAACAAGATACATCAGAATTTTCCGGGTTTCCTCATTTGCAATACGAGAATATAGCCTTCTATCCATGAAGAATTTGTACGGTTTTTAAAAAGCCTTCAGTTATTCGCGTTTTCACTGCGCGACGTCAAATAAGATTCCTTTTGCTCAAAAAATTGGCTAGATTCAAACACAAGACCTTCTACTCCAAAGATGATATTGCAAACACCAAGCTAAAGTGAAAGTTATAAATTAGTATTAATAGGTCTCTGATCTCGTGCTAAGGAGGCTCATTCACAATGAACTGTCATTGAGTCTGTTTTCTCCTGTACTGGTTCGATGAAGAGGATACTGCAGTTGAGGTGTCGACTTCGTCACACAGCAATCTTTCAACATTACTGAGCAAAGAGACTATACTTAGGGGCTTGGTTTGCCACAAATAGGCAATCGGAGCTGCGGTGACCTGGTCTCATTATGGGAAGGTAGTGAGTTCCCGTCGTACTTGCTAATGGCGGTTGGGGCACGTTAAAATTTGGTGTGGTTGCAGTGCCGTCAAAGTGAAATGATACCTCTGTCGGTGGCAAGCCAAGTATTGGGAGTTTTCTGTTTGGTCCCTTGCTTCAAAATCATGAAGACTCCACCTTGCTGCTTTTGTCCAACTGGTAGAACCCAACTCAGAACTAAGTACAGGGAAACATGCTGGTGCAACAACAATAAATTGGTAGTCAGAAAATAATGCAATTTAATTAAATAAATTCTAATAATTTCGAAAAAGGGAGTAAATAAAAAAATATTTACATCGATTTCCTTTCAATTCTGATATTCACAACTATACTAGTAGCTGATTTCAAGTCATTTAGATTAATCTTGATACGAATGATCCCTTCTCGATTATTCCGAATTATCTATTTTCCAGTCAGTGATCATGGAATCGTGAGTCAACTCAAGGCTACTGATCCCCTGTCTCCGACTTACGCCATTTCTACCCTCCCTTCGCCATGGGCTTCAATCTTGCCCTTTTGACGTCTGGGGCGCCGACCGTTTCATTGGCAAAAATGCGATGAGCTGCTAGGGGTGGGGGGTTGATCCATGAATCGCAGGGGTAGGGAGGGGACTAGCACCCTTCGCAATCACCAGGGAAAAAATAGGGTGGGCAACTCGATCATCGAATTCGGGTTATAGGAGGGTCTGTCAAGATCTCTGGCATCAAGGGGAGGGAGACCAGCCTACTCAACTACACACCAAGCCTGGTAATGCATGGAATTTCTTTGCCAACCCCAGTGCTGGCCAGAGGAATATCCTGTCCGCCATATATCAGAACAAGTGGAGGGGATGTTGGACCTATTACTGGACTTTTGGGAGTTGGAGTGGTGTAAAATGCGGGCACATTCATATGCAGGCTGTTGAATAATCTTGTTGGTTGCGATTTGGGAAATGTTTCTGCCGACTGATTTCATTTTTTGAAATATCTCTTGGGAATGAGAGAATTGCAATAGATATCATTTCTCTACCTCACGATATATGCAATACTGGAATTTTATTGAAGTAGAATTAAAGCCTTATTGACTTTTATTAGAAGCTGCTGATAGTCTCAATGAGGATTTTCCAAGGAGTTTCTTAAAATACATCCTTATCAAAATAATGATGCCTTCCCAGCTCTACATGATAGACCTACGATATAAACATCATATGGTAGTTAAAAGTCGTAGTGGTTAAGAAACGCACGTTGTTTCTGTAGCTAGAACCAGAACTCTACTTACCCAAAGATCTTTCATGTCCACTAATGGTGTCTGAGGCACATAAATGAGTTCGCGGTTGTAATGTTCTTTTAGTGAAATGATGTCTCTGGTTTAATTAATACCTGAATATAAAATGCAATAAAATGTGTGCATAACCTAAAAACTATTGACTAAAATTAACATTATTAAATTCGAGCAGTTTTCTTAAAACTCTGCAAATTGTAAAACGTTTTTACCATTCACGATGAATGATGATTTCAGTGAGTCGACTTTAAAATTCTGTCTGTTAATCAAATCTTGTGACCAATCAAAGTTCTTATAAATCTGATTAGATAATCGAACTTAAATCGATGCAAATCCCATAAAATAAACATTATCCAAATTTTAGATTTGAACCGAGAACTAATAAAAGGTTCCAAATACTTGCCATGTTATAGAACAATACCAGCTGAATATAATCAAAAGTAAGTGTTTCTAAAATCATTTCTTAATATCTAATTATGCTAAGCAAATCATATCTCAAATAAGAAATCCAAAATTCCACCTTTATTTGAACTGAATCAAAATGAATGACAATGCTACTGAATTTAGACCAATATATAGTTGTTACAAAGTCATTTAATACTGTCAAATAATACCATTCAAATTTAGACAGAAATGAGAAATTGAAAAATTGATCTAGTTTCGAACCAAGTCTCTTATAGGAATATATGATATACAGATTATCTAATTATGGATACCAAATCCAGCACGCCATGTAAAAGCTACAAAATCGAAAGATTCAATTGAATAACACCATAATGTAACCTTGATTAGTGTAATAGTTTCAGTATAGCATCCTGCCATTGAATAACATCAATGAAATTTCTAAATTTGTCACGTATATATATAATCACACACACACACACACAAGTCTACATCAATACACGGCTTCCTATAAGTTGAATTTTAATTTTCCTTTGTCAAAGCCACTTGCAGTTAAGATTCCTCCAATATTTCAACAGAGATTTGCTCGTCTTATTCATTTGTATGTGTTATCAAGAAACTGCGCCTGTAATGCTGAATTCAAGTATAGAATTAACAGCTGAATGTGTGTTCGTTGTCACGGCTGAGGCCAAATGAACTCATATTTCACACTTTGTCCAAGAGTGCTGGACTTTCCCCTCACCCACGCAGTTCATTTGGAGTTCAGATGAATAACCTCCTCCCCTCATAAGATAATATATTTTTGCTTTTTTATGGCATCTCTTTCTATCACCTCTTTCTTTGTGGACAGAGGCGTATCATTTATCATCCAATAATAAGTCAGCCCCCAACCCCTGTAGGGGTGTCCAAATATCACAATATTTACCCTCTGTGCCAACGGTTGTCCTGCGCTCGGACCGTAGAGCCACAAAGGGAGAGATCCTGATCTGTGTTCAACTGGGCTCAATATACTTCGAATTCGAAATGGTTGGGGAGGGGGGAGAAGAAATGCTTTTTGCAGTCAGGGGTTGGGGAGTGACTGGAATAATGAGATGCCAATTGCTTCCTGTAGTCGTTCTTCACTTCAGTTCGTGCCCCAGAGGATGGGGATGGTTTTGATGAGCAGGGGGTTGGTTGGAATGGATTTGAGGGAGTCATGATCAAAATGGGAAGGGGGAAAACCTCCTGTCCTCGCGTGTGTCACTGGAAGTGCTTGTTGACTTCTTACAGCCCAGCGGACTGTAAAATTAATTTATTTTGGAAGAGTGGTGATGTATTGTTTTAAATTGACGTCTTGTTCCGTTTATTTTCGCTTGAAATAACAATCGTGTTCTCTACTTCCGTTCTTGTACCAGAAACTTCCGAATTAGAAGGGTGGATTTCAAAAAATGGAATATATTTTCAGAAAATAGATGATTTTTTTTTTATTTTATTTATTTTATTTTTTATTTATTTATTTATTTTTTTAATGTTTCTACGCCAACTACGAGGAGTCAAGTTTCCACAGATGTATGCGGGTGCTTGATTTCCCACGCCTCATTCCCTTCATAAAGTATTATTTGAAAAATAATGAGAAGCAGTTTTTTATAAAAACAAATTTCGGTATGCATTTTTTTTAATCATATATTTAGTTTATACGATTTAGTGTGAAAAGAAAAAAACATTCCTTTTATAGAATTAATTACATAATTTTATTTTCGTATCATTCAATTTATTTAAAATCAACTTTCTGAAAAATAATGTTCAATTACTTGATATAAATAATCTCTAATCTCTTTCAAACAGTTGAATATATGATTTGAAACAAATGTCAAATGACGAACTTGACACTTGAGCTGGTAGTATCCTTTCCAAATTACCCTGTGGCAATAGTGAAAGATATTTCATCTTGCGTTAGATTAGAGTAAATAAATTATCAGCACAACAGTTTTCGGCATCGCCGGGTATCGAACTCATTACCTGTCCCACATAATAATGACATCGTTAATCAGTCAGATTGTATCTCCTCCGACGTATGATCAGGTCATCAGTATTCCGAGAAAAAATTACAAATATTATAATAAAATCAGAGTAGAAAAATATAATTTATTCAATCGAAGTCTGTAGAGTCGACCCTGGGGAAGAATCGCTAAAAATTAAAAAAATTCTTTAAATTTCCATTAGTGATATATTTTGTATGTCTGCTTACCTTAAAAGGTGTTATTTTTAATTTCCCGCATATTTACTAAAGAATTTAAAATTGCTGTGTCATATTAGTATAATTAGCTTCCCCTCTTCACAATATTCGCTCGATTAAAGTATGAATCAACTCTATCAGAGAGCATTTTGAAATTTCGAGGTAAATTTTTTTTTTTTTTTTTTTTTTTTTTTTTTTTTTTTTTTTTGTAAAAACTCTTAAATTTCTTAAAATGATTTTATGTAAAGTGATGTTCCTTATTCTTATTAGAATTTTGATGTCTTATATAACATTCTCAAGTTCTTCTCCTTAAAGGTGTTTCAAAAATCTTTTACATTTATGCCTTTACTTTTAATGTCTTTTGTATTATCTTCTGCAAGAAGTTCTGAAGTTAAGAAAACAAATCAGTGTCAGCTAGTGCTAAATCTGGACAATATATTGTTGTTGTCTTATGCCAGCTAGGCTCACGCTGGCATTATAGGGCGCGCTGCTCCACTTTTCCAACTGATCGTAATTTGGGTATAGAGTCCGACTTCCTCAATATACACATGCCATAGATACCAGTTTACAGGGTAAGCAACCATTCACAAGCCATTTATGCAAGGAAAGGACAAAAACAGGATAGATAGAGAGTGCATCCATGCCCAAAACGAAATTCGAACCCAAGACCTCTCTATGCGCAGTCAGACACACTAACCACGAGACAGCACAGGTGGACAAGGTGGGCAGCGTTTGGACAATATGGTGATAAAAATAAAAACTTTATAAAAATGGACGAATATAGTGTACGAGAAAAATAAAATAATTCGATCACATCGCTCAGTAGTTAAAATAAGTAATTACTAATGCACAAATTTCTTATTCTTAGATGCAAGAAAGGTTTGGGCTCAAATTGTTGTTATACTTTCGGAAAAATCTAACACACTATTTAAGCGAATTCCACATCTACATCACTAAAAGCAACAACAAAATAATGTCTAAACTGCTTAAAATGTTATGCACATTCATCTCGCCTCATTATTCCTGTTCCTGAGACTTAGAAACATAGAAACGCAGAATGGTAAACAACACTTTCCATTTTTAATCCGCTTTATGCCTTTAGGCGAAACACGAAGGAAAAACACCTGAATTTAATCTCAACTCTATCTAAGAGTACTTTCACGGCTAAGAAAAAGAGAACATCACTGGCCGTGAAAGTGATTCATGAATATGAATTAGCTCTTAGGTGAATTTAATACTGTTGAGGTAAACATCTGTCGGATGTTACAGATGTCCGTGGATGCACGGTGTCAGATGAACAAGCTGCTGAAGTGACTCACAAAACAGTCTTCTGAGTGCGAAATATATACACTATGTGGTGAATCCTTTTAATGATTAATAACTGCACGCATCAGCATATCTTTTTTAAATAAGTTTCACCAGGTTTCTTTTTCGGTATGTTTTGGTGGAAAACCACTGTAAATTGATTTTAATTTTTCAAGAAATAGTTTACTTAGTAAAGTAAATTTCTCGCGATTAACACCCAACTCATTTGAAAAGTGCTAAACTGAGAAGATTAAAGACGTAAAATATTTGTATGGTCTAATGTCCTTCTAGTAATGTGATGTGGGTTAAAGAGGAGTGCACCGATTCAAAAGTCGATTTCATCAACTGATTGTTGTTCGAAATTATGATTGAATTAACTAACTGTCCAAGTCAGTCATAATTGGCTGTTGAAAATGCAACGTAATTTTTCTGGTTTCATATAGGGTTTATAACTGTAATAAGTTGTGAAAACGTCCTGTAAGTTTAGACGCACGTCCATTATATATATATATATATATATATATATATATATATATATATATATATATATATATATATATATATATATATATATATATATATATATATATATATAATTTTATTCTAAATAATTTAAGGATATCAACAGGTTATAATTAAAATTAAATAAAATAAAGATAGTAAATGAAATGTCAAATCAAAAATTTGATGAATTCATTTGCTTCATTTTGAAAGGCGAATTTACCTTTGAGGCCCCGGCCAAATTTTTGTTTCGAGCAGTTCTGCAAAATCATTTTAAAATACATAAATTCTTTGTACAATTTTTGTGGAATTATTTACTGCCATAAGAATAAAAATATTTTCCCCACATTTTAGTGGAATTTCAACTTTTATTCTTCCCCTTGCCTTTCGATAAAACTTCATAGATAGGGCGTATTTTATCGACATGTAATCAAAGAAAAAACTCGGTAAATCCTCAGGCACGTATGAATATCCTGCAATGGAATATCAATATTCCGAAATGCAATGGAGGGCCGCTTTCGAGCACGATACTTTAGACTTCAACGTTCTTCCATTAGGCGATGCCTTATTAGATTACGTGATTAAATGTGTTCACATGAGAAAAAGTAGTTTAAAATCATCCCAGCAGGTTGCGCTGTAATGAAATGAATATTCAACTAATGCTTGAAAATATTAGAGAATAACAGACTTGGTGAACAGACGTAAAGAGTTACAAACATGGTAAAGGTATTAGCTTTCAAGTTCTCGTGAATAAATTCATATACAATTTACATGATAAAAGTGGTTTTTAGGAAATTCCCTATGAATTAGAACAGTGTTTCGTAACTGGATTTACTCCAAGGACCTGTAAAATATTTCCGTACTTTCTTGCGGACGGCTAAGTTTATAATAATAATATTTTAATAATTTATAGTAATTTTTGATCCACCAGCATAATTTTTCCACGCAAATATAAATCAAGACAAAAGTAATTTTTAAAGAATAATTTGAGAATGAAAATAAAATTTTATAAATTATTATAACAGATATTCCGCGTTCAAATTATCAGAGATACTCAAGGCAGATAAGGGCACACTAATTGGAGTACTAAGTGTTCGGGGCACGGCAATCTATAAAAGGCGATTAAGTTTATAGTTGCCAATTTGTAATATTTTACATCATCGATCATATTGTTTTCTAAACTAATATATGTGCTATTCATATTGTTTTCTAAACTAATAAACTATTGCTACTGTAATATAAGTTCTGTTTTAATATCGGTTGTCGGTCGAAGGCACTTTGTATTTTGGTCAGATAACTGGAAGTTTCGTAGACTGACAAATATTTCTTGTTGACCTGCAGTTGAGAAACACTGAATTAATAGTCATAAGGAAAGTAGAGGATGGTTGTTAGATGTGGTCATCCAGCTGGTCAGAGAACGCAGTATGTACGCATAATAACAAGGTTCATTTGTAAAATTAGTTTACACATTTTTCATTAATTGCTACTTAGCAATTCCTAAGTCTTGCATTGATATTGTGATGGACAAACTGCCGCCCTGAGCTTTGCGTTATATGATACATACAATTCTCCTCCGAATGTGGGCTCATGATATTCAGCAGTTTTACAGTAAAACTTAAAATAATGTGCTGATGATTTAGCTGTTTGTTACACTTACATTTTTCCTTGCAATCATTGGTGAAGTTGTTAGATTTTCTCTCAATGCAATGCATAGTGAATGGAAGTTCCTCCTTATCCTGTGGCAAATTTATTACAGGCGAAAATTTCTTCGTATCGGTTTCTCAGGAAAATTGCATAAGCCACTCATTTGTGTGTGGTTTTAGTAATACAGTGCTATTTATTGGCAAAATTTCAATGTATTTTTATCTAACAAGTACCTTGGTGAAGCCCGGTTGCGTATCGTTAGCGCTTTCCTCTCCCCCAAGCACTAGTTCAAGGTTTGAATCCTCGTGCTGGACAAGGTCGACTCATCCTTCATTCATTCAGTGGTTCAATAAAATTAAGTGCCAAGCATCATTGGCGGCTAAACACTGGTATTTTGCACTAGGCTAACCATCTGAGCAGGACGTATGCATCGCATATCAGGACCCTCGGCCAAGAAAACATTAATGAACTCTATAGGACTTAGTCCTCTATGGGTTGTCATTCAACGGAGTTTAGTTTAGAAATTTTAATAGCGGATACCATACTGAGTTGGTCAGTCTTTGTTTCCGATACGTTCTGTAAAATAAATGCTACAAGTCTTTGAATATCTTTATAAATCAATTGGATCACAAAATTATAATTTTAAGAATTCTAAAAATTAAATTTTAAGAAAAAACGTTTTTAAACGGATCTAAAGGGAAATCCAATATGAAAAAGCGATATATATACTTTCATCTTTAAAGGGGAGCCACACATATGCACATTTCGTTTTGTTTAAAAATCCTAAGAAAACATATGTACAGAGTTGAGTTGTTTTCAGAATTATAATTCAGTTATTTATGTATGTATATGTACACACTCACTCACACACACAATATATATATATATATATATATATATATATATATATATATATATATATATATATATATATATATATATATAACACATATGTATATTTCTATGTTCAATATATTATCAACAAAAGGGTAGAAATTTATTTCATAGAAGTAAAAAATTAAAATACATTAGTGATTCCATTTAAGAATTTTGAAAGTCTGCATAAATAAAATTTTAAAATTCGTATATGAAGTATGATACAATGAGAGAACGTGATACGCGGTTAATTCATGCTTTTAAACTTTTGAATACAATTGGAAATATATAACATTTTTAGTAATTTCTTAATAATTATTCCATCTCTTTAATTTTCACTTCAGATCATAATACGCTTTCTCTACTCTCTGAACAATCAGCGCTAGATCCGCAATTGTTCCATTCAGTTCGAAACATTAAAAAAAAGAATAAAGTTTTCACTTGTGTCTCTTAGTCATTAAAATCATTTTATTTAGAATATGCTTAGTTGCTCTGCTCTTTCCAGAAGACAGACGTTATTGGAATAATCCTCGATGGTAAAAAAGAAAATGGCGCTAAGAACTGTCTGCTGGAAGCTGTTTCCCAAACAGCTTCTCCATTATTTACCAGACTTCGAATACAATAGGTATGCAAAATACGCACAATCGCACGCGAATCCGCGAAATGAAGTCATTTGGCATAATTGCCGCGCTCGGTGTTCTTGAGCTCTTGATAGAAGAATTATGCATTCCCAGAATGTTTTGTTCCATCCGCCAAAGTATTCAAAATGGCGCATGCAGAGGTGAATGCATTCGAAAGTGTGAGATCTCTTTGTAATTTATTTGTTGTCTGAAAATCTGAAGCTGATAATTTGTTCTTATGCTGATTGCACTGTTCAGAACTAACGGCAGCACCAGCTACGTATGTGTGCATTTATCGCATTAATTTATATTACTTGCAAGTTGAATGAAAGAATTCTATTCATTTCATTTCATAAGTTCGAATCTCAAGTGACTCTTTTAACATTTCACGGGATTAAATGCTCGTTGAAATCACTGTTTGTTAATGGAATAATAGAATATATATATTATTTTTGAAATTCTAACGGATGTTCTTTAAAAATAAATTTTGGAATTCTAGTATTATGAAATTTGAATAAGATTTGTTCTCAAATTACCATTTCATATTGAAAGCTCAATTGATTATATAATTCTTGAAAAATATCCAGATACTATCGTAATAAAAAAAATGACAGCATGTATTACTTTAAATTGCAAATTCGCTTTTGTAAATAATAAAACAAAATTACTCAAACATTTCATTTTCCTATGAAAGAGCTATTGTGGTCAAGAAAATTTTTAATTTATAGTACTAACATAACCTTTTAAATCAAGGGCTGAAAATTATCTACATTTTTTGCATAATAATAATAATAATTGTTCAGCAGTTTTTCCGCTTTCAAACGGAAAGTCGCTTAATTTTTTTATTCGTACATAAATTAAATTCCCATTTCATTGTTGCTGTTTTTCGAGATCAAATCATGAGAATTATCCATCTAAGATCACCAATAAACAACAAGAGTTCTGTCGGCATTGGATATTATGAAATTGAGGTTAAGAGAAAACTAATGCACCCCTAGCTTTAAGAAAATCACTTGAAATCTAGCAGTGGATATATTGCAGAAAACTGAGTTATATTCTTTAATTTCTTAACAAGTTGCCTTTAGAGAAAAGTTACTATCGATATTGCACTGCACTGATGAATCAGGTGAGAGATATAAGCACAACTTATAAACATAATTTATAACCATAAATTTATAAGCACTCCCTTCAACGGATGTGACGACAACATTTATCTAAACATTCCTAAGTGCTTAGGATCAAACTTGGTGTTGGTTTTTTTGTCGTTCTATGATCATTTCTTTTTTACGGGGCTTTAGTAAGACCAAGAGCTAGCATTTAAAAGACATTCCAAACCACAATACATTTTCAACAATTGACTGAAGTGGGGTTTGAACCCACGAACTATTGAACAAAAGCCCAGAGTAATGAGTATTCGGCAGTCTGGTTGTCGCAAACTTTGAAGATTTTAAATTTTGAAATTTTTGAAATCATCATTTGCTTGACCTTGTCTTCTTTTGTTTGAATAAATGTTACTTAAAACGTTGAACAATGTGATTAATTAACAAAATAAACGTAATTATTATAATATTAGCTCTTTTTTTCATAGTTTCCCTTTTTGACAGAAATATGCAAAATAAAATTACACCAAAGAGAAATAATTTTAATTTCTCGTGTCTAAAATGGTTCATGTAACCATGGTTAAACAACAATAAGTGGATGTCTTTTTCGGCTTTTTAAGGTGAAAATTTTAGGTTGTGAATTTGACTTTTCCGGGTTTTCTCCCTCTAAATACTTACATTTGATCTACAATTCGTCACATGTTCTCCCCAAATGCAAACCGCGGTTAAAATTATGCACACAAAAAAGTCTAACAAGGTCTTCAACGCTTCTGCTATCCGCTTATCAACTTCAGAAGTATGCCTACATTCATTACTTTTTAAATAATACTAGAAAATATTTTATAATGCTATAAAATTAATATTATTTAAAAATAATTAATTAATGGAGGAAAATATACTTACAGTATATTATTACTTTGATAATATACTGTAATATACTTACAGTATATTATCAAAGTGATTTTCGGAACATGGCAAACTTTAGTTATCCATTTTTAATAAGCCAATGTGCAATAACTCTATGTTAGATACGTTTGTTGCGTTCAAACAAACAATAAAATCTGAAAGCATAAAAAGAAAAATCAACAAATAAAGGATTCGTCATCAAATAGTTAGATAAGAGTCTTATTCTAATTAAATTCATTCACTTGAAAGTTTAAGTTTTTTTTTCCCCCTTCCTTTGGTGGTCTTTCTGAATAAATCCTTACTCGACATTGTCGTAGTACGTTCACCACCTGTTAATAACCTTTAATTTAGCAGTATTAGAGCTTTGAAAAAGATGGAATTTTGTCTGTTTTGAATTAATATTTTATCAAAATTGATAAACGATTATATCACAATACTGCCTAACAAAGGATTTCAAAGTTATAATGTTTACAGATACATTACAAGTCTCATTTGTCGTCTATGGTGTTATTATTCCCAATGAGCGTATTATTATTCCTCTGCAAATACGTATCTACTTAAATCTCCAGTTAAACTAAATGTATCTATTTATCCCAAGAATGTGTGCTATTAATAACAGTGCATCCCTAAATCCCTCTGTGCCTTTAATTTAATTTGCTGGAATCAACGAAAATCTCATTCGCACTTTATTCAGAGAGACATTTCCAATCTTTTGAAAATGGCACCCTTTTCATATTCTGCACTATATATATGTATTGCCACTTCTGGGAGGGTGGGGGGTGTGAGTGGCTCATTTATAGTTATTCGCGTTACTAGAGTGTGGATGCTCCATGTACGTTTGCAAGCAAACGATAAGTTAAAATCTAGATTTGCATTTTCCAAACAATTCAAGTCCGTCAATGGCGCCGATAACGAATGCAACTTCCCGCGTTCGTGAAGGGGGTTTCTTACTGAATGAATGAAAACTGAATCGGTAACAGATGTCATTACCGTTGTTAATTGTCTTCCCCTCCGTAATTTGCGACTGGGTTTTCGCTTTTATTGTTCACTGTTGTGACTTGCAGATTTGCATTCGCAGTGTTGCCAGATGCACGCGCCCGATATTAAAAGTCGTCGGCTCGCTTTATCTCTCCGTTGAGATCGAATCTTTATGTTGGAATCGTTCAGGGGAAGTCGCTTACTTCGTTGTACTTCCCACTCTTGGGAGAGGGGTGGTGTGAATCGACGCAGTTATTTTTAATTGTATTGTTGTGATCTGTCGTAGGTATTAGGAAAAGCGATTCTGAGTTGATGATAATAAATGAAATTTCGATTCTTATCCCTTGGAGCTTTCCAATAAAAGCTAAAATATTCTTTCTCTTAACAAGCCGCAGGACTAAACCCATTGATTTGGTTAAAATTTGTTGTTGCTTATCTTCGAAAAATTTAACATATATCAGATCAACTCCGTAAGGTTTTTGGTCGCCAAAAATCTATAATAACAAAGGGATTGGGTGTTAGGTTTCCTTTAGAAAGACCAATGTAACCCAGAATGTGATCTGATGAAGTTAGATGGTCACAGCAGTGGCCACTTGTTAGTCTAAACAGAGCACGATCACGTTTTATTTTCAGCAGAATGTCATGGGATGTTCGTGTGTAAAAGGTTCAAATTTGATTCACAAAATTTAAAATATAGTTATGAATACTAATGATATATAAAATGCTTCAGGAGCAAAAATGAATATTAATACATCGATAGTATGTAGAATATTGTTACTCCTTATATCCTAGGGAATAAATGATTATACAGTAGACGCTCTGTTTTACGAACTCGTAGGAACTGGTAAAATAGTTCTTAAAAAAGAAAGTTCGTGAAATAGAGAAATAATGTACTTGATTATTACGATCTCTGATTTTTTTTAAACCAAACTACATTTCTTTTATAAATACATATACTTTTAGAAAGAATTGTTTAATATGTATTATATAAGAAGCAAACAAAATACGATTCACACTTGAAAATAACTTTCATTTTATTGATTCCACTTCACAACACAATTTTTTAAAGTTCAGAAAATATGTAGGTTTTAAATTTTTGAAGCTAATTATTTGATATTTTGAAATCTTTTATATTCAGATTTCATTAGCAAAATAGCTGGATTTCTCTTTAAAGACATTACTGTCAACAGGAATGTCCATTTCCCTCATTTTTCTCCACAAAGCAAGCAAAACTTTTATCAGTTTATGATGCCTCTCTTCAATATTTTCGAGAGGGAAAGTTTTTTGCTGGTATTTTTTCCTTTTCCAATTTTTTTTTTTTTTTTTTTTCAAGTTTTTAAAATTGTTGAGAATCTGTTCTTTGGAATTCCATACTTTTTGGCGGTTTTTGTCTCATTTAACATTTTTTTTCATCTTGCATAATTTTCATTTTTACTTTAACTGATAAATAAGTTCATTTCTTCAACTGCTTCAAACTCTGAACGGAATGAACTCAGTGTCTCAAGCAAAACATCCTAAATTAAGTTATTCAAATAAAATTAATTCATCAACAAAACAAGAAAACTCAAATTTTTAAGGCATTATTTTCATTAGAATATCTATTTCTATGTTCTAATGAAAGGGGAAGAGAGAAGAATTATTTCCCTTTCTGTGTGTGTGTGTTCTTTTACGTACGGGGAGCACAGAAGTTGAATAATTGCGTCCTGGGAACGTAGACTAAGAAGTCGTACTGAAGTACGGAGAGCACAAAAGTTGAATTCTTGTGTGCAAGGAACACATAGACTAAAAAGTCGTAAATACGGGGAGGACAGAAGTTGAATTCTTGCGTATTGGAAACGTAGACTATGAAGTCGTACTTAAGTACGGGGAGCACAGAAGTTGAATTCTTGCGTACTGGGAATGTAGACTAAGAAGTCGTACTTAAGTACGTGGAGCCCAATTCTTTCCCATCAAATGTTTGATATCAAAGTGTCTTCCACTATTGTTCCTACAATGTCTGGAATGCCTGCATGTATCGCTTCGTTATTTAAGATGAATAAAGTTTTAAGGCGTTATATAAAAAGAAAATCAAGAAAAAAATTAAAAACTATCAGATATTGGTAAAAAAAAAAAAAAAAAAAACAGAGAAGAAAATTATTTTTCAGAAACGAAAATTCATAACAAAAAGAGATTTTTCAAAATTATAGTTTGTAAATGAGAGTTAAAATTATCTTTGCGCCTATGGTATCAGGGCAAGAACTAGCCATTAGTTCGTAAACACATGAGTGTTAGCAAATTAGGGGTTCCTAAAAATGAACTTCCATTTTTTTGTAACATACCTCTTAAAATATAACTAATATCTTCCTTATAAAAGTTAACTAATTTTAATTTATTCTTTACTATTGCATCAAATAATTAATGCCTGCACAGAATTAAGATACCATTATAAAGTATTTATAATCATGCAATATTCGTATTCCATTGTGTTGTCTCCTTGTAAGTTTACTTACATATAAATCACGCTAATTATATACATAATTTAACACAATGATTTATTTGAAAGATTAAATATTTCTTTGTGTGAAAAGGAAGAAAATTGCTTGAAATTAGCCAAATTGTTGAATGAAAGTTTTCCAACAGAAATTTTCACAATATGAAAACTATATTGCTAAACTCACTGTCTTAAAGCTAAGTGAATTTAGCAACTCAATTTTAGCAATAATGGATTTAGTAATGGACAACCTTGATGTTGTTGTTATTGCCTAGTCTATGACGTGCATTGGAATTAAAATTAGATTGAGACGATGGAGCTCAAAACGTTTTAGGCTATGTCCAAGGCTTTTGTTAAGTAAAGTAGTTGGTGGCCTGTAGGATTTAGGTCTATATTGCAGAGTTTAACTTATATAGAGAAACAATTAAAGTTATGATTTGGAGAAATTAGAATGACGGAACAGTAAGGACACGTATTAAAGTTTATTTGGCCATCCGATGATATTTTCCTTCTTTTATAGTGTTTAGTGCAAAGTCTAATTTAAATTTAACAGTTGTAGTTAAGCTCTGGAATAGAGTTCTTCTTATCTAGTTGGGGTATGAGTTTCCGTCTAGCTATAATATCTGCATTGGGAAGGCTATTACAGAGTTGGGGCAAATTTCGGGCTTTCTTGGCCAAGTTATCAGTTTGAGTGATAACTTAGCCAAACTTGATGTATATAGGTCTACAGGGAATGATACTTTTCCAATCCTTAATTGTGATAAAGTTTGCGAAACATTAACAGTTCTTAATCTAGATCTCCATTATTTGGTTGTTATATGGCTACCTACTATGTCCCCTACATATTTCATTGAAGAAGTTTGGTGATCAGCTTAAATTAATCCAAATATATGAAGTTGTATGGGATTTGACATTAATATCGCTGGAAAATATCATCTGGATGCAAAATATAAATAATTTGTTACTATATGAAATTGACGGTATATAAAATATGTTTTTGACGGTATGTCAGCAACTTACTATTGCGCTCTCAGAATTCTTCACATTTTGATACCCTGTTCTAGTAAAGGTTAATATTTCATATCAGCAGGGAGACAAATGCTACTAGGGACCACAAATCTCGGTTCCTCGACACACGATTATGGGGGGGGGGGTCATCTGATTGGAATCGTTTCCAGGCATTATGAGTTTGTCATGTAGCACTGTGCGTATATGATAGCTCTTTCCATATATTATATTATTCTAAGTAAGTCTGACAATGCATTGAGACAAAATGTGTGTGCAAAGCACTTTTTTTTTTCATTTTGCTTTGAACTTAGCCTACCTCAAAGAAGTAATTTTATTTTTAAGCGATAATAAGTTTTTTTAAATAATGAAACCACCCTTTAAAAGAACGTTTTAAGGTTGAATTTTCTTTATGTTACTTCAGAAAGATAAAAGAAGAATATCAAAAATTAAAAGATTATGTAGCTTAATAAATGAATTAAGAACAATACGCTCCATTTATTGATTTTTTTTTCCCTATTAGATGTAATTAAAATATTTCACAAAGTCGAATGCATAGCTGAACAGATGGACTATTCATATTACCATCCCACCACAAATAGATGATCACACAAAACATCCTCCCTCTACTATCCATCATTGGTATAAAATATTACGGATCAATTTTTGGCATCACTTCACCCATGCTCCTATTGGCTTTTTTTCCCGCCATTTACAGTGTTTCCCCGAAAAACATCGTTTGAGTTATTAACCATCTGTCATGTTTTGATAACTGAATAGCTGCTTCAGTGGCCTCACTGTTTGTTTATACGAATCGCTGATAACCTCAGATGAAAAAAGTATTAATTTAGATAATTTACGAGGGAATTTTTATTTCGTCAAAATATTCTTGTTTCCGGATGATTGTTTTATTGTCCAACGTGGCGCCATTTTATTCGAACTTGTAGAATGAAATCGCTTACATGTCTGTATTAGCTTCTTCATTACACTGAGGAAGCATTCATTATTTTTATGAAAATCAATTTCATTGTAAGGCACGTGTTGGACGCGGATTTAATTTTATCAGGAAGACAAGATGGTTTATTTTATTTTTATTTTCCCACGGCCTCTTATTAGATAAGTTTGGAAATTTCTATCGTTTGCTTTCTTTGATAAATCATTATAATTGGTTCCAAACTAGGGAAGAGCTATAAATAAACATTTTAAAATTAATGAAGAAGTACTCTAAATGTGTGTTAAGGATTATTTATATATACATATATATATATATATATATATATATATATATATATATATATATATATATATATATATATATATATATATAAGAACCAAAAAATTTTATACTTCAGTCAAATAAATAAATAAATAAAATAAGAAAGAAATTAGAAACACACAGAAATCAAAACAAAATGCCTTTTAAGGTTCTTGTGTGTGTGTGTGTGTGTGTGAAATGTTAGATTTATAACTTTAAACTCTATTCAATATATCCTCTAATTCTTTTAATTTTCGACTTATAAAATTTAGAGATTTTCTATTTAAAATTTATGATTCTTAAATTTTTTTCAGCATTTGGAATAAAAGAAATAAAATAGGACATCAAAATTTCACGCGTGTAGAATATGCCTAAAACTGTTTTGAAAATTTTTATCCTAAAACTATATATATATATATATAAAGAAGAAATATTTTACTTAAAATAATATGAAACAAATTTTTTCACTAAATTAAAAATACTGTACTACTGTAGGAAATTACAATGCAAATTCTGAGACTATTAACCTTAACCTACTCGAATTTTTATTTTAATTTTTTTTAATTGATCACATTTTAATAAAAAATAATTTCAAAGTATCATTAGCACTGATAATTTAACTTGTAGAAATACGATTGTCCTGTTTTTGAGCTAGTAAACACAAAAAATAAGATATAATTTCTTAAGATGATCTCAACTGAACATTTAGATTGATTGTTTGTTTAGTGAGAAATTGATTATTGAGCAATTTTCTCTTAGTTTATTAATTTCAATAAAACAATTTATGCAAAAGATGAATTATTTTTCATTTACAATTTATAAAGTTAAATCTTAGTATTTTAAAAAATTGCATGATTTTGAATTACTTATTGAGACAATTTTGAATATTTTGAAATATTTGATTGATTGACACCTCAGCGTCTTTATTTACATTAGAAAGAAAGTACGGCCTCAAGCACACACGCATGGTTGATGTGATTTGAAATTCACTGGAAACTGTAAGTCTGGTCGAATTAACAATCTTGCGGGAGAACAGCGGATCAATTCTCCACAGCACAAGAATTATTATGAAGCTCTAAATTATTTTTAATTAATTAATTACTATTATGTGTGTATAAATAATTAATTATTATATATTAAAATTCCTCTTTATAATGAAATACAAAAAGTGACATACTACAATGGGCAAATATCCAGAGGGCAATATCATGGAAATTGAAATATATAGAGGGGTATTAGATTTGTTAAGGTTTTTAACTGTGCTCATAATTTATGCGAAAAATTTTCTGCTGTCATTGTGACCACACATAAGGAAAATGTAACAAAGAATGTTAACTAGAAACAAACTCATAACATTTTGTTTCAAATATTGCTAAGAAATTCGTTATTCTTAGATAAATAATATCAGTCGTATACCTAAAATATATAATTTCAGTTCTTAGTGTTAATAAACAAGCAATATTGTATCAAATACTAGCAACAGTCCATAGGGCACGAGAATCAGACTTTTCCGTGAGAACAGGACTGAGAAATTAGATGTTGATGGAACATAATACTTCTACTCAAGTGCTTTTACAAATAACGATTAAAATCTCCAAAGTTTAGTTCCGTTTCATTTAAATGCGCTTTTGTATTACTCATTCTCAAAAAAAAAAAAAAAAAAAAAAAAAAAAAATGCTTCCTTATAAATACACGCTTTTTTCCCTTTCGTTTCAAGTGTTAACTGCTTTATTCTTTTACCACAGATCACAATAACTCTTTCAGGAGGAATTTATCACTTGCAAAGAGGATGTGGTCATTTCAATTATTGAACCACAATCTTAAGCTTTCATTTTACATTCAAGCATTTGAGAATGATTCATTAACGCCCCAAATTGTTTATTGGCTTTTCCAAGAGGTGATGTTTAGCAATTCTTTCACTTTGAGAGAAAACGTATAAAAATACTTGGGCTCCTCTCAAAAGTGGTTGATACTCCTTTCTTTCTAATGTGGGTTTGAAGTCTGGAACGATTACAGTGATAATTCTTAGAATTCCTGGTTCATTTTCGTGACTAAGCACTTCGAGCTCTTTGGCTTTTGTAAAACAGTTTCTGAATGTATTTTATTGAATAATGGTTTGATGACATTATATCGTATATTTATTACTTTTTAGTGCAATATTCTTTTACATACTATATTATATTTAATAAATACACTTTCAATATGAATGCTTGATTAAACTGTTCACAAAACGAATATTTTCCTTTTGACCAGATGAACTTTAATAAATAAAGGTTACATTTGAACGTCGATAGGCTTTCTGGCAAACATTCTATAGAAAATGAACAGTTTTCATGTGTATCAATTCTTTAACGAGCCTAATAATAATAATGATAAATGTAACATTGGAAAGTCCCAAAAGCTCACAATAGACGCAGAAAACAAGCATTTCTGCCATTATACAACACTTTATGTGAACGGCGAGCTAATCGAGTTTTACATCCGCCGTTATCGAAAACAATAATTCGTTTTGTTTAAAAAAATTATTTCACATATGATCTCGTATTATTGGCGTGCCTTTATTATGATTAGGTTAACTATCAAGTTGGGAAAGTAGAAGTTTATGAGTAAATGCATTTAACCATCATTTTGATAGCGAAAGGTGGTGAAAAAATCTTATACTTTTACTTATTCATTGATGTCGGAGGAAACTTAGTTTGTTTTTGTAAATCAGCATAACCTAGTATATATTTTTTTCCAATGGCAGATTGTAGACAGTTACAACTGCAAGAGAGTCTATTAATCTATTGTTCCTTGATACCAAGGAACCGGCCAGACACAGCGACCTCTTAGACGCCGAGGCGTTGGCCCGGGTGCACCACAGGTGGTGGGCCACCATCGCACCCTCACACATACCATAGGGTCACGTTTATAGGGTAGGCATCATTTATACTTCATTCACACTCACAAGGAAAGTACAAAGACATGATAGAGAGAGGGAAAGTAAGTACATCCATGCTTGAACCGGGATTCAAACCCAGGACCTCCCTATCCGTAGTCAGGCACGCTGACCACTAGACAAGTTGGCCAGCATAACCTAGTACATTGTTCATAATAAAAAAAAAGTATCTCAGAAATAAAATCCAAATGTTGAAGTATTTTATTTATGATGATTTTATTTGGCTACAGGAACAGGCCTCAAAATCGAATAATCAGTTGCCATTTAAATACTCAGTATTAAAAAAAAGTTTCTGAAATAACAGATCGATAGAATGTATTCTTGTGTAAACAAAACAAAAAAAGCATGTAAAAATGCATAGTTATAAAAAAATATTCCTAATTCTACTTCAAAAGAGTAAAAGAACAGAAATTTTTGAAGTGTTTTTGATAGAATCCTTTGAATTATCAGAATTTTTTTAATAGGATTGCCAGATTTTGATATCGCTAAAGATGACAATTAGTGAACAGTATTTAATCATTTTAATAATATAAATCTGTGGAAACTTATATGATTATTTAATAAATTTCCTTTTAAAAAATTAAAAACTATTATTAAATTATTTTTTTATGAAAATTTGTTTTGTTTTGACACAAAAATATAAAGGCAAAGAAAATTTCTGAAATCTATTTCATGGAATCATTTGAATTAATTGGAATTGTTGTGACTGTATTGTTTAATGCTGTCGATTTCATCAAGAGTGATAGTTGATGAAACAATGTTTAACAGTTCAACACTGAAATTTTTTTTAAAAAAAAAAACTGTACAGTATATGATCTAAAACATAAGCATTCTCTCTGGAAATGATTCATGTTCGGTATATATGTGTGTATGTGACATTTTTGTAATTTGTAACATTCATTAAAAGACATTTACTCATGTTCGCTGGCAAATATTTCAGAAATTAAGTTTTATGTTTATATACATACCATGACACACAATTCATTGCGCATCTTTTTTTCTATGCAAGACCGAAAAAAAAAAGGCTTCCATTGCCTCTTAAAGTAAATATTCCGTCGACATAAATCCAACGTGCTTACGTCGTCTCGAAAGACAAGCTATTAAAAGAAACCAAAAACATTTTTTTGATAACATTCCCTCTCTTGTCCTCTCATCACATGCCATATAGTTGGGGGTATATATAAAAAAAATAATAAAAAAAATAACGCGGCGTTTTGTTTACATACACCTCCTTTATGAGTTTATCTCAAGCAGAACTATCTAGTTCCTTGATGAAAACTGCACCAACTCATTACAAGGGATCCGTTACCGTCGATCTTCCTAAAAATTAAGTAAAAAATAATTCTATGCCGCGCAGAGATGAAATAAATTAAAATAAAGCATATGAAACATAAACAATGTATTCATTAGATCGCGTGTAAGGGTGCTTCCAAAAAAAGCCACGAGTCTCCCCGTCACGTGAAAATCTACGCTTCCCTCTAGCGAAAATTTTAAATTGTTCCCCTAACCCTAACCTTCAGGGCTTTTTGATAAAAGTTCATATTATAGTATTTTTAAACATGGCGCTATGAATAAAACAAGACGGCGGTACATAATGAAAAAAAGTTTAAAAAAGTTTTTAAAAAAAGTCTGTCGCGTTAATGCCTAACAAAGTTTTCCCTGTTCATATTTTTATGAAGCTTTTTTTCTTGTACTAGTATTGAGCCTCATTTAATAAAGTTTAATAATTTTTTTTTGCTCTTCAGAAAGAGACAATTTTTTTGCTTTACTTATTTAATTTTTTTTTCTCTTTTTTGATTTCCGTTTTGACGACTCTGTAGAGCAAATAAATTTCTTTCACTCGAGTTCTAAAATAAAGAAAATTTTTTTATGTTCTGTGTTTTTTCCTACCTACATTTTTAAGCTATAGTAGAGATGAGTACTTTTTCCTATTAAGGTATCTTCTTACCACTTAGTGCTTCGAAATGCACCATTCAGAAAAACTGGAATCACTTTGGAATCACTTTTTTAACATATTCACAGTGTATATTCAGTGTTTTATTCATTTATTTATTACTATGGATTTTCTTCATATTACTTTTTATGATATCAAAATAAATAAATTCATTTCTTTCAAAAATTATATTCGAAACTATATGTAATTGACCC
Organism: Latrodectus elegans; assembly: GCA_030067965.1. NCBI lineage: Eukaryota > Metazoa > Arthropoda > Arachnida > Araneae > Theridiidae > Latrodectus > Latrodectus elegans. The sequence goes on along the minus strand of CM057812.1, from coordinate 80,923,471 downwards.
ATTATATTTTAGAAATCGCAAGCAATTTAACTATGGAAATTTAATGGAAAAGATTTTTATAAATAACTTTGTATAGCTTACAAATTTCGAAAACTATTTTCTTTATAGAGTGTAAGGAATTTAATAAAATTCTAAATAACTTTTTTTTTTGTCAAATTTTTTGAATTTTTACAAATTTTTATTTATTTCTATATATTTATGTATTTCCTTAATATTAAATTTTTGACAAATTATAATAAATCAGTTCATTGTTGTATAAACATCATATAATTTTTTACGGGAAAGAATATTAAAAGAATTAAAGTAATTTAATTACTACAGATTTAATAAAAAGTGATTTCATCGCTAACAGTGACAACACAATTTTGTATAAAAAAATCAATATTCACATTTTAGTTAAAATTTAATGATTTTTTTCCTAAAATTCTTTTTATTATTATTTTTTTTCTTATCAATTTATTAATTTGCAGCGGGGATCAATATCCACACTATTTCATATCTGACAAATTTATAATAAAAAATTTATTCTTTAGATTGTTATTAATATGAAAAAAATCTGACTTATATACAAATATTTTACTTTTAATAATTCTTTTTACAATCTCAGTAATATCGAAACGAGGGTAAATAGATAGTTATTTTGATATTTGCTACCAGGATATAACAATATATATGTGAATAAGCAAAATTTCACAAGAAAATAGACACTAAGAATATTTAAAAAAAGTTTGAAATATAGTTATCTATTTAGAATTATGCAAAATTGCAAATGCAAAATTTTTTTTTCTTATATAAAATATTGCAAAAATCACACACATATATTAGGTTGCGATACTTTTGACTAACTCTTTTTATGTGCTTTTGAATGAATTATTTTTAAATATTGATTTTTATTTACATCCCATCATTACATATTGTCTTGCTCGATCTTTTATTAGAACTGTAGAATAATAATGATAATAAATTATTTTTAAAATTAGTGAATTTAAATTTATTATGTTACTTAACAGTACTGATAGAATAATTTCAATGTTGTTGTTGTTATCGTGTGACAAGAGCAAAGAGAAGAAATAAAAAGGGTAAAATAAAAACAAGTCACATGGGATCAAAGGCATGGAGCACTGCCCTGGCCACATCTTCAGCTTTTTCGGTATAGAGGGTGTCTTGGCAGTAGTTGGGGTCGATGCCGAAGAGGATCGATGCTGGTGCTCTTTGACGTTTCGCTGCTCCAAAGATTATACCTGCTTTTACCTCTTAGAATTCAGTACTTCTCCTACGGTTTGCCATTGATGGGGATGTCGGTTCGATTCCACCAAGTTCGACTCCTTAGATCTCTTTCACACACCCATTGGATTCTGATGTCCTTATCTTAGCTTTCGATTTAATTTATTTCACTTTTCTAAGATTAACAACCATTAGGAACATTTAATTCAAATATTATATAGGAGATATGGGCTTTAGCACGGGTGCTTCCGTTAATCAAATGACACCCCCTCGTCCATTGAAGAGGGTCGAGGCAACAGAGATGAAATTGAAGAGATGCCTCGAATGTAAAAGAACTCCTGTGCAGTGCGTATTTTCTAGATCCGTCGAGTATGATTTTCATACCCCTCATTGCCCAGTCCTCATTCTGTTGATGGTAGAGGTGATTCCACGGTCAGGATTAAGCTCCGGAATAATTTCAATATTTCGTGCAAATAAACTTTATTATCTTGAATTTGATAATATTCAAGATAATGCTTATTTTCAAATATTATTTCGCAGACATTCACTGACAGCTGCTTTTTTCGTCATTAATTGACCAATGAAGTTTCATTCACTACATGTCTATGTATGCAGTTAAAAATCAGAAAATTTCAGCATTTTATTTTAAATTGTAGAATTGTTGTGAATTTCTTAGCATGTTAACTTTATTTCTTATTTTTTCTTATAACTTTTTTATTTATAATTATTTAATGTGACGTATGATAATTAATGTGATAACTAATTTCTTAATTTTATTTCAATTTTTTATTAAAGTAAATTTATTTTAGCAATAATTTTTTTACAAAGAAAACTATGTAAAAATATTTATACTTTGATTATTTAAGCTATAACTATAGTATTATTTAAACAGAAAATTTTTATAAAATCTATGTATATTATTATTACTTATCAATATATAAATAATATCTATTATTTAAATAAATAAATAAAATTAAATATTATTTAACTGCACATTTTATCATGTACACTTTCAACAGAATATTTGTTAAATTATTCTTAAGTAAATTTTCAAATTATTCTTCAGTAAATTAATTTCACAACTAAATAAATTAATTAATAATTCATTTAATCGTATTAATTTTTATTTTTTTACTAAAATGATGTTTAATTCAGGTGCTAATTTCATTTTGTAATAATAAAGATGTAATACCTAATAAAATTGTATAGTAGTGTATGTGTTTGACGCTATGTTTGATTTTGAGCATTTACTCTTCGGGTTAATTCAAATATTAATCTTTTTTCGAACAGACATCTTCAAATATTATCTTTCGCTCTGTTCTTTTTCATTGTAAAAAATATGGCTAAAATCGACAAGCAAATTTAAATGGAGTAATATGGTTATATATATATATATATATATATATATATATATATATATATATATATATATTACTAATTGTAGAAACTCTTAATTTCCAAATGCTCAGAAATTCTTTCTTTTAACTTTGTTGCATGAATTTAAAGGTAATAGTTCATTCGTAATTTTTACCATATTATTCTTGAAATGATAAATTTTAAAATGGTTGATAAAATTATTACTAAATCAAATTTTTATTATGAACTAAATTTAATTAAAATAAAATACAACTTACATACAAAAAATACAATTTAAGAAATAAAAATATGCTCTTAAAATATTAAAACTAATAATGAAAAACGAATTTTTGTTAACATTTATTCTACGTCGAAGAAACACCATGTTTATTAAACGACAATGTTTATTTTATATTTCAGCTGCTCTTTCAAAAAATCCAACCGAGCAGGAATAAATTATGCCTGATAAAGTTGTAACAATCCATTCTTTTTGTGATTGAATAAATTAATTAATGCATTTAAAATGCTACGAGGAAAAAATTGGCCGTAAAAATGATTGGTTATTAATTTCCTTTCTAATAGTTACTGCTAGTAAAAGAATTTTCTTCTTCATTAAGACTTGCAGTTTGAGGTAGTTCATGGTTCATGGCTGTTCGGTGGTTATTTAGATATCAGTATCTGCTGCGAACATTAAATGTACGTGTGTGATGAATCAAATTATCCAATTATTCTATCGAACTCAAATTATTTTTTTTTTTTTTTTTTTTTTTTTTTTTTTTTTTTTTTTTCTCTTTACAAAAGATTTAATTATTATCAATTATCGTGTAGTTTTTCCCGACTAATGGAATTCATCTGTTGTTTTAAGTGTGGGAAAATGATTTTCCGCATGAAAGCCAATTTTTAGACGGACTTGAATCACGTAATAAAATTCTATTTGTAAAAAAAAATTTAACTTCTGCAGCCTGTTTGTAAAATATTATTTACTAATTTTTTAAGTATTTTCCAACAAATCTGCCAAACGATAATGATAATTGGTTGTATTTATTGCTACTAATCAACCAAAGAAGAGTGATTTATTTATATCAACAAACTTTATTAATGTTATCGACTTCATTTCCTTCAAAATGACTTATTTGGAATCTGCGCATACGCAAAAAAGCTTATTTATATTATTATTTTCCGCTACTCATTGTTTCTAAATAAGATGGGATATTAGGATAACATCTGCATTTACTTTTTCTGAAAAATGCGTTTTCTACCGTATTAGCAAATGTAATTAATCTTTCTTTTTTGAGGAATTGGTGGTTTTTTGTTAAAGTTTAAATTATGAATTACAATCTAATTTGTGTGTGTGCGAGTGAAAAAATTATTTATTTCAAATAATTTGTAAAAAAAAAAAAATTATTATTTTAGACCATTCCTTTTATTCTGAAGGTTTATCACTTGCAATTTTTTTGTGTATAAGAATAATTATTAATTTAACAATTATTATTCAATAACATTTTTCTAGCGATTCCAATCTAATTAACCCTCGTGTGCAAAACATGACCGTTGAGTGACAAACAATTAATATTTTTCACTAAATATTTTAGTAATTTTAATGGGGATATATATATATATATATGGGGATATATATATATATATATATATATATATATATATATATATATATATATATATATATATATATATATATATATATATATATATATAAACCAAAATATAATATTAAATACAAATTTGCAAAATTACATAATTAAAGTTTTAGTAATCAAAATCTAATCCAGATCCAAACCTGCAAGAACTTTAAAAAAATACTAATTGTAAATCAAATATAAGAATACATAAATTTAAAGACTAAGTGTAAACGCTATTGGTAATTCAAATTTCTTTTAAGACCTTCAAGGCTTGGGTGACCCTTCTGTAGTTTATAATTACGCCTTACTTTACTCGTATAAACAATGCTCTACAAGCCAAATTGTGTTTAATAAAGTTAATTGGAGTGTTATTATTAGTTAAAATATGTTTTCAATTTTTTTATTTGTTTATTGATACTGTTAAAACTGTTACATATATTATAAATTCTATTAAGTTGATTGAAAAAAATCATTTTTTATAAATTTTAAATGAAATATTTGATTTCCGAAAAATTAGCTTATTTACTTTGAAATTAAAATCATTTCTTTTATCATCAATGTCAGTGTATGTGTAGTTATCTTTAACAGTAATTAAATTATCCAGAAATTCAGGTTTTAGTTTTTGATTAATTTTTACTATTAATTATACACACACACACACACATATATATATGTATATGTATGTATGTATAACCGTATACCTTAACAGTACTGCATTAAGCATGAGAATCAAGCATTTGTAAGTTTATTCTATATCCTGTAATCTAAAATAAAGTACACGAACATGTATGTTTACGAATATAAAATAGAAAAAAATATTTTTATTATTATTTTAATAATCACATGATTTACATTCCTTTATTCTTCATTAATTAACATGATAAATATCTAAACTGGGATAGAAATTGCAATAATGTGCGATATCAAAAAAAAAAAAAATAAATAAATAAAAAAAATAAAAAAAAAATCTGATGTATATAGTAACTTTAGTTCAGAGAGTCGCTACGTTGAAATTTAAAATATAAGATGGCTACTTCCTGAAAGTTTTGAGCTCTTATATAAATTTTGTTCCAAGAGTTTGTGTATCATTATTTTAGTTTAATAATCAAAGATGAAAAGAAATCTGTATTTCATTAATTAAATTTATTCTAAAGAAATTATAACATAACCTATATTAGATTCATGCTTGAATTTTAAAATGTTTCTTAAATTTTATTTCTCAAAAATATAAATATCTAATTTTATTTAAATGAATAAAAAATAAAACCCATTATGTGATTTGGAACATCTGGGGTATTTAGAACCTTATCTGCTTCGCCAAAACTCAGTTGAATTTGGCCGTAAAAACCGATGAAAGTCCCTCATGGTATCATCCTTATCCCCATTGTTGCTCAATTTTACTGGAGAAGGTGTCTTCGCTTGGGTGACTTTTAACTGAAAGGACAGGTGGGTGCGACGTCCCACGGGGGTGAAAGAGACAGGGGTGTGAATCGTCTTCACCTTTTCCTCCTCCATTGTTGCGACACTGAAGAAAGGGGTTTCCTGCCCATATTACCTGAGATGACACCCCTCTTGGTCTCCGGATAAGAAAGGGACTGGATCTTATCTGAGAGTCAGACAGATGTTTCAGGTCTTTATCTCCTACTTTTATCTTTCCCTAAGAAAAAGCTCTTCTTTCCTGACCATTCTTCGAGAAATTCGAGAATCGGCAACAAAGAAATCGCAAAAAAAGAACATTTCACGTCCTAATGGGCGAGCATAATATATTTTTTTTAAAAAATGCATATTTTTTAAATTATATTATTCAGTGATACATACCGTTCTATTAAAGTAAGAAAGTGTCGACAGTTTTAGATAAGTTTCGGTGAAAAGGGGGGGGGGAATCACATTGGTCATTTTGTCATACGAAATGTTGATTCATAAAATAGTAACTTGTTGCCCATCTGGCATACGTTAAATAATGAGCAACTCATAAACGTATTTTCCCCTCAAATTATGCTATTTGTGTACACACGTTGTACTACAGCCGTACAATAAACTGTTGAGAACATTCTGTGGGGTAAGTTATGCCTAGACATACGTGACGGAGCTCTTGAACTGTCATCTTAGGATATTAGGTATTGCTATACCACGTAATACAGCTGGTTGTGAAAGAATTGCCCCAAATTTGAAAAACGGAAGTACAATGCGTTGGAAGTTACAAAATTAACAAAGGTAAAAACATAAAAAAATAAATAAATAAATAAATTTTTAAAAAAAATCATCGACGAAACATTTGCAAAATTTCCATTAGGGGAAATGACATAGAATAAATATTGCAAAAATCTAGTGACACCGGTTAAATATTGGTTAAATGGTGGACATTATTCATCGGCTAAAATTATTTGATTCTATATGTTGGCCTTCAATTCGATATTTCATGGATTCGAGGATTGGTTCTGAAGTGGAAAATGTAGCTTCTGCGGTTCAAGTGAAAATTAACTGTAGAGTGAAAAACAGCTTACAATAATTTAAACTTGATTCAATAGTTTTCTTTGCATGACCATTTTACAGAGGAATTTGCAATATAACTACCATTCTTCGAGAAATTTGTACTGGTATTCAAAGATATTAAAATTTATTGTATTTTAATTTTTTATTAAGTATATTTTAATATCGAACGCGAATAAGTACTATGTAATAACAATGCGTGTATATATATATATATATATATATATATATATATATATATATATATATATATATATATATATATATATATTATACATATATTCCTTATATTGTCGAAAGTTAGTATTAATGTAACCAATATAAATAGAAAGAAAAAGTAAAAAAAAAAATTATAAATCTTAAAAATGTTTTTATTGAATAAAATGAAACCACATCGCAAGTTTACATCTTCACTACCATTATTAAACAATCAAACTTTAAAATTAATAAAAAAAATATTAAGTATATATCCTTTGCTAGATCCATATTCTTAAAACAATGTTTTCCAAAACTTATTTTGCGGACGAAAGCCCATATTCGTCGAAATTATTACTTTATGAATAAAATGTATTGTTATTAAATTTTCTTTGAAATAAACTTATTCTTATAAGAAAATAATGATTTTTAAGAAATAGCTGATATTTAATAATATCTATAAAAAAATTCTAATAATAGAAAATCTAAATAGATTCCAGAAATCTTATTATACCTAATAAGTGGAAAAAAATTCCTTCGCGTAAACTATAAGCAGTCAATAATTCAATACGGATTTGCTTATAAAAGCGTATTGAGGCGAAAAGCCGAAGTCACAGGAACAAACCAGTACAATCGATGAAGATAAAATTGCAACATAAAGTGAAGATGGCGACGATTTCCAAAACAATCGATTTATCTGTTTACTTTCCAACGTTCGATAGACAAAACATCATTTCCTTATGAAGCAACGATCAAGATGTTGTTTTTAGCCCGCTGAAGTCCGTCCAGCTGCAGACCTAACCAGTGACCAGTTGGAGCGAGCTGCAATTTGTTGGGAGGTCGTGATGTAACATCCGGATAGTAAACAAAAAAAGGAAAGAGGAAAAAATCGCCTATTAATGTGAAAAATTATTCGTTGGCTTCGAATTATCTACTGGAAACAATGTGTTTACATTCTCCCTCGGCGTAAAACAGAAGCTCCTAAATGCAGGGTTGGCGTTTGTGGATGTCTGTGTTTATCAGATGGGCTCAATGACTTGCCCATGAAGACAATCCATTAAGTAGTGATATTGATATTTTAGGAAACTCGTCATTACTTTATTTCTCCACCTCCTCCACCGAAAAAAAACAGAGTTCGACAGGTACGCCACCCCCCTTCCTGATAGGGAGTACAAAAAAAAATTCTTTCTTGCTTATCTCTGGTGTACGATCTACCCCTGGGCCACTTTAGCGGGCCCTTTTCTTGAATTACCTGAAGGGGGTCATTACGAAGGCCGATTACCTGTGTTTGCAGGCCCCTATCTGTTGTCTACCTGTATGTATGCTTTACCTTCCCCTTCTAAGTTTCGGAAGGGGGCCGGGGGTTTTGGCTTACGGGAATTTCTAATCTCGACCCCTAGAGAAGCAAGATTGAAGGGAAGGCAAAGGGAATGGGGAACTTGAAAATCTTCCCCACCCCCTCCCCATGTGCAGATCTTTTAATGTCCGCTTGATCGACGCTCTGAAATAGCTGGATGATGCGTAAGACGGAAAAAAAGAACAGGTTTCAGTCTTCTTTCGAATTATGTTTTAGTGATTTGTAGAGATTTTATGGCTGTTCAGATGATGACCCGCGCACTTCTCCAGGTTCTTTGGATGACCTGACATGCTCACCCTAAGTTACAGTCATCAAACTGATACCCTTTTGTGTATGGGAAATGTTTCACGTGTTCTTTCCAGATGAAATGTCCCATGGTATTTATCTGAAAACATATGGAAGAAAAAAACGGGAGATTAATTTCATGAATAAGTTTCTCCTAAAAATGTTTTTGAAGAGTTCTTCAAAGAGCTTTAAAGAAAAAACGAGCTTGTGTGTTTCGATTAATATTAAGAATATATATCTGCATGAAGATCCAAAAATCATGCGAGGTGAACACAAAACACGACAAACAAAAAATATATTCCATAAAATTCAAAAATTTTTCAAGAAACCATATAGAGCAAATATTTGGATCACATATTTAAAAATAATAAAGGAAATGATAATTTCTTGCATTAAATTTGAGTTCTACTTTATTCATGTGTTCTTAGAGATTAAAATTTTCCATGTGTTCTTCTCGAGAATGAAGAAAACAATGTCTGGGAAATGGATGAATTTCATGGGAGATTTTCCGTATCACAAAGTTATGTATGAATAAATAAAGTTATAAATGCTTTAAAAATATTCGATAGAGTTGTGAATTTCAAATAACTATTATGAATAAGAATTGGACGCAGAGAGTAAGGAAAAAAAAAAATTCTTTTCAGACAAAATTTAACCATAAACTTAAAATGGTTTTTGGCCGAGAATACAGAAAAAGTAAGAATGAATTTAAAAAAATCAAGGTAATTTCATGGAATGAAATTCCTTCGAAATATACTTTTGAATTATTTCTAAGAAAAAAATAAAATTCTAACTGGATCTTTTTTCTTTTTTTTTTGGTTGAGGGGGAAATAGTTTAGAGCAACATCAATATACATAATTCAAACATATGAGATCCTGAACTTTCGAATAGTATTGCAGAGAAGATTAAAAAATAGATTAAATTTGTATGAGTAAAATTTTATAAATTCCAAAAACCTTAAAATAAAAAGCGCATAATCGAAAATCCGAAGTGTCTATTAAAAGAAAAATTATTTCAGTATCAATAACCGAGAAAAAATATATTATATATAACAAATAAAATGATAACTTTTTGAAAAGACTTCTTCGATAATTTCAGAATTTTTAAATAAATAAATAAATAGGAACAAAGCGTAAAAAATATTGAATGTAGTGTTAAGAAACATTATTTTAATGTTTAAAAATAAAACATTAAATTTTTAAAAAAACATTTAATTTAACGCCAATTTTTTTTTTTTTTTTAAAAAATAATTTCAAAGAAAAATTAATTTTGAATTAAAAAATCTCAGAAAAATAAGCTTTTGTATTATCTGACTTTTTTTATTAAGAAACTAAAGCGATATCAGAATTTGAAAAATTCTTAGGAATAGTTAATCGTAAGTTAAAATAAGGAAAATCTCCAGAATTTTTAAGTAATTGCATTAAAATAATGATTCACAGAACATTGTGTAATAACAGCGAAAAAAAGATTTCTTTTTGAAACTTCGAAGTTTAAATTTGTTCACAATAAAAGTGTTATGTATGGTTGTATAAATCGGTAGAATTTCATAAACTCTGTGATTAAATAAAATTAATAAACTTTAATTTTAATATCCATAAACACTTTTGCAATGAATTAAGCAAGAAGTTAAAAAGAAAAAATGAATTTTGAAAATTTAAAGTTTTTTTTTTTTTTTTTAATATTTAGCACTGGATTGAAATTTAGAATGTACAATTATTTTTTTAATTGTATGAAAAAGAATGATAGGGTAAGAATAAAAAATTTGTTCACACAAATTATTTTCCAAAAAAAAAATAAAAAAAAAAAATTAATCCTATGTGATTTAATTTTAGAAAACTATATTATCATAATTAAAACACAATAAATCTGCAAATATTTAAGTCACTAAAACTGAAAATTTTATGTTGAACTAACTAATAATAAATTATTAAAAGAGTAAAAATAATTCGCAATCTAAATAATTAACAGTTACTTTAATTATTTCAATTAACAATTGCTTTCATATAAGAAAATTATGATTCACCATTTTTGAATTAAAATAATTTCATTTTTAATTCAATTTTATTTCATTAAAATAAATATTTCTAGTGAAAAATAATTTTAAAAAATAAAAATATATTGTTCCCATTCAGTAAAATTGTTAATTTAACACTAATCATGGTTTTAAAACTTTTTATTTATATGAGTAATTATGCATCGTAAATTTATAATATGTAAAACAACCATAAATTTACAAAAAGATTAAAAAATATAATTCACTGATTTGACTCAAAATTATTATAAAATTACTTGGGGCGATGGTAATCTTATTTCAAATTAAGATATTTATGATGCTTGGGGGATGAAATTTCGGAATTTAGTCTTATCTGTAGACAAATCTGCTTGTCTTGAGTTCAGGAACTTTAAAACTTTATTGTACCTCAACCTAAATGAAAAGTTCTGACGTAAATAAAAGGGCTGATATACACTGAATAAACTTGGTCAGTAGATTGCAGATAAGCTCTGTATTCAGTCTCTATTATCCTCCCGCTAGATCATTTTGCTGCTGGACAATATCTTCTTGAAACCAAGATCTTCCCATAATCCCTACCCTTTCTGTCCCCGAAACCATAATCTTTCCTTTCCTGCGGCGCCATTTTATTATCTCTATTCACCGCCGCGATTGTCGCCAAGTCGTCACCAGGACCTTTATTTTGTGTCTTCTATAGAACACTTCACAGCCTTCAGAGTTTTCTTTTATGAACAGTAAGTAATCTACCCTTTATTTCATATCAAAGTTTCACGCATAAAGAGCTACAGAATTTAACAAGTTGCTGAATTAAGTTCTTTATGGAGAAAGGCATTGACAACTTGTGTGTCATCAAGGGCCAATAAATCCACATCGAATAGCAACATCAGCATAGAATGTTTTCTCAATTCAACATATCTTACATTACGGAAGTTCCTACATTTTTTGTAAAAAATATTCTTTCTATTGTTGTCCATATCACTTTCAAATAAATGAACATAGCACAATTAGATTTAAATATAAACACTGAGTAAGTGAATAAAACAAGTTTTTCCCAAATAAAGTGACTTGCAAAATTCTTTAAATAATTCGATTTGTCAACGGATTTCTCCTTTAGGAAAAACTGTTTGAATGAAATGATTTGAATTAACTGTTCCGCATCGTTCACAAATATAAATATAAAATACTATTTAATTAATAAATAGTTTATATTTGTCAAAAGTAAAATTGTTTAGCTGTTTAAATTTAAAAATGTATAATTTTCTAAACATATTTGTTTAGAAAATTTTCACCTTTTTGAGTTCAAAAACCTTTTTAAAAATTTCTGCTTGTAAAAAGCTTTTAAGATTCTAGAATGCAAAGTAAAAACAAAATATTGAACTAATTACTGTAGCCAAAGTTTTATTTTTGTTAACAAAAAATTATTTTATGTTATTATTATCGGAAATAATGCATAAATGAATCAATAGAGAATAACAGTGTAATTGAATCTTTTATATTTAACGAAAAGAGATTATAATCTAGAATTATAATTTTTATATTTAATTTTTAAAATTTTAATTTTCTTTGACGAAAATAACTATGTTTTGTACATAGCAGTATAACAATTTTCATAAAAGAATAATTATTTTTATCAAAGAATTATAATTTTGGAAATTTATTAAGGGCAGTGTTTGAATAAAACATACTACCCCACTACCAAAATACTAGGGCAATCTAACAAACATCACTTAAGTGTATTTGGGAGCTTTATCATAAAAGTAAGGAAATTGGGGATCTGGGCTCTAATTAAACATTTGAAAAAAATCAAAGCATATTTTATTTATTTATTTATTCCTTTCCCACATACATTTTCCATGGAACAGTAAAAACTAACAAGTCAAAATTCTTCGCTCTGAAAGAACATCAACATGGTTGACGCAATACTGAATTTTGTAACGCTTCTGACAGATAAGAATGATACAATTCGAACAAAATATTGCCGAGTTCCATGATAGTCGCTCAGTGAGGAGGGAATCTGGCAACCTTCAAAAATCGTCTGCGCTTTATTACGACTTTTATTGATACTTTTAATGGTTTCGCCGGCAACCGTGCTGGGTCGTTTTCACGTGACTGAGGCTCTCTTAAGTACCCATGATTCTCCTGACCCGAAAGGTCGCGACCCCCTAATGTACTGCGGGCCGCTATGGTTGGTAAAAACTGCATTTAAGTTTTTTAGTCAGTTGTGTTTTTCTTCCTATACCCCGCTGGGTTGTGGATTATCGTAATTTCCGCCTGCCCTTTAAACTCCTGCCATTCTGGAATTCGCAATGAGTTAGAAAATAGAAAATTTCTTCTTAAAATATGGAATTCGAATATGTTTTGCTGTTGTTTACCCCAAATGCTGAGATTTTTTGCACAGGAAATTTTTACTTTCTTTTTTTTAAGTTTTATTTTATTTTTATACCAAAATAGAAATTTCTGTAGAAAAGGGCATTTTATTAAAGAAATGCATCAATATATTTAATTTCCTAAATTCCCACTATTTATTTTCTGGAGAAAGTTTTAATTATAAGAAAATATATAAATACATTTAACATTTAACTGGTATGTGTATACACACACACACACACACACACACACACACACACACACACACACACACATATATATATATATATAAACTGTAAAATTTTATATAATAATTATTATAAATCGATATGGAAACGAAACCTCATTGACTGATAAATTTAACAAAAATAATGTTACTTTTCTTATATTGCAAGTATTAAAGCTTTTCCTTTCTAAATGTAACTCATGAGGACAGAGATCACTATAAGTAATGGTTTTAATAAAATAGAATTGTGTATGATTTTTTTAGATATTATTTTGTGAGAGAGAGAGAATAGTCTTTGGGGAATCAATTTTCATTGCTTATAGAAATTAATGAAAATTGTTAAAATTTATATATATATATATATATATATATATATATATATATATATATATATATATATATATATATATATATATATATATATATGCATATAAATATCACAGGCACACTCTTAACTATCATTATCATCTTCATTTATGGCGCGCCAGCCCTGGTCTTCTAGATATGTAAGTCTCTTCCACCTCTGCTAGTAGCCGAACTCTTCCGATTTCTAGTCCCAAGACCTCTACAGTCTTCTTCGACTGCATCCATCCATCTTAGCTTGGGTCTTCCTCTTCTTCTTGTGAACCAAAAATCAAGTCCTTATTCTTTTTCCGAATTCGTCTACGAGTTAGGCAACAGTTATTTTCTTCATAATTAACTCAAAAGAGAAATTGCTATCTAAACATAATGGATAATTTTATATTATTATTTAGTGCAATTTTATTTAAATGAAAATGATAAAATAAATCTACTTTTCTGTTATGCTGGGATATGCATAGTTTTCATATTGTTTTGTTTGCTTTTTCGCGTGTTTTTTTGAATTTATATCTCATTAAAATTACGCAATGACTTACTGGTGATGTATGTGTAGGGTATATATTATACGATGTATCAGGAAGGGGCACCACGTGGTTTTTAACCATTTTCAAATGACGCGGTCTGTACTTGAATTGTTGCTGTCGCACAAACATAGTTCCAGTACCTAATTGGACTCTAACCACTTAGCTGAAGCAGCTGAGGGAGGGTCTTTAATTTAGAGGCAGATATTAAGCAGAATAACCCTAATATTTGATCTGATACTCCCAGATATATAATTTCACTTGGAGGACATGCGCGACGGAGCACAAGTTCTGTACACTAGGTTATCTGTTATTGCTCAACCACGTAGTACACCTGATTGTGACAGAATTGCCATAAATTTTGAAAAAGAATCATAGTATTGTATTTCAATAAATCTCTAATGCTCGAAATTATAAATTTGACTAATATAAAATACCATCGGCAAAACATTTACAGAATTTCCATTATGGGAAATGACATAAGGTAAATATTGCACTAAAAATAGATTATTCCTGAAAACTCTAAATATGCGACCACGACCTAGCGTGCCCCAGCCACTTGTTGAAATCATGATAAATCTTCGGTAAACCAGAATTCTGACTCACTACGTTCCAATCATGAGAATGACACCTTACTCTACAGAGCACAACAGCCTAAGTACATGAACTGTTGTTGTACCAGCATGCTTCCCTATACCTAACCCTAAGTTGGACTCTACAGTTAGACAGAAGCAGTCAGATGGAGTCTTCCTAATTTAGGAGCAGAGACCAAACAGAAAATCCCCCAATACTTGGTTTGCTAACCCCAGAGGTATCCTTTCACGAGCAAGACATTGCGACCAAAATATATTTAACATGTCCCAACAGTGCTTGAATTGTTATAGTTGCATCAGTAATAAAATTGTCATTTCCCATAATTTACACCCTGTACCTAGCCCTAAGTGTATTTGAATTATAACACCCGCTTTTTTTAAACTTCCACGATACGCTATACGGAATAATATTAGTCCTTATATACACTAATTTAAAATGTCATAACTTCATACCAGCACACAGCGGTTTTCCATTAGTTTATAATAGAACATATAATTATTTGGTCGTGAGAGCTATGCCTTCTCTATCTTTATAATCGAAACTCTTTTGTCGAATGCATATTAAAAACAAAATTTTGTTTAAGATAATAAGTTTGGGATTCAATTATTATTAAATATTCATAAATATAATCCTTAATGCTGCATTGGTTATGGAAATTTAGTTCTATGAATCACAGCAAGTCTTGAAGGCTTTCTGCGATTCACAGAGCTGCACCATATTGTTAAAATAAAAGTTTTTAAGCACACACATTTTATATTTTGTATACCACGTAGAATATAATAATGAATTCAAACTACAGATTGAAAGTCGGTTATTTTAACAATCTCAATATCCAGTGGTTAGACTTAATTGCTACTATAGTAAGTATGTTTCCTTTTAAATTTATGTCATATAATATGCGGAAGATTTTATCCACTAAAATTTAGGGTATTACTTATTTATCTCATTTTCTTTAAAAATATGGATTAGTAAAGATTTTTAATACATTTCAGCAGTTATAAACACCAGGGATGTCATTATCTCATATTTTTTGTGAATATATATAATAATGAAATTAACATTAGTTTTTGCATAGACATTTGCAAACTAGTTTTTAGTAGTTGTAAATTTAAAGCTACTTTTATTTAGTTTTGCCTAATATTCCTCTCTCTCTCTCTCTTCGACTGGTAAACATAATAATAAATGAATAACCAATAATTTAAGTTTTAAATAGATTTCTGCGACGATTTTTCCACTATTGTAGGTGTCACAGATTCTTTCCTTTAACCACGAATCTTCTTGTAACAAAAATAATAACGGTACTTTTAATATAATTTTACACACAAATGGATTTTTTAAAAAAACGGATTGTTAATAGCTGTAAATGACGAATATTCATGTAATTAATGTCGTTTAATATTTTATTTGTGTTACTAAAAATAACAATAATAAATAATTAATACCATATTTTTATATACATTTTTGTAAACTAGTTATAAGTAGTTGCAAATGCTAACATAATATCTTTAACTTTTAATATCTAGGAATAAAAAAGTATGAATGAACAACTTGCAGTGTAATTTTTCAAATGGATTTCCTCTGACTGGTTTTAAGGATCTGTGAAAGACAACGATATCCCATCAACTATCTATCATCTTCTAATGATAAATATAATAATGATTAAGAAATAAAACTATCTGCACAACTACTGAGGGGACATCCGGGATATCGAGGTTAAAAGAACGTGTTTTGTGTGTGAAACAAAAATAATAAGTATTGTATTCCAAGCAAGTTCATTCAATATCAGTTAGAAGTAAGGATCTCTTCAAATTTAAAATACATATAAACCGTTTTCCTCAGATTTCTTTCCTTTACATTTAAAATATGAGGGTTTAACCGAATACTTCATGAAAGCTAGAATCTCCTTAAAAGGAACGTAAAAGAGTGGTTCTACTGGGGGTAATGAAGACAAGACACCTAACCCCAAGATGCCGCTTTTGTCCGTTAATGGCCCCATTAATCACTGTCGGATTAGCGAATAAACACAAAGATTACGTTTCCCGAAACCAATGAATCAACTCACAAGAATTCCTTTATCGGCCAACAGGTGGATGGTCAGCGCTCAGCCATTGGTCATCAGCACCCCACCGGGTTGAGGATCCATCAACGTTGTGAATACAATAATGACCTGTAGAGTCCAGTACAAAAGGACGGTTCAAATCTGGAAAGTTCCCAGATTAAGGAGGACTCATTGACAATCAAAACCATTTGACTTTTCTAATCCGGTAACGAAGACCACACACGTGACTTTTGCAACCGGAAGTCTCCTTGAGAAAGTCAGTTGTTGCAACTTTTAGTGGGATTCCATGACAAATTCTTACCCGAGTTTTGCTTCCTTTGCAGTTTCAAAATTGCCAAATAAGGAGAGCCTTTTTTTTTATTGGTTTTTATCATTCCTCTGATTTTTTTTCCTCCCGTTGTTCTGTTCCTTCTGTCGCGTTCTTCAATTATTTGTCACCCATTGAGTCGAAGAACAAGTTGATACACATGTACATAGAAATACAGGAATATGTACCTGCAATCGTAATTAAATCCGAACATCGTAATCACATCAGATCGCTATCAGGGCGACAGAATTCCTATTGAAGATTTAATTTAAAAAAAAGGTAATGTTAATAAATGTTGCTTATTCAGAGATCAATTTACTAGGGTTTTGGAAATTTTGGGAAGAAAGTTTAAATAAATAAAATCATTTTTGATACCATTTAGTGGATAGCCTAAACATTTAAACTTTTATAAGGATATTTTTTTTAATCCTTAAAAAGTTTGAATCGAGTTGGCAATTGTTCTGGCCATGGATTCAACCGTTAATGGATTCGAATCCTACATCAGGTTCGAAAGCTGATAATAGTTCGAAATGCATTTTAAATTTGTGTGCCCAAGTCTAATCATCTCTCGTCTCCAAAAATGTTTGTTTGTCGCTCAATGGTCATTTTTTGCACACGAGGGCTAATTAGACCGGGACCGTTTAAAGTGGATTCCGAACCCTACAAACATCCATGCCGAAAGTGGGATTCGAACCCACGAACTGTTGAACCGAAGGCAAGAGCTCTAACTATTCGGTTGCCAGCTAGGCCTCGTCTTTAAAAAGTTTTACCATTAAGTAACAAACAAACGAAAGCACAGAGGTTTGGTTTGCTTACCAAGAAACTTTCTTTCGTAGGAAATCCGATTCACGCGTTGCACATGTAAAAACCTCAGGAACATTCAAATATCAAACAAATGTGTGTGTGTGTGTGTTGTGTGTGTGTGCACGGAGAAAGCAAAAAATCAATATTCCTTTCCAATTGTTCTACAATGTCTGGCATCGGACTTGGAACCTTCCACTCGACCGACAGTACTTCTAACATAATGCTCTTTTTCGTATTGTTACTTATAATTCATTCATTTTTAGGAAATTGGTTAAAATAGCCAATTGTTTGCGAAATGTTGCTTCCGAATTATCTGTGAATTCAAAGAAAATAGAAAATCCCGAAATTAAAAATTACCTTTTATTTTCTTGAGGTTAAAAATAGTATAATTTTTTGACTTTTCCAAAAAAATTGAGCGAATGAAAATTGTATGTTCACTGTGTCTTAAGTGGACTTACTTTTGTGTCCCATTAAATGATGAAGTAACTATCAAAGTTTTTCGGGAAATTCCCGACAAACTGATAATTTTATTATAAATAACCCAACATTCAACATTAAAGGCTATGCTAAGCACAACCATGTTATTTAAGGAACTTTTTAATGGTATCATTTCGTATGTTTGAAAGAGGTTAGAACAAAATCTGCTGTTTCAAATTGCGCCAAATAATTGCGGATTTTATTCCACAGCTCTTAACTTAGAATATGAAATGTATTTGACTTTTAATAGACTACTTAGTTTTAAAAATGGAAAAAATTCTGATTTTTCATGTTGGTGGCAACAATGCATGTTTTATTCGTCTGACCAGCAAAAATAGGAGGCATGGTATAGTATAAAGAAATGAAAAAGAATTCCCTCCCATGTGTGAAAATAATGGATTCGATAAATGATGCCCTCTGCTAAGGGGGTTATCATTTCGCAAGTTTGGTTACTTAAGACTATATTGTTAATATGAAATCAATTTTTGTGTAAAAAAAAATTCAGTCATACTTGTTAGGAAGAATGTGTTACATTAAATAACATTAAAATATTTGATTAAAATTGCTGAAATTTATTATTCAGATGACGTACAACGCATCCTCTATTATTTTATCATTGTCCAGATGGATTCAATTAACAACAACTATTCTTGTTATCAATAGACGTTTTTCACTTGATGAAAACTTTTCTAAAATTAACAAAAATGTATTTATTGCTCGAAAATCATAAAGTAAAATCGCTTGTAATGCAAAATGTAAAACCTGATTGCTCATTTATTTAAGCTTTCAAGGGACATATAAACATTTCTGTGAATCCAAGTGTGTTTCAATCTCGCAGTATTGGTGATAAAAAAAAAGTTGGTTGTTAGTACCTTAAATATTTTTCTTTAGTGAAAGAAGTTTGCCACAACTTAAGACTTCAAAACATTCAGGAATACAAATCATGACATTCTGGCCACTGCCTTGACAGTGCTCCCAGCATCGGCCAGAGGAGGTCCGGAGGCTTCTTTATTCGGAGGACAAATAGACATTTTTCACGTCTTTATTTTCAGATAGCTCTGAAGGCTGAGCTGGGGCATCCACTATTGTCAGCGCAGTTGTACCACAAAACAAATGATTTTTCTAAAAGAGAAGGGTATGGATGTCTTTTGTTCAACATACCAGAAGGAGCTACCATAGTCATTTGTTACCTGTTACTTTAGTGTACAACTCTTTTAACATCAATGGGCTAAAATGTTCTTCTACAATAGACATCAATAAATAGACATGGGTTGTACTATTGATGTAAAGACTCACACGTACCATTAATTTTCATGCAAAGAATGCATTAAATATGTGAAGTGTTGATGAACTATTGGAACGAATTATTAAAAGGCTTAATTGACTGTTCCTGATAAAAATGTTTATATTCCAAGTTTCCATTTCTTAAATTAATAAGTCTTTCCATATTAAACCGGATTAACATTAGAACTAATTGAAAGAAATAATGTGCCATGATTAGTATCTGAAAATAATGTCATTTACCATCAATTCTAAAATGTCATCATTGATTTTTTTAGAATTTCAACCAATTTTACATACAAGTAAAAATTTTAAAAAAATTTAGTGCATTAAATTTTTTTGTGTTTTTGCAAAATAAATTTCGTGTAATTACAAATCCTTGTCAGAATTCAAAATATCTTTATGTCCTGAAAACTATATTTTGAAGAAATGTTATTTTTATTATAGAAATTTTAAAGACCTATGATAAGAAAGCAATTGTAAAATTCCGCAAAAATAATACCGGGTGTTGTTTTCTTAATAATTAGTTTTAAGGGAACTCTTGAATTTTTTGTAGTCGCATTCTTTTACCTTTAATTTGAAATAATGTTTAGAAAAATATTCAGTAAAACTAATGAAAAAAATTGCTTTTAAAAAATTTTTAAAGGAATTCTTTTTAAAAACTTAAAAAGAAAGAAAAAGTCTTTTCTTCCTAAAGTAATCATGACTGCTGAAAAGGAGAAACGGATCAAAAAGAGGGTAAGAAAGAAAGAAAAATCCACTCAGTCAAATCGTGATCGTTATTAATTAACGGATTATGATGGAGAAATTCTCTCTTTTAAAAGCTTCTGTGTTCCAGTCATTATATATCTTGTGAGTCGACTTTGTCAGAAATAGGGGAGGGTGGCGTACGACTTCACCCCAATAGCTGTCAATCAACACCGAGAACATATCCTGCAACTAATTTGATGCAGGAAAAACATGAGCCTCAACCGCATACTTCCATCTCTTCAGCCTATCCCAAAAGTGCTGTTTGATGCGTTGAGCAAAAAGTCTGACACAGAACCCGTCATTTTGAGATATAATTGACGCTTCGCCGAAAATTGTAGTCCGAAGACCTTTTATTTCATTATTATTATTCTTTTCACCAACCTCCCTCCCCCCCCTCTTACCGCGCTGCCTCTTCCAAATCTGTAAGAATGGCTGACGCACAGTAGAAATGTTTCTTTATATTCGGTTTGTAAACGGTGATTAATCAGTATTGTCAATCTGTCTTTATCATCTGCCCGCTTTTTTCCCGCCCGACTTTCTTAAAACTGTAAAAAAAAAAATGTATAAAAAAAGTGAAAAAGAATAAATAAAAAAAAGAAAAGTTGCTGCCACTTAAGTACCTTTTTACATCTAAATCCCTTTACTTCACCCAAGAAAAGAAACTAAATGTAATAAAGAATTTAAAAAAACAAATCTGCGAAATAAATATCGTCTGCAAAGTGAATAAGAAGAGAGGGAACTCTGTCCCCTCAACTCATCTTGTTTTCTCTAATGCATTAAGAGAGGTCGATTGACGTACATTTTGTTAAAATCACACACAATACGACTTCGGGCACAGTTACGAGTAAAAAAATAAAATACAAAGAAATTTCAGGGTGGAAAAAAAATGAAATCCATTAGCTGTAGTAGCAGCACTGAATATAAAAGATTGTTGTCAGACACTAAAGGTGGGGTTTAGAAGGGAGAAACCTATTCACAATTCTATAATAATTACCTATCCTAAAAACTTGTTTGATTGTGTCGAAGCCCGGCTTGTAGTAGAAATATTTTCTTGTAAGTTCTTTTACTCAGTTTGATTTGTTTATTTATTTCATTTCTTTAGTTCCACACCATCTTACATTTTTATATTTTTCATTTCTTCTTGTTTTGTTTTCATTTTCTTGTTATTATTATTATCATCATTTCGGCTAGTTGATCGTCGAGTCTTTATGATTGGCCCGTCCCATTGTTCGACGTCCGCCGCCGAATACGTCACATGATTTTTTTCAGCCATTCAGAAACAAGAGAGTTTTTGGGGAAGTAAAAGAATGAAAAGAAGTTGAGAGAGAAGGAGGGAGGAAGGAAAAAAATGAAAGAAAAAAAGTGCCAGTGGAACTTCTTTTGATGGGGTGTCTGGCGGGGAAGGGGAGATGCGCATGCAGGGTGGGGGGGAGGGGTGCAAATTACCCATCCCCTCACCTTCCCACAAGTCCTGAAAGAAGCCGCAGGGCCGTGGATATCGCTAGTTGTTGCTCAGAGGCCGCGAGGAGTGGATGTTGCCGAGAAACTTGTGCCTTGGAATTTGTTGTGCGCCTCTTTCCTCTCTACACTGGGAAATTTTCTAGTTCCTTTTTCTTGTTTGTGTGTCTCTTTTTTTTATTCTACGAGTCTTTCACGAATGTAGTATTATTTAGTGATCACGGCGTGTTTTTATTGCGGATATATAAAGTGATTATTTGAAGTGGGCGAGCTGTGTTCATATTCTTGCCCTCTTGAAACTACCTCTTCCGTCCAAAGGAGTAAGTGATCAAATTTTCGAATATTCTTTTAATGTTCTTTCGAATATTCTTTCAATTTAAAACATTTGTGCTCATATAATTTCACAGTTTTTCTTTCTTAATCTTTTCTACTTGTATATTTTAAAATACGAAAAAATTTCCACATTATATGTGTCTCATATTTTTTGCTTAGAGAATACTTTTTAATTCGGAAGTCATCGTTGAGCTTCCCGTCACATTATTGAGTTTTGCAGACCATTGATATCTTTGTTGAAAAATTTACCGTAAAATTTTATTTTGAAACTCAAAAAATTTTAAATTCTATATTATTTATTTCTTCGTACGCTATTGAAGAACTGAAAAAGTAAACAAAGTTAAAAATAAACATCAAGGAAAAATAATTATTTATCGAAATGCTGTCAGTTTTTTCGTTACCATACTTTCATAGCGCCCGTCTTAGAGGGTAATAAACTTTTTCAACTCACTGTGAATTCATTTGGAATACATTTTTGCAATGATTCGAATAAAACGCTATTACTTTTGACTTCTTTCAAAATTAAATTAATAAATAAAAGTAAACAAATATTCCATCATTTATTGTCAAAACAATAAATATTGCATTGTTTATTAAAACATTTAAAAACGAATGGTTTGAATTTATTCATGTTGTCAATTTTTTAGAATGTAATGGAATAAGTTATTCTAATTACGGAATAGCAAATTAAAATGATTCGAATCGTTTGCAATTTTTTTATATCCGAATTTTTTTTAAATAAATTATTGGTGTTTTCATCTCTAAAACATGTTTTTAATTTTCTGATAAGCAAAAAATGTATTATTTATAAGCTCTAAAAATAAATATCAGTTTCGTTATAAGTTTAAAGAAAGGTATTTCAGAACGAACAATAGTGGTCCTATTTGTTATAGGATTTAAAATATACATTTAATGTACATTTTAATCGCTCTAGAATAATCCCTTTTTTAATTTTTTTCAGGGATATTTGATATTTGTCACAACTCTAATATACGTTTCATAATGTGATGTACAATAAATATAAATGATTAACTATGAATATCTATAATACGTTATAAATTCATTTTACTTTGAATTTCCATCTGGAAAATGTCAATAAAAAATGATGAGTTTGAAAAAAAATTAATCAATGTGCGCGTATAATTTCACGGAGAAATGTAAATCATAATTATAGCAATTAATATTTTAATTAAAATTCATATAACAAAAGCATATTTATTTAAAAAACTCATCTTTTTATATAATTTATCAAACATTTCGAGTGTTACAAACAAAATCATGTTTTGATAGTTAATACTTTAAAATAATAAGTTTCTATTCGAATTCCATTTTTCGTAACAAATTCAAACATAGTTTAATGAATGATTCCATTAAATGAATATCTTACATCGTTATTACTAATATAATTTCGAATTCCATAATTTAGTGAACCGATTTTTATTTATTCTTTTTGTATTACCAAATTCGTTTTGAATTCCATTATGTGCTTCACAACATCATTTTGAATAACTCAATAATCTAAGGTTTTTTACCCAATAAAAACGCGATATTCTCGATTTATAGTAATTTGACCTGAAGCAAAAAACGAAACGAATCCGATCTATATATAAATTTCGTGTGACCGTCATCCTGCGCAACGAAACGTAAGAAATGATTATTCATCGTAATCACTAACAGAGCGTGTCGTTCACCCAATAATTGAGGAAAAACCGAAAAAAGTCTTCTTCTCTCCATTACAGCTTCACAACAAATAACGATACTTTGATTAAGTTTAGATAATTGATCAAAACATTAAAATTTGATGAATTTTATTTTTCATTTGGGCTTAGTATGAGATTGGCTTGGCTATGTTATACCGAATTAAATTTATTGTAATTGCTGAATCTTGTTTTTTAATTTAAAACATTAGCATTTTAAATAATATAAAATAAGCTATTTTTAATTTCAACATTATTGAAAATGTGTTAATTTTCATGATTGTCATTAATATTAAAATTAAGGAACCTAATTTTAATATTAATTGACAAGAAAATGAATTTCTGTTCTAGAAAAAAAAATTGGAACCTATTGTTAGAAATATATGCTTAGGAGCTATGCATAGTTCACAAAAATTATTATCTCAGATTTATTTAAAGTTTATTCAATTAATTATTGATTTAATAAGTTGTAAGATTTTTATTATATCAATTTATTATTTTGGATGGTGCTGTTTTTTGAAAATTGATTATGTTAAATTAAATGCAAAAATACTCAAAATGGTATTCATAGGAAATTATATTTTTGCTTGAAATTTTTTTAATTAATTTAGTAATCATAAATTTTACATAATAATTTAATTTTTTAAATAGTATTAAAGATTTACGTTAAAAATTAAGATTAAAAATTAAAATAAGTTACTTTGAGTTTTCTTTTAAAGTTTGCATAAAGTTCATATTCGGCTGTTTATTAGTTTTTAAGAATAATATTACAAATTTGTATAGGGATATAAAATGAAGTTTTTTCCATTAATAATAGCATTAAACAATTACTGAGTAAAATCAATTATTATTAATTCCATTAATAATAATTAATTTTACTCAGTAATTATTTAATGCTATTGCTTTTGTAAAAAGCTATGACGTACTGAAAGATTGATAAATTCCTAAATTGAAATTAAATAAATTTTAAATTTTGCTTATATAATAATTTCGTTTCTCAACAGATCTTCTTGAAATTGTTATGAATAAGATATTGGCCTTAGTTCTCTTTTTAAACTAAACATTAATGAATTTCATCTTTATTTTTCATTTCTAAAAGATACATTAATATGAAAAATGCGTATTTTTCAGTGTTCCTCAATAAAGCGGTTATTGTTTCGTAAGTTCTGGAAACTTATTAGCATTTTCCATTAACTATTTTAGAAGGATGCATTTGCTTAATGCGTTCGGAAGTAAACAGTATACCATTTCCTATCAATAGAATTAATTACAATGTAAAATGCCAGCTGTTTCGAATGATTCCACGAGTTCAATTATTGGAAATGTTATTAATCATTAATTGTTGTATCCAGTTGTATTAAATTGGTGCTTTGAATTATACTATCGAGAGTGTATTGTACACGCAATTAGTAACATTTTTAAACGCAAATCCAATTTAAAATTATTTTTCATATTTGATTTTAGTAGCGTTGAAGTTTTATGATGGAAATTATTATTATAATAAATTTTATGAATGATTAAACGGTATGTTTTTGTTTTTTAAGCGCCGTTGATGACATTTTGAACATGTTAATTGTATACGGTCGAATTCGGTTAATAAAATTTCATGTCGTCAATATGTTCCTTTCGACCGAATTTTTCTATTATGGAATTTTCCATTTATAAATATTTTCTTATATATTTATGAATCTAAAATTCAATATACTTTGAGCGTTAAAATTTTTTTAAGATAATATTTAAATTTTGTAACAGAATTCTTGTAATTATATTTTAAATAAAATTTAGATTATTTGTTAACATTTATTCGGATTTAAGAATAATGAAATTTAATCGATTTTTGCTTAGAATTTATCATATATATTTAGAAGATAAAATCCGTCTTATAGTAAAGGCTTCCATTTTATGCATTAATTGTTATAACAGAAAAATGAAATTAAAAGTGCGCCTTTTATTTTAGAAGAAACCAATTTGAAAAAGCCATATTTA
Organism: Latrodectus elegans; assembly: GCA_030067965.1. Lineage (NCBI taxonomy): Eukaryota > Metazoa > Arthropoda > Arachnida > Araneae > Theridiidae > Latrodectus > Latrodectus elegans. Next base: position 80,897,695 of record CM057812.1, on the reverse strand, counting down.
TTTCTTAGGTTGAAACATCATAAGTAATTTTATTTTTCATAAATAACATTTCGTTGAATAATACTTATTTCAGCGCAATTGAAAAAAAAAATTGTGCGTGTTGGATTTTGATAGGACCCAAAAAACGTTCGTGATAGGTTTTTAGAGTTTTTTGAAGTTTTTAGCGATTCAACTGTCATTGAAATTTTTAGTTTAAACAAGTGCGATATTTTTAAAAAAATCGGCATTATTTAATTTTAAATTGTTAATGTATAATGTATAAAAGTACTTTTCCGTTATCATTTTAATGAATTCGATATTAAACCTCCATATAACAAATTAGTGCTGTTAAAATCTGTATAAGCAATAACATTCGATGTAATAAAGTTTTAATATCAAAGTTTCAACGTAATTTTCGAATTTATTTTTTTCATTAATTTCTGGTTTTCACAATGTGAAGAATTTTTTTTTTTTCTGTAGAAGTGTTTTAACACTGCATAGATACTGTTAATAATCTTGTTTTACTTATATTGACAGTATATATGATAAGAATAAGAAATTTTCCTTGTTTTGTGTTTCCTTAAAAAATACTATGAAAAAATTTCTTTTAGGATCATTAAAATCTGTTTTTAAGAAGTTAATCGAAATGTCGATATTTATTTTTATTTTATTATTTTTATTGAAACAGTCAGTTGTGGAGTGATATAAAACTTTAAAAGCATTGTAAACAATGAAGACAAACTTTAAAATACATTAATTTACAAATTTGTAATTGTTAAAATTTTCTTCGATTTTTACAATAATTGAAAAATTTGCGTAACACCCATTATTTCCTGTCGTAACATTTTATGATTATTTTCAACTTTTGAAAACTTTTGTACATTATTTATAAAAATTAAGAAATGTTTTGTAAAACCATAACAGATTTATAATGTACCAAATTTTTTTATCATTAACATAACAGTAATATTTTATTAATTACTTTACTTTAATTATATTTTAAATTACAATGATAATTTTATTTAATTTTTGTTACTATAATTGTTAAGAAAAAAATTTTCTGCCTTATTCATCATTCGTTTTATTTCGTGTTATTCGCAATCACGATCGTTTGCAAACTTGCCTTCAGTATCTACAATGCGCCTGATTCTACATGGCATGTTAATTAAAGTATTTCCAGACGATATTTATTTCATAACGATATACAACTTTCCCGCTTAACTATCAGGTCAACTCTTTAATAACACTATTCATAAGCCTCTTCTCTCGTCGGCACCATTGGCCCATTTGCATTGTGTGGCGGAGAAACTATGTAGCAAAACAAAATACAGACTTCTTGACCCCCTGATTATGGAAGAGACCTCCTTTTTCGAACCGAAAGATTTATCTGATCCCAATCTCAACCGCGGCCGAACCTGTCAGCGGTTTTATTTCATTAGTCTATTATGTGCTTTACTTGAAGAAGGAGAAAAAGTTTTCCCAACGCAAACATGCCCTTTTACTTTAAAAAAAAAAAGTACAAAAAATAAGTCGCGCAGTTGAATATCAGACGTTTTCCGTTTCGCCGGTGTCAACAAAGGCGGCCGTCTCCCATTGAGTAGTAGGAAAAGATGGCCTACCCTTGCCTGACTCATTAGTCATCCAAAAGCACCGTTTATCTTCAAAGTAATTCTCTCGTACCAGCCTTATGTCGAAATATATAATTTATTACAAATTAAAAACAATTCAAAGTTGCTTACATTTGGCGTTGTAATTTATGATATTTATAAAGTAAAATGCTACAATCGCAGTTTATTTACATTTCACCAAATTTTTACAAAAGTCACACATATACTGCATTTATATAATTTTTTTCCATTAAATTTTTTATTTACATTTGTTCTGGAATAGTAATTTCCTACATTTGTCATGAAGTTGTCAAATTTGATTAGAGGTATGTATTCAAATTTTAACCCTCGAATTGACATTTTACTTGAAATAGGGTGAATACTAAAAAGGTATGTATTTTTGATGAACCAATAAGTTTAAAATTCTAAATTTTTACGAGAATAGGAATCGTTTAAGTAAATAGCTCTTAAAGCTATAGTTGCATTCTTTGCTTTTATTTGATACGAGAGCAGCACACTGAGTTTCTAGCGTTGTAACCGCTTATGCGCATGACGAGCCAGCTCATGGTTATTCTTTATTTTGAACAATTTGTGGTTAGCATTTAAGGTGTCATCTTTCTCCTAAACTTTTACACATAGTGACGTCAGTCCTTACAAATTATTAAACCTTCTACCTGTAAATAGCATTCATCAAGCTCGCTGTTTCTAAGGGTGTTTTTGCTATGTTTGCTGAAAAAAACTTAAATATAATTATTTTTATTTTTCTCACGCATATCTATTGTATAAGTAGCAATATGATTTCGTTAAACATGAAATTAACATAACATTTCCATTTAATTGCATATTAAATATTATATGTTGACATAAATATTTCTAAACATGATATTTTATTTATTTATTTTAAATGGCTAAAATTTTCAATCGTTTTCAATAATATAAGTATCTACTAAATGTTATAAATGTATGAACTTTTTTATTGAGTTACTTAAATAAACCGTTGAATTATTTTGTTTCTTGTGCACTAGATTTTTTCTTATATACCTAATGAAAATAATTCTACTAAAAAATTTTCAAATGTTAAAGTTCCATAAATTTTTCGTTAAAAAATATTTATGTAATTTAGTAAGATTTATAAATTATCAAAGTTTTACTTTTGATAACCATCAAAGTTTAAATTTCAATAAAATTAATTTAATTAAAAAAATTTAAAGAAATGTAATTAATAAAATAAAATAAAAATAATAATATAAAATGAAATTATTTATTGTTAAATTTTGTTTTTAATATCAAAAAAGCTATTTATATATTTTATTCAAAATTTCATTCTATATCATTTCAATAATGTTATCATCAATATCGAGATTAGTGATATAATGTTTGTTTTTTTGTTTAGCGCATTTTTCAAATTTCATTTCGGGCTAAAACTTTCACCATTTTTATTACAAATTCTGTTTATTTTTTCCATATTGATTAATTCTTGTGTAAAATGAATTATTTTTACTATATTTCTATTGAAATTAGTTTTTCATTGAACAATTCCATTAAAACAAATTGCAGTTGTCACTTCGTTTATCATATGTGACTGTTAATTTTTATAATATTTTCTTTCATCTGAGGTAATTTCACAAAATCCTTGTTTTATTTCGTAGTCTTTAATTTCTTTTCCATTAACAACATTTAATGGAGTTTTTGGGAGAATAGTGACTAATATTATATATCATTGTTTTGAATAAGTTTATAACCTCACTTTTATATTGTATTCTTTGTTTTTTATATTGTTAAAGGTTTTTGAAAAAGTCATAAAATTTCTTATTCTAAAACTTATACACAGTTTTAGGAGGTTATACATTTTTCTTATAATTAATTGAGCTAAAATCTTTCAAAAATATATGCAGTTTATGCACAGTTAAATTAATAGTAATAATGAAGAAAAAACGCTAAAAGTTATTTAAAATGCCGAAAAAAATCCTAAGTGTTCAAAGGGAATTTACACCAATTTTATGATTCTATCATTTGTTTCTTTTTGATAACCAAAACGTTTTGTGCAAACTTAATATATTAAAAAAAATTAATGAAAAGGAATTGTTTATTAGTCGCTTTTTTCATACTTATTTGCTATAAAATCAAATATTCTATTTAAAAATGTTTATACTAAACGCTTATTATTTGTGTATAGTATGTTGTATTTATTAATTTTTCTTTTTAGAAATTTCATAATTTATAAATATGATTATATTCGGTATTTTAAGATATTTTTTTACTCTATTCAATTTTCAGTGACATGACATTTATAATAATAAAATTTACTAATGTGATGTTGTAAAATATCTAATAACAATTCTAATTTTATAATAAGTAAAAATGGATTGTCAATAAATAATTAGCTATTAATGTAAATATAAAAAAAAAACCCTTCCATTTCTTCACAAATAATAAATTAACGTTAAAAAAAATTATTTTAATATTGTAAATTTTTAAATCAAAACTATGATAAATATATAAATAATTTTACATTCGCAAATCAGCGATAAAAAATTCTTAGAATAAATTTCAAACTATACTAGGTTTTAATCAACACGTTTAAAAGTTAATTAATGGATTTGCAGAACTGCATATTTTATTACGAAAAGAAACCAACATACGTTGTAAACAAAAGAAAATAAGTAGGTTTTTCTGGAAGCCAAGTGAAAATTTATGAAAAATTTCTTATTTATACTATCAAATTCATTTTTGCTACTTCCTTTAAATGTAATTCCCTTTTAAAAATTATAAATGGCCTATTTAGGAATCTATTTATCCTCCGCCTTCAGTAAATTCTTACAATGTGCGCACCCTTTCATATTGGAATATGACTGTTAATCAATATTGTCAATATTTATAAATTTCCAATAAAATACTTGAATAACATTATTAGTAAATAATTATATTAAAATAGTCGATCTGCCTCATGGTTTCATCATTAATTCTGTTTTACATTACACCGTGGATACCGTGCTTGTTATAAAATAAATAAATAAAAAAAATTATATGAATTTTTTTCGATGTCCTCAATTTGTTGACTTCAATTGGATATTCACTTAAATATTCATTTAATGTTAAGGGTATATTAAATCTATACTTAATTCAGACATCGTTTACGATGAGACTCCTACTTTAGCAGGAGTCTCATACTATTCCCGAGCACTGCATCAACAGGTGTGCATGCATATATATAGATGAATTCAGAAGTGCAACATCGTGTTATTCAAGAATGGTTGCGTTTGGGACGCTGGAACAGATCTGCTTATCCAGATACGCTACTTTGCATATTGTTTTACGAATTTTGGATGAAATTTGATTTTGTTTATTATCTGTAAGACCAACCCCTGTGCTTGCCCTTCTATGATTGCGATTCTAATTTGTTTTTGACTGTATATGCATTTACTGTATAAGTTGTCAACTTTTCATTTTAGCTAACTTATGATTAAAATGACATCAACTGCTGACAAGTTTATGTATCAAAGTTAATTATTCGGATAAATAAAACTTAGTGATGAGACCACGTTCTTTTGCATGACAAGTGTTAAGTACAGTTTTAACCATTGTTGAATAATTGAGAGAGGGTTTGTTTTTGTATGCCATTATCTCAGGATAAGTGCTTTGGTGCCGCATAATGGAAACTCATAAATTAGAGGCCGCTGTGAGGATTTTGCACCACCTGAATGATTGCCAAACATCGTAAAGCTGTAAGTCTTTTACAACACCGTGGACTAGTAATTGAACTTCACTTTTCTGAGCAGAAGTTCCCTGTTTTGATGCCAGAAACTGTTTAATATCGGAAGAGGGATGTTGCGTTTCTGCATTCATGTCTGTCGAAGTGGATGCTTGAATTTTACAATTTTCCCCTTTTGCGATACGTAAATTCGGCCCACCCTCTATGAAAAAAGATCTCCCTGAAAAGCAGTTTAACGTAATGGATGTTAAAATGCCTTACTTCGGCTTTTGACCCTTAGTCTGTCCACTGCGCGTTGACGAAACATACATAGATTTTTGACTTTCTCAGGAACTCTCTGCTGATGGGGCTTTCATACTTATCGTAAGAAAAAAAACTCCCATGCAAGCACCCCCACAGATAAGCATGCAGAAAGATATAGCACTAGTTACCCCCCAAAAAATATATATAAGCCTTGTTAGGGGTTTTATTATTTAACCATATGTATTATTGCCTTCAGTATTGAAACTTCGGAGTTTTTAGGGTTTCCTCCCTTGCAATACGTGGATGCTGTCCTTCCATCAGTGTCAATTTCTGCTGGAAGATAAAATCCGGGTAGTGTTTAAAATAATACTTACAAAAAATCTCTAAACTATAAGGATATTAACGATGTCCTTGTCAAATTATAAAAAAAATGTAACATTAAAAAACATTACATAAAAATTTGTTTTTTTAAAATATGCAGTCTGCTCAATAAGTGAATACCACTTAAGGGAAAAAAAAATTAATTGACATTTCGTTGTCAACAGTTATGTTCCTTATGTTAAAGGTCTATTTTTTTTAATATAAATTAAGGAAACAAATGCTAAATATAAAAAGGGAAAACTAGGCTTGTTTATTTCTGCAAATAAAAGTGCCCATTGTAGAGGCCGTTATTTTTTTGGAAGTACTCAGAAAGCTAGACGTAAGAATAATAAAAAACGATCGTTTGAATTAGTGCAGGGTCAGGAAGTAAACCATTTCCCCTGCTACTTGAAGCTGCAACGCATGGCCAAGTCTGATCCAAGTGCAACGCCTCAACAAAAAATGGCCATTTCCCACGGTAATGCTCGGACGGATTTCTTTTTCGAAGGTTATCATAATCCCCTTAGCGAAAGGATTTGTATAATTTGATTCAGTTGGCATTTTCGTTAGTGCCAAATGTATACGTTTTTTTTTTTATCTCTAATTTCTCTTCCTCACGCCCCCTCCCCTTCCTGCGGAAATATGTTAGACATTCTCTCTTCGCTCTGATCTTATACTCTCTAATTCATGTACTCCATATATTCTGTGTTGATACTTGTATTCATTCTGTGTGTACTGGTAATATAATATTAATAGTTAATTCTTCATTATTTATTCTAATGAGACCCGGAATTTTTAATTTTACTTTAAATGTCAAAGGTAATAAAATATCTGAGCTATGAAAGCAAAATAAATGGTTTTTTTTTTTTTTAAATATTTAAATATCTATATTTTGATAATAGAGAAATTTATATTGATCCTATAAAAACCTCTGAATAATCCTTATTCGAAAAATTTAATCTTGGAGTAAAATTAAATTTTATGGATCCCTTTTGTTTTGTTCTCAATAAAAAAAAAATTAATAATGATCATTAGATGAACGTAGTAAAACAGATTATATCTTTATTTTTTTTTTTTTTTTTTTTTTTTTTTTTTTTTTTTTAAGTTTTGCTTTACTTAGAAGGGTATGCGGGTTTTTTTTATATCTTAAATCAGTAACTATGAACTGAGCGTGCTTTTAAAATAAAGCTAAATACACTATTGCTTCCTTGTTTATAATTCTGTAGGGGAAAAGTTGAACGTTACAATGATAAATTTGATTTTTACGAAGAGATCATTGTCTCCATAGGATCAAAAATATTGTCATGGTATTAAGTGTCACATTTAACTTGCAGCGCTGACACGAATTTACAGGTCAACATACTCCCATAGAATCACGTAGTCGACCACATATGATTCTGTCTGTGCGGGTGTGTGTGTGTATATATATATATATTTATATATATATATATATATACACACCCACCCGCACACTATAATGTTATAAAAACCTTATGTACAGCTTGATGGTAATAAAAATTTGCACACACACACACACACACACACACCCCCATATATATATATATATATATATATATATATATATATATATATATATATATATATATAGCCAAATTTTTATTACCATCAAGCTGTACATAAGGTTTTTATAACAATATACTTTTGTAAATACGTTTATTCGTTGCTTTTTATGAAAAACCTTATAGTAATTTAATTACTGAATTGTTTTGTTTTTGTTAGTAATATGGTATTTAGCTCTATACATTAAGACACATTTTCGCTCTTGAGTGACCAAAAATTATCCCATTTCTTAGCCTTGCTGTACGATATCAAAGAATTTGGTAATGATAATGATTCACTTAAATATAGATTTATTTGTGATTACTAAAGTCACTGAAATTTCACAAGTTTGTAAAATCTTACAATTAACAAATAACGCTACGCCGCTTTTATTTTATTTACTTATCTTTTGTTTGAAAGCTTTTCTTCGTATATATATATATATATATATATAGAGAGAGAGATGTGTGTGTGCGTTTAAAGAAATAATTTTGTATAAATATTTAAGAAAACATTATTGCGCTCCATGAATTAAATAAGAGTAATTATTTCAGCGTTGTCACATTTGAAAAAAAAAGAACAATCAGATTTATACATTTTAATTTCTCATCATTTGTATAGGAGTCAGCCCCCACAAAATTGTAGTGTCCTGTTTTAGCACTCTGACTTAACACGACCCCAAAGTGTTATTTTTCCATACTTGGATAAACCTGGAATGTTTAAGCACGTCGTCTCAGCAGTGATTGATATCCCGGTGCCATTCGATAATTTTACTGTCCACGGTTTTGTGTTTTTAAATCATTTAGCGGTGACCGTGGGTGCGTTAATGTCGAAACTTTTTCGTGTGAGAAATGGTGCGCCAGTAGCGAACGTCAGGTCAATCGGAAATTTAATTGCACCTGAGTTTGGGGTTGAGCGAAATCCGTGACAATTGATGTTCCTTTAAAAAAATCTGTTACGTTAAGAACGTTCTTGGGAAACCAATTCGTTGTTAGGAAATCCGAATCAAATTAAAATATTGGAAATGGTCTATTCATCAGTTTCTATTGCTTCTGAAACGGATTCATCTGGTGGTGAATATTTTCATTGTATAAAATTTGTTTGGATAACCACTTTTAAAAACGCTTTTTATTTCTGTGTGTCTCCCGTGGAAGATAACGATGATTGTTTAATTTTTCTCTCCATCTGAATGAATGAAACCTTGGGAAAGAAAGGGATTCCGGTAAATATTGACTTCCTTTTAAGATTTGCGGTTTACGGAGTGGAAGAGCTCAGAGTCTGTTCTGTTCATTGATGAGAGGGATCTCTCCATTATCTGTGGTCTCATCTCATCAGGTGAGTGCTTGTAAGTTTTCTGTGTTTTCTGCTTTTGGCTGGTGAATAACCCATTACCTGCAAATAATATTCCCGGGATTCAAAATCTTAATGAATATTGAAAAAAGCATTACAACCGCTTTCATTTGGCGATTCACTGTATGATATGAAGTATTGCATTTTCTTTGTATTGAAATTTTTTCCTCCTATCTTTTACAATTTGCGCCAGATAATCGCCATAAACCTAGTGTGAGAAAAAAGCTTGTTTACTGTATGCATTCATTTTGAAATGTTGGTTTACAGCTGGTATATGCAGCAGTGGCAGTAAAATAAGCAATTATTGGTATTTTTTGGTTAGCCGATAGAGAAGGCCAGATGTGAAAAAATTAATTTTAGAGAGAATAAAAAATATATTTGCTCTTTATTCTAATTTTATAATTATAATGAGTCATATAGCCCTAAAACTTAAAAAAAACTCACACTCCCTTCGTTGCAAACGTTTATGTAAAAATACATTTTTCTTGGTCAATGTGGCCAGTATCTAAAATATAACTTTTCATTTTTAGAATTGGATCATGCCACTTGTCTACGATAAATCCATTGTATTCTTGTTCAAAATTATTTTTCTGTAAATGTTATTAATTAATATAATTATTTATATAACTATTTTTTCATTCCAATTGAATTCAGAGACAGCAGATAATTTTTTTAAAATAAATCTTACCAACTTATTTCGAGTATGGATATTTGAAATTCATTTCAACCTGTTGTGTGTAGTTGATGTGGAAAAGGGATAGTAAAAGGACACATCAAACTGTAGCGAATGCAATGTTGTGGTTGTCGATGAAGCGCTTCTTTCATCCAAAATAATTCGCTTTAAACTTGGCGACAAATGAGGAACATTGAACACAAGCAGGTAATAAATTCGACACCGTTTGAGGTCGCCAGTCATTAATTTTCGCATCCCACGAAGTCCCGTCTGGGACCGCTAAAAATAAATAAATAAAATTTCATAGGTAGAATTAGTAGCGAGTCCCTCTATTTCCGATCCAAATCACATGTTTATTATTCATGTGCCTAGGGCTGAAAGTGCTGTTCTCTTCAAGAACAATGAACTGATCGTTAAGGGTTTTGGCGTTCTTAGCTCTCATTTTCCCAGGTGAATGAGATAAAAGGATTCGAATCCCGAGTGCCGAAATAATTGGCGAAAAAAAATATTTTGTATTCCGAAATTTAAATAATACCTCTCTTCGTTTGTTGTTGAGATTATCGCGTGCTTTATGTTCCTTCTGTTTGTTGATTTGAGGGAATCTGCACTTAGATTTCCCGATTGTAGAGAGAGAGAATTTGAGTATCTTCTCTTACATTAATCGGCGTGTAAGCTAGCGTGAAGTAGAATTGTTTTGATATTATTTTTTGTAGATACTTGGGGCGATCCATTTCTTAGGAGATGTCCGCTTTAGGGCCTGTTCATTATAGTTGTGATTGGTAAAATATTATTGTAATCTTTAGTAAATTGGATGTAAGTTCTTTCTTTCGAATGCAAAAAACACGCTCACTAACGAGGTAGGCTAGCCCGCTATTAAATTTAGATGAGTCAGCTGTATATATTAAAGCCTGAAATCGGCCTTTTTTTTCCAGAGTAGTCCAAAAAAATGCTGGTCATTTTAAAGGGCTTGTCTCCATCGCTGGCGTCTACACATTTGGATTCAAGGTCATTTTTTTTATCGTTAAATTATTGCGTCTACTTTGTCTAACGATGACGACAGTAAAATATATTTTCTGTGTGAAAGAATTTAAATTTTAAATGTGTATTGTTATTAGAAGTATCGTAAATAGGGATGATTATCATAAAATGATCAATCCAGTCCATTTACCTACACCAGGTCACTAACGTCGAACACGTTATGCAGAGCTTCACTAGTCAGTAACTAGTCAGTTCACTATTATTCAGTATCTATTCAGTTCACTAGTCAGTAAGATGGATTACCACATTTGATAGCGATGCAAGTCGTCCATATATCTTTGGTTGTTGGGCACTCGTTTCCAAACGCTTCTAAGATTGTTTTGATATATTTTTTGGGCCGCATAATGGATAGTCTTACACCTCGAACTGTTGTAAAGTAAAGTTTTTTTTATTTGTAAACATTTAATATGTACTTGTCTGAGGGAAGAATGTTTTTATTATGCATGAAACGTCATATAAAGTTTTTCAGAAGATAGTCATCTAAAAAAAAAATCAATTTCAGTATTCCCGGTAGATTTACATGTATAAAAAGCAACATGCTTTCGTGATTCTAAAGTTCTATTCTGAAGAGATAAGGGAAATAATGAGTTATGGTGTAGCAATGTTCTTGGATATTTAAAAAAAAATTTGGGAAATATACACACATTTACTGCTATAAAACGCTTGAGAAACTCAAAATTTTCTAAAATTACTGACATGTTCAAATAATTAATATTCCAACTATGCTATAAGATTGTAACGAAGGAAAATAAATTAACATTTATTGTTAAAAGACATTAGATTAAAAAAATAATTAATTTAAGCATTAAATAAAGCATCGAATTCTTACGTTGAGTATTTCATTTTTCCTTAAATGCACGAAAAACTGGACACTGCGCCTGTATATCCGAAAACATTTATTTCCCCATTTTACTTTTACAATCGGTTGCAATTTATCTGAAATAAAGCAACTGATTTCAATCAGCAGATGTAAAAAAGTGATTAGTAATAATTAGGTCAACCAAAAAACTAAACAATGCGTCGAAACAAATTAGTAATATCTCAAGAAACACAAGATTTTGATCATTTAAAGCTTATATATATATATATATATATATATATGAATTATTAACTGCATAAACCATCTGAGCATTATTGATCTTCAGCTGTGTCTGGTTATCGCAGCCCTACCTATTCAGAATCCAAAGCAATTGCATTCATTTTTGGCTGTCTATTTCTGCCGACTGGAGTCGTCTTGGCAGAGCTAAGCACCTCATTTTTAATCGTAGTCATGTGTCAAGGACGATATCTGAGTTAGCCTCTTTCTTTTCACACTTTTACGACTTAATCATGGTACTAATCTTATCATACGTAAGTATAACGTAAATGAATTCTGTAATACGATGATCTTCAGAGCGCATTAAGGACTATATTTTCATGCCATACTTATCTGGCTGCCTATTTCTGGAGATTTAAGGCGCTGAACGGATGTCCAATTTCTAGTGTTGAACCATGGTCACATCGACTTCTGACTTCGGTACCGCTTTTCCTCAATTATGCCACATCAGAATTCTTAACGCGAATAAACTCTCTCAGCATGACGGTTTTCGTTTGGGTTGGGTATCAAACCCTCTATCTTCTAGCTACGACAATGACGTCATGTACACAAAGAAATAACATGCGGCCGCTGCATTGCTTTATTATGCCTTTTAAGATATACTCTTAAACCGATGTCATGGAGCGACTGTTAAAACTATAGAAAATACGCTGACATTTAGCAGACTGGAGGAACGAACAACGCTTGTTTAATATTTCCCTCTGTATTGTTGCATAGAATGAATAGTCAAGTGTAAAAAACAAATCATTCCGTTTATTTTGTGCTCCCAGTTACTTTCTATAAATATCATAAATGTGCGTTTTCATTGACGGGCAGTGAAAGAACACTTTGACCCCGAAATCTTACGGCGTTGCGCTGAACCGGCGTCGCCGTAAAAAAAAAGTAGTTGCGGATGTTGTCGCGTCACCGTAAAGGCGTGCTCACTGCTTAGTAACTACGGAATTTCACGGTGTGTTAAACATGTATCCTGTTAAATTAGACAAGGGGAGAGGAGGGCTCCAGATAGTAGTTAATTGGGTGTAATTTAATATTCCACAACCTTTCAACTCAATACATCGCTCTTTATTTACCCACACATTTTTACGGATGAAGTTATATGTTGAAAGTTTTTCTCGCTATCATGTAATGTAGTTTTTGAAGTTTAAAATATTTCAAACGTTTGTTTGGCGCATCGTATTCAATTCATTAAAGTAGTTTCGAGAATATTTCATTTTAAAATAATATTTTTTTATTTGTGAATCTAAATATTTAGATTATTGCGGTTTATGCCTCTATCTGTCACAATTGAATACCGTCTTGCTAATACGACCTATACGATCTCTGATTGTATAATTTCTGGTTCTTTCTATTTATTATTCAAAGGAATTATTATCACAATTCAAGTTGTTTGGAGAGTACCAGGAAATTTTTCGTCTGAAATTTATATATTATGTTGTATTACAGTATATCGGGCAGTCTTGCTCATGTAGTAGAATGAGATATTATTCCTTAAAAATTATATTCTGCTTCTTCGAGGGTCATAAACCTCTTTTAAAGTATAATTTCAAAGCTTTTTTTTTTCTATTGGACGGACTTATGTTAACTCTTCACTACTAAGACCTAGTATTCCCTTATGCGTATCTGTGAGATGTACCATGGACTTACGTCCATATCCGTAGTATCTATAATTTTTGTGATGAAGGTGTAAACTTAGAGGTCGATTTCATGGTTGTAGAAAAAGAAAGGTTATTGACTATGTTTAGGGGCCTCATTCAGCAGAAATAAGCTGTTCGAAATTTGATGACAATAAACTAACAAACATTCAAGTATTGTTTTTATAATGAATCAAAACTTTACGAATTCTTATCGCAGTAATGATGTGAGCTCATGTCTGAAATTCGGTTAAAGTACATTATTCTAGCATCATTTACGCTGAAGAAGTGAATGTGGCGTAAGTTGTACATTTTCTTCTTAAGGAAGAATTCCAGGTACGAAATAGATAACATCGACTGGGAAATTATCCATTATCGTTTCCCCGTGCTCATCCCACCAGTCTTGATAGTGGGCGACTTCAGTAAGCTTTTATTTTTAAGGAAATAAACAAAAGAGAAAAAAAATCAACGTATCACCATCTCTACAAGCTTGCAGAAAAAGGCTTCCTGTTGTTCTATTTGGGATCATGAAAAGGGAAAAAAGTCCCCTTCCATCGAAGTGAGATAACCGCGGCGATTAGGACCCCGGATCGTGACACCTCGATTATAGATGGCTTTTTCTCAGTGTGTGGCCCTGTCCTCCACCCCCCTCTGCAGGATCCCAGATGGAATGGCACCAGGGGGTGCGACAAGCCCTGCACATTGCGGATGCGCGTCGGCCAGCTAAACACCGTGACCCTCTTCTTTTTTTTACTTAATTAGACAGGGAAAAAATAAAAGTAGAGGGCACTCCTGGGGACTTGGATAAAAGCGTGGGGATACCCAATCCTCGCCGTTTTGTGGTGTGCAAGTGCGTTTTAAGATAATAAAAGTCATAACGATAGGTTGTGATTGGGAATTGACAATGGAAGTGATCAAACTGAATGCAAATGGATATTCACTTCCCCTCTTTTTCTGTTGCGCTCCTGGTCATCTGTCTCTTGGCTATTTCCAGGATTCGCTTGGGAAGAATGAAGCTAACCGCAGCGGTTGTTATTATTAGTGACTGCGGTGATGTGGACAGTACTTCTATCGGATGACTGACTCATCCTTCGAATTTGGGGCCAGTGATTCAGAAAAGGGCTATAATCTGCAATTACATTGATTACCGATGATCCCGGACGCTCAGGAATGTTTAGTCAATAGTATATAAATATGTGGTTGTTAGTCAGCTATAAGAATTTTGCTATCTATACCCGTGTAAAAAAATGAAAATTTTTATTTTTATGACCTTTTCTCATTATCATAGCAGTAAGAGCAATTTATCCTGTTTTCTCAAAGCAAAAGTTTTCTTCATTTTTGAAATTTCCTTAATATCAGTCTTAACATTTTTATTCAACGAATCGCTTGCGTGTATCGAAAACTGTTGGGGAGGGACAGGAAATGATTGGCCTTAAGGCGCAAAATGTAATGGATTTGTAAAATGATAACACTTAACGATTATGTAATTTGAAAATAACCCATACATTTTAATGACCATGTGAGATTAAAATTTAATCGTTTATTTTTTTAGTTTATGATATTATTTTCCGGTAACAGTATAAATTTAAAAAGAAAACTACTATTGTGTTTATACAATAATATATTGTTGAAACGAAAGTATATTCTTTTTTAAGTAATCTACTAAAGTAAAATTAGTTTTTGTGATAATATTATTAAATGTATATTCTGCTATTTAAAAACTGAAGTTTTACTTTATTAGATATAACAAAATTATACAAAGAAGAATATATGTTTATAAAGCATATAATCTCTCAGAGAAACACTAATCTGATGTGCATATAATATATTAATACTATTTACTTAAGATTTATCGAACATGTTTAGAATTTTTTATCTAAAATATCGCATAATTTATCTCTCTTTGAATTCAACGTTATTCCTCATTAAATTTCCGATATCAAAAAAGCGCGTTGTTAAGGACAGAATTATGCTTACTTCACTTAGAAATAATAATTCGGATATAATTTGGTTTTAAGATATCGCTCACAAATTAAAATTGGCAAAAAAAGAAGCTCATTTTTTTTAAGGATGCAAATGGATTGTATTTTTCAACCCTTAGAATTGATTTATTTTTGTGCTATAATTAAAATTCTAAAGAGAAGTCATAAATTTGTAAAACTTTTAAGTTCATCTAGTAATTAGATGATTATTAACAAGATATCTTATCAAAACATTCTTTGAATCTTGTTTATATTTCGATAAAAATTTATTTACTTAGAAGAATGTTTTTAACAATAGTAATAATAAACAACTTCCTTCCATGTTACCATCGTTACTTACAATGATAAATTCAGTTGCATGGAACTAAAAATGAAATAAAATCTTAGAAAAAACTATTTTTTTACTATTTACACAATTGTTTCTTGAGGAACCTTAACAAGTTCGACAAGAAAGTATCTTGTTTCAGTTTCCTTCGTACATTCCACCTTAAAACATTATTTCTTGGGATTGATAAGGACCAGACGTAGAAATGTAGTAAAAGGGATGTTTTTATCAGACCCCGAGTGTGTGTCTTTCTGTCCGAGTGCATTCCATTATCTGTGTATGTGATAAAGCTTCTTTGTGGTCTTCCAATTCAATTTTCTGCGGTTGCCTGTTATTTTTTTTTCTCTCCCTCACTCTTGACACTGAGATTGGCGACTTTTTTTTTTATGTCTTCCTGAAACAGAAGATGCGTATGGGCACCCAGCTGTTATTCCGGAGAAGCCTAATCAATGCCCCCCTTGCAAATCCAAGGGGCTTCCTTACCCAATTCCCCCACCCTCTTCGCTGTCATTCTCGGGTACAAAGGAAGTTGAAAGCGTTTAACGCACAATGAAAGGATGGAAGGGCTTGGGGGAGGTTATCCAGATTTATAAGGGAGTTCCATCCCCGTCCCCTAATGTGGGAGCTGTGTTGCAGAGTTGAATGGAAAATTCTACAGTGCGAATGGCGTTTATGTAGAATCCATTTAAAGGAGTGGTCTAAGGGGGCCCCCGGAGAGAATAAAGCGTGGAAGTCTTGAATAAATAATGAAAGGTGAAGACGTGTTACCCGCTTCAACTGGCGACATAACATTGCCCACTGTTATTAGTCTGTAATAATGCCCTCATTTTATCCAATGGCAGTTTGCATAGTGGAAATTTGACCACTCGGAATGGAACTGGTCCTTTGATTGACGTAAAGAACCTGTTATTTGGTGCCTTTTGTACACCCTAAAAGATTTTGAACAAGTACGTAAGGGGGGAATGAATCAAATCGCGAACTTGCTTCTCGATAGAACTGTACAAGGATCCTTAGGCAATTGTGATAGTTAAAAGACATTCAGAGACAAAGCTCTTTTAATTTGGTTCCTGAATTCTATAAAAGTGATACCTCAGTGGTAACCATCCTTTCCAAAATGTCATGTTTATGCCATTGGAAACACATTTTTATGAGGATTCTGTAGGTTGTCTGTCTATTCTAGAAGTTAAAATTCGATTTTCAGCCCATACAAACATCCATGTTGGAATCGAACCCATGAGCTGTAGAATTGAAGGCCCAAAGAGCTAACTATTCAGCTGCCTGCTCAGTGAGTGTTTAATATGTATTGATTTTATTATTATAAAATAATAATGTAATAAAGCCTATGAATATGATAAAAAATTCCCTTCTAATAATGTTGCCAATTATAATAATTGGTTTTACTATGACATTTACTATTAAGGAGCGCTCTGAGAACATATCCATCATGTTTTTTTGTCACAAGCGAGTGAGCCTTGCTGTCTCAGTTGCTTCCCATAAGGTCAACAAAGGTAAGCGCAGCTTTTCGTGGGCTGCGACTTAGGAGGGTTGACCACTTTCACTCTCTCACTAGGTTGCTGGAGCTCCACAAGTTGAGGATGTTATTTTAATCTATGACGTCCAAAGTGTTTTCGCTGGTATGGCGTGCATATGGAGAGACAGATACAATCTCAGGTATCGACTTCATCACCTGATGTGGTTCAAAATTACAAAATAACTTGGTGGTGATAGGCGAATATTCCAAACTTGTTAGTCTTTGGTACAGTGTATGACTCATCTGTATCGCTATTTGTGAGTGTGTGTGACACAAGAAAGTCGATTTTGCCGTTGTTCAGACAGCCAATTAAAATCTTTTTTAGTGATGGTGCAGAATTTATTTTAAACTTTAATTCATATACTTGAATTTGAAATTTTTATTTCTAAACTAGTTTATTTAATAATGACGTATTTGAATAGGAGGGAAGCATGAATAAAATTTTTCTGCTCTATACTGTAATTGAAAATGAGCTGCAAAATACCTACTTTTGTTTAGTTTTTTTTATATAAAATATAAACTTATTGTTAGCATCGAAGATTATACTTTAAAATGTTTAACTAGTATAGCTTAAATTTCTTTGAATATTTTTTAAAAAAAAATGATACATTTGAAAGTTTAATTTTATAAGTATGTTATTTAAATAAATACATATTACTTTTTTCCCAAAAAAGAATCTTTAATGTGATTTTACCATTCAAGAGATAAAATAATTAATCTGAGATATAAAAAAAAAGTTAACAATTATCAAGACTTAGTTTTTTTTTTCTTGAATTTATCCACCTTTTAAGGGATCAAGAGCTTTTACTAGTTACCCTATAATAATTTCACTTGAGCGCTGAATCTCTGGCTTGGAGGGTATTAAGTAGTTAGACGAAATCTATGAATATTGTTTGTATAATGTGCATTTAATGAGAGCTCTTTTATAGAACTTTTTCTTAAATTTTTTTTTAATCTTTTAATAATTCCAACCTCCCTTTATCAGGAACTTTAAACTTTCTCGCCTGAAAGGGAGTATTTTACATATTCACTTAACCAAAGCCAGGTCTTATCGAGATTTCGAACCTTTGAAAGTAAATAAGAATCACAAAGTAAATCGAGATGCAGCATAATCAATCAATCAAGTCCGTCCTGCGCTATTACCGAAGCAGTTTTATATTTTAATCTTACGGGAGAAAAAAAATAAAAGTGAAAAAAAAAGAGAAATTCCCGGAATTTTATTTTCCTTCCCGCAGATTCACAAACTTTTTTTTATTATTACTTTTTACCCTCTTTGCTATGCATTTTCAAACAGATGGTAATTCCGTTATCTTCCTCTTTTAAAATTTAAAGGGAAATAAAAAATAAGCACCAAGAGGAAACTTTTTTTCTCCTTTTTTTTCGTCTTAGATGGCATGAAAAAAAATATTTTTTATTTTATTTTATTTTATTTTGTGCGCCAAACTTCGCCAAATGATGGATTCGAATGTCTATGCACACACACATGCACCATTTACTGTCTCTGCTTAAAGTATATGTATAAAATAAAAAACAGAGGCATCGAATTCGATTTTTTTTATTTAATTTTTGTTTATTCTGTCTCCTTTTTTTCTTAAAGTTTTAAATTATAGGGCAATCGAAAATTTTAAACGGAATGGGGATCCCATTCCTTTTTCCAAAATGGAACGGGGTGTGTAAAATAACTGAAGGGTGTGCGGATATTGTTTTATTTCCAGGAGAAGGCCAAATAGACAGGAGGCAATGCGATCCCCGGGGGTGGGTGGGGGAAGAGGGATGAGAGTGTCGCGAGTAAGTGACCGTATCCCTACAATTTTGTGACGCGAAATGTAAATAAATTCCTTTTAGGTATTCAGGGAAGCTCAATGTGTGTGTTTCTATTTGAAAAAGAGATACAACTCATCAGATTTCTGAACCGAATGGCAACTTCGATCCCCATGAAATTATTCCACCCCTCCTCGAAGAGAGGGAGCAACGGAGCGTTTTATTTTTTGCACCCTCCCTTATAGATGCAACATAAATTGACGTTATTTAAATTTTTATAGATAAAAATATTTTTCATCCAAAAACTGACTTATTGAAGACAGAGAAAATAAAAACAGTGATAAAGTAAATAAAATAATCTTCCTAAACACTTATTATTATTTTTTAATTTACTCATTCTTTTGATGCACTACCCGCTTCTTGTAAATATAGGATATAATCTTTATCGACATTTATTTTTAATACAAAAATTGAGATATTGGAAAAAAATCCGTATGAAAGCGAATAATCCGTAAACAGTGGCTACTTATTTATCATAAAGGAAATGAAAATAGTAAATGTGGTAAAATAATGAAAATGATTTGAAATCCAGTGAACTCTCTCGAAATTTAAATTATATTTTTGCGATAAATACTTAGCAAAAAACATTTGTTGTTATTGTCTTGTGGCTGACGTTATGGAGTGCGCTGCTACACTTTTCCAACTAAACCATATTTTGTTGTGCAGTCCTACTTCCTCAGTGCACACATTGTATAGGTACCTGTTTGTAGGGTAGAACAACCATTTACAACCCATGCATACAAAGACAGGATACACAGAGAGAGAAAGTACGTCCATGCCCAAAACGAATTCAAATCCAGGACTTCCTTATCCACAGCCAGGCACTCTACCACAAGACAGGGTGGGAAGCTAGCAACAATATTTGATGTAAAATAATTTATAAATTCTAACAAACGATAAATTCCAATATTTTCATAACGTTCTATTTAATAAGAACTTTTTTATAGTTGAAACAATTAGAATAATTTAAATAAAATTTTGGGCTAACAAAATATTTATTACTTCTAATTTATTTAACATTTTAAAATTATAAAAGAAGAATGTGCGACACTTTGTATACCGCTTTTAGGAATGACTTGATAGATAATTTTTTTAGCAAATATTTGTTTGTGAACATTCTTCTCAATTTTAATGTTTACTAACCAAAAGTTATTTTTGTTCAGTTTTAAAATTGAGTGAAACTACACTCAACTTTTTACATCATAATTTTTTGTTCATGCTTTTCTATAATAAAAAGAAATTGGATTCAGACATATATGTAAATAACTAAACAATAAATCACTTTTTTTAAAGCATTTATTGTGGACTTTTTATGCTTAACGGTCATATTGGCAAAGAAGAAAACTCTGAAAATTTATTCACTTTAACAAATTTACCGGACAGAAAGCAGCAATACAACATTCGTATCTTTCTGCATTGAATAGTGACTAGAATCAAACTGAAGTTCTTTCATTTCGCTGACCTTTTACAAGGACACGATGAAAAATTATCGAAACATTAAATCGAAATATTTAAGGGAAATACAATACAATACATATTCCTCGTATGGTGATCATGTTTTAATTATCAGTATCAGTGCTATTGCATGTGGCACCTATTATCGATTATATTGAGGACCATACTAGAGATATTAAATCTCATGCAAACTCCATAACACCCATGTGTTCTCCAGAGTAAATTTCTGGCATTGGTATTTGTATGGGGAGGCATGATTAAACAGGAATATTTTTCATTCTCATGTTATTATTTCGTATTTGATGTGTGATCATGACTGTTTTTTGTGAATTGCATTGGCTTGCAGATATTTTATATTGAATCTTGGCATAGCTTCTACAAATATTGGTGGGCCGTGTAATCTTAACATGTGTATCACACTTAGTATATTCATAAAGTTATCATGCAGCAAATTAAATTATCCGTTATTTTACAGTGATGCAGACTGGAGAAAATAATAGATGCAGCAAATAGTGTTTACTGACATTCCTGTGATCATTCCAGCTCGTTTATTTTTGAAAACGGTTGCATATCGTGGCATAGCCACATTCTTCAGAGCTGAAGACATCAAATTCGATCCTGGGTTCGTAGGAAAAGGGTACATTTCCACACATCTTCTAGGATAGATGCTTGGAAGATTTTCGAGTTACTTCCCATGCGACGACATTTTTTAAAATGCTTAAATGGCATGTTAATAAGATGCTAACTTGCAAGTTGAAGAGTAGATGTTAATGTACCAATCGACAGTTATAACAATACTTGCCTTTTTTTTTTTTTCATTCCGCACTTCTCTTAAAGACACGTGCTCCGTTTATTCCCCTTCTGCCCGTCTTGGTGAGGTGGTTGCTCCTGGTTTTCATTACGTTGTACCATGTGAGTAAAACAATTTACATAAATCCAAAAGAGAGCGGCTTACTGGAACAGAATGACATGAGATGTTCATTAAATAACATTAACCATAGAAAAATAAATAGAAGGATGTACGACATGAGGAGAGGGGCGTCTCTCAATTGCTGTGATACCCCCCCCCCCTCTTCATCTAATGTTTTTTTTTTCTTTCGATTTCGTTTGTATGTTTAGTAGCTGAAGAAAATCTCGAGAAAGTAAAAACGTCTCCTGCGCCCCGAAGCGCTCAATTACGCAAGCGAAATGAAGAGATCTCGTTTCAGTGATCAATTTGAGCCGTTTAAGATATTACTCGGCGGAGAACTGGTTCTCACAAAGAGATTCCTCTCTTTCCAAAGGATCCATTGTTGTACTTGGGACCAGCCGGAGGAGAAGGAATGTTTTGGAAAGGGCCGACTTTAATTAAGCTGTCGAATTTCTTCAGTAAATCGTCCCGGGTGAAATGTGAGCGAGTGAAAACTGACCAAAAAGTGCTCCCTGCACGCAAAATTTCTCGAACTGGCACGAATTGTCTTCCTCAGACAGATATTAATTGATGGCTGTAATTATTCATTTATTACCTTTAAAAACCTCAGACGTTTCCTCCCCCTCCCCTCTTTTTTCATGACCAATAAAATCTGCTAAATAATAATTTTATTGGTGTATTTTAAACTGACAATGAATTATTTTGGTGAATTTTTCTTAATTTAAGTTCTTTGAGGTCTCGACTTATAGAGATGTCTAGCATGAAAGATTGATAGTTGTAGTCCAAAAAATTCAGCAATTATTTGTTATTATGACAGCTCGTGCTGTTAACATTTTTTGCCAAGTGCGTTATATTATTTAGGCCTAAGTAACGAGGAGAGCTTAAGCTGAATCAATTTAATTTCTTTAAAGGCCATTGTTTTGTTTTTCTTTTGGACCATGTGATCAATAAAAACCAGCCAAATTTTCCTGACATCTAATGGGCGACGAATTAATTTCTGTAAATTCTCTGGAAATCCATCTATTCTGAAAGATCGATGGTTGTACTACGAAAATTTGTTGTTATTATCTGCTGCTTTGATAGTCTGTAGAGTTATCTTTTTATTTCTAATAAATATTTTCATTTTACAAAAAGTACACTCCACACAAACTATTATTTTATATTTTTTGCGTTAGATTATTTAGGTTTAAATAACTGCGACAGCGCACGCTACACTTTAATCAATTTAATTTGCTTAGAAACTATTGTTTTGTTTTCTTCTTTTGGGCCACATAATCAGTAAAATTTGCCAAGTTTTCATGACATTTAATGGGCGATACATCAATTTATGTTAATTTAATTTCTCTGGGAATCCTTGGAAGTTTCTAACTTATTAAGATGTCCAATATGTAAGATCGATAATTATAGTTTGAAAGGTTAATAATTAATATATTCTTTGTTAAATCAACTATTGTGTTGATAATTGTTTTTAAATTTTTGCCTTTTGTGTAGATTATTACCTAAATATTATGGATTAATTTTTAATATTTTTTAGATTTAAAAAATATAGATTTTTTTTAAAAATATTATTGAGAATTTAAATTATCAGAAAAAAATTAATTTATTAAAGCACTATGTCATATTTTTTTTCTGAAATAAATATATAGATAGTAAACAAATTGAAATTTCATATATTTTAATTCAATTTATAGTAGCTTAAAGTCTGTATTTTAAAGACCGAAGTACTAACGAACTCATGTTACAAATACTAATATCAAAAATTTTAGATATTGAAGGTGTAATATCATAATGCGAAGTTGGTAACTAAATGAGAAGCCAAATAAATAACCTAAAACGTGTTATAAATAATCAGTAATCATTTACGTTTAACTAAATTGAATGACTCCAATTAGAACCGACTTGATATTTTAATTTGAATTGTTAACAGAGGGTGTATTCTACAAAAGCTCTAAAATCTTTGTTTAGTCTACTTGTTAATACCGGATTCATTTTCATCTTGCGACAGGGATTAAAATCTGATCAAAGTTGTGACGACAACGCATAGGAAAATGTATTTCAGTGCAGATTACTTTTGATCGCGATTTGACTTTAATCTGTTTCGTGAGCTTAATGTGAACGGGGTGTAAAATGAGCCAAGATACATTATTAATAAACTACAGTATTCAGCATCGTTGTCTGTGACTAGGATAGTATATAAAGGACAAAATATTTAATTAATAACTTCATAAAGATAATATATTTTAACGAACCACAGATTCTTGGGGACAGGCAATAAATTTTAACATTTTCATAGTCATCAGAGATTTTCGATGGGATCCATAGGTTATATTAAATTATTGAGATAAGTGTTCGGCTGTCTATTCCTATCGACTGAATTTACGAAACACAATCACCCGCGTAGAAATTTTAAACAGCAGCAATTGATCCTTGAGCCACCTCCTTCTGTCCATGTAATGTATCAGGAGAGTATGGACATTAAACCTTATGAAACATTTGCTGTTGCAAACATTTTGATGTATTAATATTTAAGCTCCCATGGTTGGAGTCGTAGCACTCCTCAATTTTCTAAAATCCGACCAAAAAGACACAAAAATTTGAATTCTTAAAAAAAAGGGGGGGGGGCTAATTAGGACATTTTGGAACACTAGAGATGTCTGGAACCAAACTGAATCTTGTAGAGGAGACTGATGCGAACATTTTGATGTATTATTATTTAAGATCCCATGGTTGGAGTCGTATTAGTACAGTGATCTGCGATTGCAACACCACAGCTGTAGAAAAGCAAATTATTAAAATTGATAAGCAATTAAATATGTTGTCTTTACTTTTAAATATGTTTTCAAAGAGATTTTATTGACTCGCGTTAAACTTTGACTATATTATTTTCTTAGTTAATGAAAATTTTAGCAATGTCAGTGAATTATAACATTTTGCACGGTTCGCATCTCCGCATTTTTGAAAATTGCCATTGATGCCTAAGTATTTGTAGGCCCATGCGCACTTTCTAAATTGAAATGTCCATCTCTCTCTGCAACTTAAGATAAAAACTACTAATTCTTGCGGTTGTGTAACTATTAGTGAAAATATGATTATCACATCCCGTGGTGGACAACCTAAAAGGTGAAGACAGTTGTAAAGGATATAAACCTCTGCAGCATCTTTGCTTTACTTGGAGAACATGTTTTTGATAGTGAACCATATTATTTGTGTCACAAGGGAGGAAACCCTAAAAAGTGCTGTATATTTACTCCGATAGACATGCACGATAATAATGAATGCTCAGCAACTATCCCCTCTGCTGAAACCGACCCCATTCACTGCAAATAGCCTCATTCGGCCAAAGTAACTTCAGCGCTAACTTTATAAAATTCAATTTAAGACATACGCATGAAAATGATCATATTGAAAATCCAAAATATATTCCGTGGGATGATAAAGAATACTTTCTACTATTTTTGTTGCTCATGGGTCGCACATGGAATTTTTATTTTATTTATCTACTTATTTTTTGAATATTAAGGAACCTTTTAACACCATTCACTCACTTGATGGTATTCTAAAACAATGCGATAAAGAAGATACCCTGTGCTGTTTATTAAACGTACATTTGTTTTATTTATATTTTGCTATATTTTGGATATATATAGATGATATTATAAACGCGTTGAATATGAATTGATATTGAAATTGTTGTGTACTTCTTTGAGTATATTTCAAACACATGATATTTATGTTAGCAGACAGTTCTTAGTTTAATTGCGTCAAACGCACGCAGAATATTATTGTAAAAATATTGAGATCTATACAACTTTAAAATTTCGAATTTTAAGCGAATACAAGTACATTGGAAACATAAATAAGTTTTTAATTTTACTTGGAATAATAAAATTTAATATTATTAAATCGTTGCCATTTTATGGAACCATATATCATTTCCGGTTATTGTGTTTTAATGTCTTATAAAGATTTTATTTGTTATATCTGAATTTTAACGTTATATATTTTCTATAGTGGATATAGAATCTTATTTTTAGTTGTTTTATTTGCAATTTTTATAGCTCATATTTTTTTTAAAGTTCTATTTTTATTCCCTCATGTATAATAAAATTTTTATGAAAACGTTTCGTATTGTGATTATCAAAAGCAATGCATTTTGAAGAAAATTAAAGAAATAATAATAATAAATAAGCATTGTTGTGTGTGTGTGTGTGCCTTAAACAAACGAATTTTTCCAGTTAAAAATCACGATATCTGGCGGTAAAAATCGAAAATATGTGGAATAATACGTGGGATCTTTTAAAGTTTATTTTATCTGTTCTCTTCATCCCCATTAATTGGTAAAAATTTATAGCGAAGTTATAGTTAAAAGGAGTTGCTCAGAAATATTAATCAAAGGAAAATAATTCTAGTTTAAAATTTTATTTATTTATCTTTCTGATCACTATTTCCACATCTAAAAGTATGCGATGGGCAAATAATATTTACAAATAAAAAAAAAGCACTGCATTCTTAAATCGTAAACATTGATGAATATT
This sequence comes from Latrodectus elegans, assembly GCA_030067965.1. Classification (NCBI taxonomy): domain Eukaryota; kingdom Metazoa; phylum Arthropoda; class Arachnida; order Araneae; family Theridiidae; genus Latrodectus; species Latrodectus elegans. The sequence continues at coordinate 80,871,887 of CM057812.1, read as the reverse complement.
TTTATATTTTTTCTCGCTCTCGTCTTTGTGCGATTAAAAACGCTTCTTAAACTGCCGCTTTTTCAAAATCTTTCGAAAGGAAGCCCCACCAGTGAAAACGTTCTTTTTTAGTCGACATTTTTGTGTCGAAAAACATTCTTTTGTGCTAATATCACATGGAAACTCGCAATAATAACACCCGAATTTTTCATAAAAATATGAAGACGGTCTGTAAGTGTGCTCGGCTTCCTTTTCTTATTGAAAACTAAGAAAGAAAGCGGCCTTATTCACGTCTTTTTTTTTTTTTTCTTTTTTTTTTTTCTGGGGAAAAAGCCACCTTGGCGAGAGAAACGGGCAGGTCGAAGCATTCACCTGCGCTTCCTATTGTGCGCCGGGTATCTTCCTCGTGGTGTGTGTGTGTGCGTGCAAAAAGACTGCATGGAAAATAGATGTAAAATAATAAATTGTGATAAATGCATTTCTAAAACTGCCAGAGCGATTTATCCATTATTATGTAAACCAGAAAAAAAGAAACACTGTTTTTAAAAGTAGAGTAGAGGTGAGTAGTATGTTCCGAGCAAACAGAGACAAATTGATTCTTCGGGGTTTTATTTTGGTGAGGTTTGTGTTCTGTGTGTAAGTTATTCTCTCCCCCCCCCTTCTTTTTTGAAGGAAAAGAAATAGAGAAATCAATATTGCAGTTGATTTTAATAAAAGATTTTATTTTTTTCGCTTTCATGTTAATAATGATGAGAAAGCTGCAAAATATTACGATTCTTTCAAATTCTGATGAAAAACTGAATCATAAAAGTTTTGTGTCTCTTCGAGTTTTAACCTTATTCTAACAGAATTCTTTTTTTCAATTCAAGATCTTAGCTTTAATGAAAATCTATTAATATCTAATAAAATTCTTTGGAAAATATTTCTTTTCTTTAATCAATATAATGTTAATTTAATTTAACAATGCTTTAGATAACTTAACAATTGCTTTATATATATTTATATATATATATATATATATATATATATATATATATATATATATATGATTTTAATTAAGCTTAGTACTTTACTTACCAAAAAATATACATATTTTGAGTAGATAGTAATTTATATTGTAAATTTTCACTATTATTTGAGAACAAATTAGGAAATCTTCTAAGCACCCATGGATGTGCTTAAGGAAAAGAGAAATACATCATCCATCCTATCTCTCGTTCTTATACATAACTCACATTAGAATGGTTAACAGTCTTTCAGTAGTTCGTAAGTTTGATTTTCACAGCGAACCTGAATGTTTATAGTCGTTTGTAAATATATACATGCATTGTGGCGCAGGGAGCCCTGGACTGTACCTTAAGGATAACAAGTTTAGTATAATCACCCACCATCAAGCTCTTCGTAATTTTGAACCATGGTCAGGTGACGAGTCCACATCTGAGCTGGCATCTTCCTCTCCACATCTATGCCATACCAGCGGAAGGACTTTGGACATGACAAATTAACGTGGGCGCGTTCCCTATCTATGGAGCTCTAGTAACCCGGAGCTTAAAATGTGGTCACCCTCTCAATCACTGCCCGTGGCAAATGATGCTTCACTTTGCATATCTTAATTGGAAGCGGCTTGAAGTTACTGAGCCACTGGAGCTCCATTCCTAAATCTAAGTTCTGTGTTTAAAATTAGATTACGGTCGAATTAGCTTACAAGTGAGAAAAAAGTGGTTATAAATAATGTCACCAAATCCGCAAGTCGTTAAATGGCGCTAAGTTTGCAGATCTTTTCATCTTTCAATAGTGACAGCTTCCATCTCGGACCTTACAGAGTCACTTTATTTTTTATATTAACTTAGTTACACTTGGTTAGCGGTCGGATCCTATTTGTAGTTTTCTCTTCCAGTATCCATATGAAAAATGTATGGGGATTTCATAGATTTGCAGAAATTTGTTAGTAACCAGTGTTAAGAACTTTTCTTTTTTATTTTATGCTATTTTATATATACAAATTTGTATCCTGATTATTTATAAATTTTCAATGCACGTGTAGAATATTTTTGAAAAGTATCTATTATTGTAAAACTTACCTTAATCACTTTTCAGCATACTTATAAAGTTATTTCATTATTTTAAAGAAAATTAGTAAAAAGCATTCATTATATTAGCACTTGCCCATGACCAACGCAACAGTAATTCTTCTTGTTTTCAAATGAACTACAATTTTGATTCATGGTAAGTGATGAGACTGATATCTGAGCTCTTCGCTAAAACTACCACAATATATTAATTGACATTGGGCCATAAAAAGTGTAAATGCGTTCAAAGTATGGCGATCTTCAGTGGTTGGTCACTTCTTGCGCAGGGCTAATTTGACTGGTTCGTATAGTTAAAAGCGGATTCTGAACAACTACAGGCAAACATCCATTCCTGAGGTGAGAGTGGAAGCTATGAGACAAGGTCCAAAGCGATAACCATTCAACCTCTCGTTCTGCGATCTTAAGCGGAATTAAGTATCAAACAATACCGATTTGTGAAAAAGTCTCTTCTTTTTCCGTCGGGTTACCTTTTCTTATAAGTTCGTCATCTCTTCTCATTAAGTTACCATTATCCCTTCTTATAAGTTCATATGTGTGAATGATTTTAGAATCTGTATAGAATCACATAGTGCTAAAATTAATATAGTGCTACCAAGTGCTAAAAGTAAGTGCATTCTTATAATAAGATAACTGCCGCGTATCACAAATGCTAATGTTGGAAATTTTTATAAAAAGTTTTTGTATTCCCGCTCCGAGTCTTCTGATTTAGATTGCTCCGGGGTTACTGTAATTGCAGAAGGCGGTGTGTATCATCAACAGGTTGATTTTATACAAACATTCTATTTCCTCCCCCCCCCCCTTGTCAGCATGAGAAAATTCGGGCTATTAATCTTTCCCCTGCTCCCTTTAAAACGCCCCGGTATTTCGAGGCGGCCCTTAAATCCTGCACCCAGGATCAATAACTCTGTATGAAGGATGGGACGGCTTCACGTGTTTATTATTTGCCCTTTTCATCCGCCCCTGCAAAAGACAATATCTCTCCAAATGTTATTAATATTGTTGTATTCGGAATGCGCGTGGTAGTTAATGACGGAGCGCCCCTCGTCTTGACAAGCAACTCAACCCCCTCCCACCACCCGACTGCAAACGAGTTGGTGAATGATAAATGCAAATCGTCTGGGGAAATTGACGACTTGTGTACTTTCGACTCTTCCGAATGAATAGCTTTTATTTTAAGTACTCCCTTTTAGCCGGGACGTGCGACTTAAAAAATTGTTTTTTTGTGTATGTCTAGAAAAAAGATTCCGCCGCCCATTGTTATAGTTTCACCAGGGTTTGTCTTTCTTGTTAGAATATCAAGTATAGGCTTTGTGAATGGTTAGTTATGAATTCCATTCTCTTGCTTTGCTGGATATTACTAGATTTTTCTTGGGACATATCATTTTCTTCGTCCGTATGAGGGTCCCCATTATCTTCCTTCCTCAGTAATTAGGAAACTCAGAAAATGCTGAGAAACACCATTTGTATTTTTGTTTTGTGACGTCATTTCTACACAATTCCAATTTTGTTCTATGTCATTTAACTCAGAAAAATCTGGCTTATACAGTACAAAATTACGGCTACATTTCTTTTTCTAAATGTAGCCGAAGTTTTTTACTATATTTTTTATATACTCATGTTTATACCAGCTTTTTTTCAGTCATTGATAACCACTATACAAATAAAGCGCTGAATTTAAAAAAAAAAAAAAAATTATCTCCAAAAATTAATCTCACATAGTATAATAATTTATTCCATATAATATTTGATGTAGATAATATTGAGTAAATATGGTTACACATTTTTCCATTTACATATTTTTGACATTTTTATGCCATTTCATCACTTATGGAATACCAATTTTTACTATTTAATGCAAAACGATTTTCCTTTTCGGTGGTTTTTCCACTCAGAAATACTCTAAACTTCTCATACACACGGTCCTTGACATTAACTTAACGCCTAGTATTTATTTATTTGTTCTGAAAAACCTTTGCACACGCTGTTTCATTAAAACTGCGATTTTCAATGTAGACACTTTTTTGAATGATTTACTATTAAACTTGTAATACTCTGTATTATGCTTCTTTCCCTTTATACGTCTATTACATTTATATATTGCTTATTCGCAATTTGAGTTTCTGCCCTTTATATTTAATGCTAAAACATTTTTTTTTCTCGTATTATGAATTCAGAGTATCTTCGATTCATAAATATGCAATGAACAGTCCATTCTTTATCTTTATTTATCCTTTTGAATTACATAACAAAACAGTAGAAACAATATGTCTATATATGGCTTCACTTTTTGGTATTTTATACTTTAACAAACTTGTGTAACTGTTGTTAAAAATGCTCGGAATTTTTTTCTGATAAACTTCGTTAGAATTTATATTTTATCCCCTATTTTTAAATTGTAGTTTTCTTGGTCTTTTTTTCCTATCATTATTCAGTCGAAGTTATTGCTAGATAATATTCCTTTGATGTAAATTCATTTCTTAATTATTTTTACGTGCACATCGTTAATGATGATAACTCTTCAGTAAAAAAATTACTCTAAAAATCATAAACTAGTTTATCTTTATTTATTTATTTTAAAAATATCTAGAAACCGGGAAAAGTCTAAAACATTTTCAAATTATCTATTAAATTAAATGCTCAAAAGACATGCATATAGAAAAGATACATAATTCGAGTTTTTTTTTAAAAAAAATTCTTTCACATTACGACTAAAATTGTAAGCAAACCAATTGATTTAAGTTTATTTACTTTTATGTTGAAATGCGAGTATTTTTTCATTAAGAAGATAAGGGTATTATTGTATATTCTTATCATATCTCTTTGCATTGCTGTATATATATATATATATATATATATATATATATATATATATATATATATATATATATATATATATATATATATATATATATATATATATATATATATATATGTATGTATGTATGTATGTATATTTTAAATAAATTTTTGTAACTCCTGGTGCAACCAAGAAAAACTGCTAATCTTTGTTTTTATCCGTTTGACCTGTTTTTTGCTATTAATTGCAAGAATTTTTTTTTTAAACTTCACTAATTTTTACTTTCTATATGATATAATATTCTATTCGAAAATTTAAACTCTAAAATTATTTTATACAATGACTTGATTGCTTTTATCAAACTGATAAATCTTTAATATTTAGATAAAATGTTTACCTTACTTAATACCCCAAGTATTGCAGCTATTTCAATATTAATTACAACACACAAGAAAAAATCAATATATTATCTTCTGTTAAAAAATCCTTGTAAAGGGAAGTTCAACTGCTAAATTATTTTACAGTACAGATGTCTCTTACTAAGAAAGCACTGAATGAGGTTAATGGTACGGAGATAGTTACCAAGAAATTGTGCCTGTGGAATTTTCTTTATTTCTGTTGTGTGCAGTCATTTTTGGGGTAAATGTAGGCTTGCATGCATTTTTTTCCTTTTGAACGGAAACCTCAAGATCTAGTCTCACGCCTTAACATAATCTTAATGACCATTCCTTTTCTGTCCCATCTATTATTACGGGTAGGAGTTTTCTTAGTCCGTCTTTGTTCCAAGGCAGCCATTAAGATTCCCTTTATGATGGGCACTTGTTTCTCTATCCCCACTGCACTCTCCGCCAAGGTTAACAGCCAATGAAAATCGGGATCCATTCCTTTCCATTGCTGACTGCATGAAATTTCTTTTTTATGGGCTTGAAATAAACTAAATATTGATTTTTCTGGAAGTCACCGCTGAATGATATTTTTATAGCTTCTGTATATGTATGTATGTATATATGCAATTTACATTAGATTCTATCATGTCATTAGTAGTTTTCTAACAGTTACTATTATAAAAGTACGTATCAATTCATTTGAATATTTATTTCCTTTATTTTGCTAATTTTAAATTCAGAGTAGTACACAGAAATGTTTAATTGGTTTTTAGCTATAGCAGCAGCGGTTTATAACTCTCGCATTCTACTTTACTAATAAAAAGTGTAATAACGCATGTTCCTAAAGTACCATTTGAATTAGACGGTTACTGCTGACACTAAATGCTTTTTTTATTTTTATTTAATTTTTTTTATTCAGTACTTTTCAAAAATATTTGGTTATTAAATGTTAAAGATTTTGGTCCCTTACATTTAAATAATAATTGTTGGAGAATTAGAACTCTTTAATGAAATGGAAGCTTTTCTTAATCATCGAAATATAGTAAGATTCATCAAAGCACAGAAGCTTCCAAGGCTCGGTCATGTTGAGAGACCACTGAATAACCGATTGATTGATCTTACATTGGAAGTCCGTGTGCAGTTGGCCAAGGGACAGACTAATGGAAAGGTGGTTTGATGATGTCTTGAACGGCATAAAAACCTTATAAGTCTCCAGCAGTAAAATGAGATCAAAGAGCTGTCTGGAAAAATATTGTGCAGTAGTCTAAAGCTCACCGTAGGCTGTAGCGCCAATAAAGGAGAAGAAATGTAAAAGAAATTATAATTTGTTATTACATTTAATTTTGAATTGATTTTTTTCTGGATTACAAACAAAATATGGAATGATTTTTTTTTCTTTTACCTAACGTTATGCTGACGCAATTTAATGAACATTATATCCATGTAAAACCCCTAGTTTTGCAATGGTTGATTCCAAAGCTTTTAAACACACTCCTTGAAAACTCGAAAATAACTTTCATCTTGAAATAAGTCAGAAAGAATCTGAGATCTTTTCCGTTCGTAAATTTTAATCTCTGAATCGCAGAAGGGGCAATCAAAGATGCAGCTACAGCTATAATGGGCAGGACCTAACACTGCTCTTAATTCGCAAATACCATTAGTTCCTGGGATGTGATGAAATATTCAGAAACCGTTCCTGAAGATAGGAAGCTAGCCTAATCCTCTCGCTCCCCTCACCCCGACGTTCCCTCCCTTTGTAGTTTGTGCCAGGGACGGAAATTAATGCAATATTAAATAGCATTTATTGCGTCAAAACTGACGCAGCCTCCTTAAACGACGAAGCTCGAAATAAAAGCAAACAAGATATTATCTCCGCTCTGTCTCCTGTGGTCATGGTCTTGATTGTCTCGCGCGCCATCGATTAGATTTTCCAATTAGAATAAAGAGATTTAAGGGTTTCGCTTATAGAGGAAGAGATGATAAAGGAAAAGAGTTTCAGGTGCAAGAGCACCAGCAGACACTCAGGGATGGGTGCATTAACTCGCTGAGTACCCGTTGCATGGAAGTTTTTTTTCTGTACTAGTGTTTTCTTTAAAACCTGGCACTTTTCCCCATTGTGGTTATTAGTTAACTTATTTTGACTTGAAATTGCTCATTTTGCTTGTTCATTGGTAGTTCTTCTCAGATTGATTGACACAATACCAGTTTTCAAATGCATATAAAACAGAAAGTTTGATGTTGATTTGAGTTTAGTAAGTTTTTTATAGACATTAAGACGAGGGATTTACACGCGTAAATATAGAATTTTCAATTGTTTATTTACATATGGCATTATTAGATCAGAATATTAGTATATACGGTTCAAAAGCAATATTTTGGATTTTTATGACACGCATATAATGAGAATCTCTCACCCCTTTATAGTCTTTTAATCGCACATAAAGCAGGAATTTTGTTATTGGTACTTTTGTGTGATGTCACTAGATTAAGTATAACATAAATATTTATGCTTCAATAGCGTTTTAAACACATGTAATTCGAGAATTTCTGTGATGGGTTTCTCTATAAACTTAAAACGGAATTTTAGTTGCTTGAATTCTTTTATGTAAGTGAAAACATAGTTTTACGCTTGATTTCTTTCATGTGAAATTAAATTTTGTGCGAACATAAATTTTAATGTTTTAAAAGAGTTTTTATACGTACCTCAAGCCAGAGCTCTACAATTAACTATTTACTGTATTGAGAGCATTGAATCGTTAAATTTTAAAAATATCATTCAAATTAAAAATGAATTGTGGTTTACTACGTAAAGTGTAAAATTTCGCACATATAAAAATTGCTTGGAATAAATATATATCCACAATTATATAAATATATATATTGCATAATTCGATTTCTGTAATAAATGAATATTTAAATAAAATTCGATTTTTATTTAGAAAATCTATATTTTTCTTTAAACGGTATTATTTTAATGAAATTTATATATTTTCAATGATTCTGAAAATTTTTTTGTTTGTCCCCATGAATTCAAGTTATCGAGAGTTGATTTTATGTTAATGTACGAAAAAAACTTAAACATTCTACAAACTCCATTTTTAGGTTGCTCCATAAAAATTGTAGGATTGTAGCATATTTGTTAACGTATCACAAAAGACTGCTGTAACGTCTTTCACCCACAGGTTGCCGCATTCCACTGCAGCGATTACAGCTAGAGCGAAGTTGCGATTATGCAGTCCCTTTTGTTCGCAGAAGCCCGTGCTACGAATATCAAGTGTAAGCTTTGAAAATAAATAATAATCATAAAAAAAGAAAAGAAAAGAAATCTGCTGTTTAGCTAACTTTCGCCACTTTAACTTGGCATTGAAGACGTTTCTTTTTTAACTCTGCATCAGACGCTCTCACCCCAAATGACCATCCCTCCTGGAAAAAAATAATAAATAAATAAATGAAAGAAAGAAATCGTACAACCGTCATTTACAGCTTCTTTTGTTCCATTTGGCTGGGACCTTCTCTTTCTTGCTCACAAAAGCTGGCGAAAAGAATCGAATACAGACTTCCTTTGATGCGTCTTGTACGCCAGAAAAAATTATAAAGAACGCACAAAAAATTAACTACGATTTTTAATGGTTCATCCCTTTATCCAGTTCGTTCATTGAAATCGAGTCGGACTTGCTATTTGCCATAACGACGTTAACTATCAGTTTTTGTGCTTTGTCCGCCGTTTCTCTGTCTTTATTATTATTATTAATGTTGTAAGTTTTCTTTAAGATTTTTAGAGAAAAATGCTGACACAGAATATTTGTTCTTATAAATGTTTGCATTTTAAGAGACTGCTTTGAATAAAAACATTTCACCTGCCAATGTTTATTTGTTTGGTAATTGAAGTCAAAAGAACAGTGTCGAATTTCATTAGCACGATCCATTTTAAAACCACAAAAATAAAAATTCGTTTTTTTGAACCTTTCTTGTCATATTAATTATAACACCAGATTTTAACAATATATGCTGATATAAAGTATTTGGCATTTTATGCGGGGAAAAAAACTGTTGATTTATTAAGATTTTATAAACATTAAAGAATGTCCCATTTTTAACAAAATTTACGAAAAAAAAAATTTCAAATTGTATCGGAATTTCACTGGAATTTTAAGATACTCAGCTTTTTTTATTTATTATTTTATTTTGATAGTTGCTTTATCAGTATTAAACGATTAAATGTCAGAGTTATTGTCAAACGTAACTTATTAACTGTAAAAGGGTAATTTCATTCAAGGTTAGGCTTTTGTTGTGTCGCTTCACTATTTTAAATGGAATTCAGCCGATTCCAAACTTGATGCATGTGGACTTCAGTTGAATTTAGTAGATGGTTCAATTCAGAGAATAATTTTTTTAATTTTTATTTTGTAAATGATTGCCACGATTAATTATGCGAAAAATGAAATGTCACAGCAGTCACAAATAGAACTTTAAAAGCTCATCATATTTCTTCAGTATTCAGTGTTCATGGGCAATATATAAAGAAACGTGGTTGGAGTCGTAAGTTTATCTTATGCAAATAAGAGAACACGAATAAATATAAAACATTTTCTCATACTCCATAAATGGCAGAAAATGAAATGGTTGGAAAACGAAATGGAATAGTTTAAAAAAAAGAATTTATATTTTCGTATTTCTATTTTAGAAATGATTGCAACGTCGGAATGCCAGAGAGCAATTATATGTTTGAATTTTTGTGTATTTGTGTGGAAGTATTTTCAAATTTAATGTTGAACACTTAGACCAAAATTGTTTATCGTAAGAAAACTAAATAATTATATAATGTTGTTGTTTATGCTGTTAAACATTTCAAAAATGTTTTTTTTTGTTTTAAATTTAATATATATATATATGAAATATAAATATGCATTATTTCAAATGTATATGTATTCGACTGAAATACATTTTTATATTCTTGCCATTCATAATAAGTAATTACTCTTTTATGTTTTTCAAAACTGGAAAACATTCTTATTCTTTTTTGACCAATATATATCAATTTTGATGTTGCTTTTTAAAAAAAAATAATAATAATAGTTTCATAACATCCATTTTTAATGAGAACTAAATTATAATAAACTTTAGTTTCTTAGGAATTTTCGATTAAAATAACAATATACTTGTCTTTGTCTTCATAAAGAGAAAATAGAATATTAATAACAAAATACCTACAAAATAGTATAAGTATTATTATTATTATGAAAATATAGTTAATTATTGTAAAAATATAGATTTTTCTAAAAATATATATTGATTAAATAATCTCATTGTTTATTTTAAAATATCTAGATAGTTTCAAAATATTTACGTTTTTATTCAGTATAGAACCTGTTTTTGAATGTTATAGAAATGTTACTGTTAAAAAAATTAAATTATAAAGCATTCATTTATAAGCAAATCTTCTAATAGAGACAACTCCTACCATTTTCGTTGAATTAGAAATGAAGCCCCGCATATTTGCCGACAGCCCCTGTCCAATGTGCTATTAAATAATCAGCACCGTCGTTGCTTTGGCTATTACTATTCTATGCAAATTAGTTAAAAGGCTCGCGCGCATTACATCTAGTCAACTTCACGTCCTGTGAATATCTGTCTACAGATTAAATCCATTCTCTCCAATTAGTTTTGGAATAACCTTGCCCGAGAAATATAAATTGTACCAAAGCTTCTCCCGGCCGTTTATTTTCCAATTGTGCGTGGATTACGCAACAGTAGCGCATTCTATACTCTGTGATAGGTTAAAAGATTATTTAATTCAGTCCTTGAGAAGAATGGCAGTTGCTTAAATTGGCGAGAATAGTTTTGAGGAAAATGTTTTCCTATTATATGGTTTTTGGTAAATAGAATTTAAATTACATTTTTCCTGATTGTGTGTTAAAAGATGTAAAATGACCTAGATTGTATTGTTTGAGATATAGATGGAGTTTTTTCGAATTATGAAATTGCTATCTAGTTTTTATTTAATGGAATTTCCCCCAAATGAAATGAAAATCTGTAAGGTGTATCACTTTGTGTCATCGTACCTGGATGCTGGTTTATTATTCTACTCTCACTTTTTGTCCAGAAGGATATGAACATTGGGATTAACGGTTTCAAATATATTCGAACTATTACGAATTTTTGTGTTTCTGCACTCTGTGCCTTTTAAGATGGGAATCGAATTCATGAACTGCTGAACCAAAGACCTGAGTACTGATTGTTGATCTTTTAGTTCGATTTAGAAAATTCATAAAGTTTATGCTAAAAATGGTAACTGCAATTCCTTACTTAATATAACTTAATATTTTACGTAGATATAACAGATCGAAAAATAATATTATAATTTTTTAGTTTAATTTATGATTATTTATATATTTTTAATTATATATCAATCTAAAATTGCGCTTTATTAGTAATATTTTACTCCTGCATAATATCAACTGAAAGATATCATGCCTAGGTGAACTTCTAAAGCCCCAAATTTTCATAAAAAGTTGAAAATATTCGTTTAATTTTTAGAAAATTGCATTGAATTTTTCATTGAGGAAAATGCGGGGTTTTTTTTCCCCTCCCTTCCCCTATCTTTGGCTAGAGTTTGTATCTAAAACTAGTATTAGCTCAGATTACTCATACGTTTGTTAAATAAAATGTGTAATTTGAATATATTTTTGTTTGTAATTTTAATTTTACCACGTGTATCCTTCTTATAAAATGAATTATAATTTATTTGAAAATTATTTTCTTATAATTTGTTATGAAAAAATTCTTAGATTATTAATTATATTAAAGCCTTTTGTGATCTTATAAATGAGAACATCTTGCATTTTTTTTTTTTTTTTTTTTTTCCATTTCCTGAATTTATTCTGAACATTTGAGAATCTCTTAAGACTGGAAGCCTACCTTGTGAATCTTAAAAAATATATGTATCTCTCACGGTTATTTTTACACCGATATAATCTTCACGCAGAATAATTAAATAATCTTGAAATTAATCCTTAGACAGAAATTATTTATAAAATAATTCCTCAGCTGAAATGTGGTATTATTTTCATGGATTGTTTTAAAATTACATATTTTTAGTTTAGAGGAGTCTTAGTAATTTTAAAATAGATTCCTTTATTATATTTATACTATATGCATTGATTTTTGTGTAGAATATTTTAATTGTTTTAAAGCACATGAATTAGAAGCGTAAAATTAAATGACTATAAGCGTAAAATTTCAAATGTAATATGTCACACAGGAAACAATATTTTTAAGCTTTTGATTCTATTTATAGGAAAAATGTATTCTGTACCTACATTTACATGCTTTTAATTTTAGTAAAGATTCTTTTAATTATCTTGGAATTAATTATAAAACATTATGTTCCGTGTAGATATGCAGTATTGTGATTACTTATAGTATGGAAGTCCGTATGTCAACATGCATGTTACTAAATCGTCTTGGAACGTTTTAAATTTTTTATTCAAATTCGCTAGTGATTCTAAAATAACTTCTACTTATTTGTGTGCAATTTTCTTCATGAATAATATTTAATTTTATTATTAACGTATTATTGAATGATATTTTAAAAGATCAATTCTAATGTTTGGTAAACAGGAATTTTTTAGAATTTATTAAATTTTTAGTTCGGATTCGTAAGTGTGGTTATAGAAAATATTATTAATAATTATATAAGCGTGGAGTTATGATGTAGTATGAATGATATGATGTTATGGAACTTCTTAAGTATTTTGCTTGAATTCTTCTCCCCCCCCCTTCCGTTTTGTCGAACTCAGATTCTAAAAAATATTAGTAAATTATATTTTATCTGCATATATTCGCTATTCAGAATAATTTAATTACCTCTCATTGTGTTCATTATAAAACGGTGTAAAAACGAGTTTGGAATCAGTGGGCACATTGCTTTGAAACTTTTTTTAATTTTTTGGTTAAGATTCGTGAATGGGTCTTAAAAATATTATTTTATTATACTTGTATGTAAGCATGTGTGAGTTGCCATGGAGAATATTTCATTTGTTTTGGGATTAATTGTTAAAAACGCAAAGCTTGAAGTGCACTATAACTGAATGTATTGTTTTGAAATCGAAATCATTGTCTTTACCCAAATGACCGTGCGAAGTAAAGTCTGCTCCCGAGTGTTCTTTTCCAGTGACCATTAAAAGTTAAGATAGCTCTTTCTTTTTCATTTTTGTGGGCGCCTCGGCCACAACATCCTGTTTGGAGGTGCAATTTTAATCGCAATTTTCCACAGCTGTCATGATGATCGCTGGTTCTTTTGTAGAACTTCTTGTCCTGCTTTGTTCCCAAATAGCCATTAGAACCTCTGTAATTCGCACCGTGTCGTTGTTCCTTTTTATCCCTCCCCCCAAATGGAACTGCGAGTGGGCTTGGTTAATATCATTTTGGCTGTTCCCAGAAGAAAGCGCAAAAGGAATAAAAAGAAGTAAACAAGAACAAAAGGAAGCGTTCGAATTTTTCGACGAGTCATATTTGCCCAGTTGTTAACTCTTCAAAAAGGACACCTTTTCGCCATTTTCCGCGCTGGGAGAGTGGTTCTTTTGCTATTCATCTAGGCTTGCATTTCATTACAGAAATAAAAACAGAAATAAGAAGCCCGGCATTTCTTCCTGCACCCCTCTACTCCGTGGAAACAAAAACACGGGCAACACAAAACGATTATTGTTTTGTAGTTGCTCCTCTGCCATTTGCGTTTTGACTTTAATCGTCAGTGGAGGACAGGATCATCATTGCAAACAACAGCTGCATAGTTCATCATATTTTTTTTTATTTATTTCCACCAAGGGTGGCTGTGTTGCGCCCCCCCCCCTTTATTTATTTATTATTATTATTTAGAGCCATGTAGTATCATGGAATAGTTGGCACATCTGTCGAAGGTTAACTTTCAATGCCCATGCTTCATAAATTTTTTCTATTCTTCTGAAATCACTGCTAGGGGAATGTATGATAGTGTGATTCATTCCCCAGGATCGACTTATTGTTGATAGAGTACACAATGGGCTCTTCTGCCTATTATTGCTTGCATGAATCTTAAATGTTTTCCTCCTTTAAAAATAGTCTTATATTTGCATTTTAATGGCAAATGAAATGTACAGATTTTATTAATCTGATACGTTGTATTTCATTTGTACTTTCTACTGCACTGCTTTTTGTTAACATTTAAAAATGTTAACAAAGCCTTGTAATTATTTTTATAGTCATTCACATTTTTTCCTTATAGATTCTTGTTTGTAAATTTATTTTGAGAATTTCATATAATAGATACTTTTATTTAGAAGGATATTTTGATATTTAAGATTATTATTAAGGATATATATATATATATATATATATATATATATATATATATATATATATATATATAAAAGCATTTATTTATGATGTAGAAGTATTTTATAAAGCGCTTATGAAATTGCTATTATTCTTGAAACATTTATGAGTTTAGTTTAATTATTATAGTTTTCTATTCATTTCCCATTGTTTAATGAAGTATACGTCGTGAAAATAGTTTGTAGTAAATTTTACATTCCAATAAAATGCTCATCATTCTACCAATATTTCTGAAAATCCACAGAAGCCAAAAGGTTTGAAGCGACTCATAAATATGGAAATAAAAAATATCGTCTACAAATGAGACCAGTGGAATTAGAAATTGAAAATAAAAAGTATGAATTAATTAAAATGTGAATGAAATGAAGATAAACATGATATATTATGAATGAAGCAATTAGAAAGAAAGTGAGAATAAAGTAAAAATACAAACTTTATATTTATTTAAGTCTAGAAAAGATTCTGTATAGATTCAAATATATTGTTAAAAATAATGTAAACATAAAAATATTTTAACATAAAAAATAGACATGTTATGATAAAATTCGCTTATTAAAATTAATTTTTATACATAAATCAGAATGAAATGAAACAAATAAGTGTAGAAATGAAGGGAAATTAAAAAATGCGTGAATGAAATGTTATGAATGAAAATTAGAAATAAAAACTATTTTTCGACTTTTCATATATAAAACGCTTGAATAATGTTTGCTGTTTCAAATTATTTAGTGCCAGTAACAAATGATGTTAAATATATTTCAACAATCGATCGTTTGAATAAAATAGATTATTTATTATTATTTTGTTAGATTCCTATATTACTCTTTTAATCGAATAAGTTAAAGGTACATTAATCAGGATTAACAGAACATTTTTAATTCAGTTGTTGAAAAAAAACTTACCATTAACAAACAAACGTGGTATGTTTTCTTGTTAATGAGCTTCAATAAAAAAATATTCATCATTTTACCAGATATACCCGCCAGTAAAAAAGGAAAGCAGTCAGAATGTTTTATTTCGTTCTGGAATTCGGATCTGTGGAATGCTAATATTTGTCAAAAGCTGAAGTAGGAATCATTGAGGTGCGCGAAGGCTTCGCACGCGTTTAATTATTTCTAAATGATTAATTGATCCCGGAAACATTCCAGAACCTTTCGGCGGGTTCGTTTTCCAAAACCATAAAACCCATTTCGCAGCCATTCGTCACTCCTCTCATTATCCGCATAATGGAGCTTTTAAACACGGCGGTTTACAGTTAACTTTTGTGTTTACATTTATTTAATTAAAACTGGCGATGTGTTATTTCGGGGGTTCCTCTTTTAGAAATCATGCAGTAATTTACGGCTTTCCAGATGAAAGCTGCTTCATCAAGGAATATGGTTTTTATTGGCTTATGTCTGCAAAAATTTTATTATTTATCTATATTTATTATTATCAGCCACTTTCAGGAATTTGGTGATGTAATTGACCGATAGTTTTATGTTCTAAACAATTTTTTGAAAAAGATATTAAAATTTACAACTGATTTGAGAAAAAATGTTATCTTAAGTCATACTTTCCGCGTTTAAAGAATTTCAAAAGCAATATTAAATTGCATAAAACTGTTTGATGACAATATTTTGTAATGACAATAATAGTACTTTGTATTCTATTTGGCTGCATAGAGTTCTTTTTAATTATTATTGCAATCAATTTCAATCAGTGTAAAATTTAAGAGACTGCAAAAATTCATTTGTTTTATCGAAATTTCAATGCGATGAAATTTATAAGTCTAATGCTGTTAGAACAAAATTTGTGGTTGCTCCTCATTTTGACTGAACTTTTAGGTTTTCCTTTAATGAGATAAATTTCACTTTAATGAAATTCGAATATAGATATTATTTATTTCATTTGAATAATCACATCAAGATCATGCACTCTGAGTTCTTTAACTGATCAATATGGCATCAGGTGTTGTGCTGTAACAACACCAGCTTTTTGACATTTCAAGTAAGAATGGGATTTCTATTAATCACACAAAATGACGGCCACTTGACTTCTATAATTTATCATTAACAAACAAACATGGCTTAAATCTAGGATGAAGAATTCATAAACTCTATTGCTTTTAATACGTAAGTAGCATTGTCCGGTCAACTATTTCAACTGTTCTATTAGCGACAGAATTGTCTTCTAGTTAATGGGATTGGTTAATAATCGTATTATAATGAAACCCTGTGACAAAAGTAGTTACTAGGCACCGACTTCGGTTTCCATGGCTACAAGAGCATTTGTAGACTTTATACTTCTGCAAAAGCTTCCTTTACGTATTTCTGTAATTTATATTTATTTCTTCTGTCTGAAAATATTTGAAAATATCAGAAGTTATATTGCCTCACTAGAAACGATTATAATATGTTACTTAAAATAAATTTGCCCATGAGGACGGAATATGGATTGTTTCTAGTACTTAACGTAATACTCGTAAGTGAAACTTTTCCTTGTGTACTGTATTTGTTCCTTATGAGAAGTTGTTGATATGGAACATGAGTTTTAATGTAGTTAAAAAAAAATGTATGATGAATAAAAAAATCCTAATGGATTCAATGGGATTCATTGGTGAAAATTTGCATTATATTGTCTAACAGTATATATTACTGTTTTATGTCCATAATTTCTCATGAGAATATTGATTTAATTGTTTTCTTTCGATATGATTGGTCAGATATTAATCTTTTATTTTTTCATTTCAGGTATGGTCGTCTCCAGAACATGTGGATTAACTGTCTGAGCAATGTCCACCTCATTTGAATGCCGGAAAAAGCTGAGATCCTGAGTGGATCCAGTCCAAGATGCCTTTAGTTACTTACACCCAATCCGAAGAGGAGGATGACGAGCAAGTTCGTTGTCCTCCTGGAAGACGCTTGGGAAGAAAGAGGACAGAATCCAGTGGCAGAAGCCAGTCTACCTTCGTCAACGTCTTTCACACCGTGCTGGTGGTGGCATGGGCGACCAGTATTTGCCATGCACAACACGAAGGCTCAGTTGTGGCGTCGTATCGGACTTATAACGACTCCATCAACTTCACCCACGTAGTCGTGGACTATCAGACGGGACGTGTATATGTGGGTGCTACCAACTGGCTCTACCAGTTCAATTCTAGCCTGGACGTTGAGGCTAACGTAAGGACTGGACCGGTGGAAGATAGCATTTTATGCTTTCCCACAGGCTGCTCTGACCAGCAATTGTCTACCGTCAATAATGTGAATAAAGTGCTAGTCATTGATCACGACGCGAACATGCTGATAGCTTGCGGCAGCGTGCACCAAGGTGCCTGCCGGAGACATTCTCTTCAGGACATTGGCAGCCACGAGAAGTTGGTGCCTGTTCCGGTGGCAGCCAATGACGAAAACTCCTCAACGTATGCCTTTATCGGCCCTGCTCGATACTCGGGGTTATTGCCTTCGAGAGTCTTGTACGTGGCGACGACGAACAGCCGCCTGGGGCCTTACAGGGACGTTGTTCCGGCGATCTGCAGCAGAAGCCTGGACAACAATAAGCTCTTCACCATCATCGAGCGTTCCTTCTCGTCCATTGCGCGCGTGGATGTGAGCTTCCATCTACGCGACTACTACCTAGTGAACTACGTGTATGGATTCCATTCCGGCGATTACGTATACTACGCCACCGTGCAGCGCAAGTCTCACCTCAGGGCCCTTGAAGAGTGGGGCTACATCACCAGGCTGTCGCGCGTGTGCGTGTCCGACGTCGGCTACGACACCTACACCGAGGTGACACTGCAATGCTTGGGGGAGGATGGTACGGACTTCAATCTCTTGCAGGATGCTAGCGTGGTAAGAGCGGCTGGTGACTTGGCTGCCGATTTGAGGGTGGATCCCGGTTCTGATGTTCTGGTGGGCGTTTTCGCGGCCAGTAAGGATCATACGACGCGCCCTGCTACTCATTCGGCCGTGTGTGTGTTTTCCTTGGCTGAGATTGAACAAAGATTCACGGAAAATATTCACATGTGCTACAATGGGAGTGTCCTAACAAGAGACATGGATTACATAGCCGGAAGCATCAACCAGTGTCCTGAACCAGGAGTAAGTTTCATTCTTTTAAACTTTCGTTATATATATATATATATCTTTAAATAAGGAAGGATTTCTGTGTGAGTCTCTTTTGATTTTGCATTAAAATATAAGCATTACTAGGAATCGTGCTTCATCAGAAAAAAAGCTTTTTATTTAGAGCAGTAATTCGCAACTTTTTTTCCCCACAGCGCGCGTTAATGATTTTAAAATTTGGCGGCACACAAAGAAAAAAATAAGTTTTAAAGTTGCTTATGTATAAGACATTGTGTGAAGTATATTATGATAATAATTTTAAATATGTGTGAAATAATATAGTTTACGTTACAAAAATAGCAAAACGCTTATTACTATACTTGTAATAAAAAATACGAATGATTTTTACCACATTCATTTCCAAAATGTCGCGGCACAGTGTCAGAATCATTAATCATAAATACTAGTCAATTTAAAGATCCATCGGTATAAAATTCCGCTACAAATTTTAACAAAAATGAGCGATAAAAAGATTTTCTGATTGAGTGTTAAAGTTATTCTGTAAGAATAAGATTAATTTTACTCTTTTTATAGCCTATAATTTTATTTCATTAAAGAACTTTGCAATACAGTTCAATGAATCATTAAAATTGTAACTTGAACAATAAATGCACACTACCTCACTCTAAATCACGTATCTTTTTCAATATCTTTTTCATGTTAAAGTAGACACATGATAAAATACAGTCGCCATTATCAAATAACATTAAATCACATCTACTTAGCTGCAAAGAGCATTCATTTTGCATGTTATAGAAGCTAAACACTTTCAAATAATTATGCTCTTAGTAATTTTTTCCCCTTTAAAATCTGTAGTTATTTTCGTAATTTATGGTTTAATTTCTAATTATTTGGAATTTTGTTCTTGATAATAGCGTTCTCTGCACAAATACCCGTTTGCTAATTAATTTCATTCAATTAATCCCAAAACTATGTTTATGCTTATTCCCGGATTTAAAGAATTCTAGTAACTTCCCTTTATTGTTTTATTATTACACGTGGCGATGAAATTATAGGCAATTGATGAACATGATGTAGGCTTCCAAATCGTGCTATCAAAAAAGCAATGAAAAAGCTATAAACGGATTCGCGATTAAAAAAATATATATATATTCAATTTATTCTTTTTATTTCCTTGCTATAAATTCTGCTTTCTATCTGTAAGAACTAATATAGATATACTTGGAAATTCTTCCAAAAACATCACATTTATATAGATACATTCTATTAGAGGAAAACAAGTTTCCGATTTCAGAAATATTTGAATATAAATGCCTAGAAATTGATATACAAACGAGAGCGGCAATAAATTTTATTTTTAGCTTTTTGTGTGAGTTACAGTTCTCAACATAAATCATTATATTTAAAGAAGAATCTAAAATATGATTAAAATATCTTTATTATAAAATACATTTTTGGTAGAATTGAATTCTTCTAACGTGTTGTTTGTAGATTGTAGAATTTATTTTTAGTATTAGAATGAATTTTAGTTACGTTGAATAAGAATTGTATTTCTAACTAGAAGTGTATTTATTTCCAAAACCAAATAAAAAATTTATCTTTTATAAATTGTTTCAATATTTTAGAAAAACTGAAATCGTTAAGAAATGCAACTTTTTTTAAGACAAATATTTTAAATCTTTTACTTAAAAAAAGTTGCATTTCTTAACGATTAGACAAATATTTTAAATCTTTTACTTATATATTTGTAATATTGCGTTTTATAATGACAAATAACCGAAGTGTGTCGTTTTAAAAATTAAATTTGTTGCGAGCTTATTTGGAATGCAAATTCATCTCATGAAACAGCGATATATTATTTTATTTCCACTTAAATTTCAACAAGTCTGTCCAATATATATAGTTTTCTAACTGTATTACAATAAGCGTATAGTATCACATTTTCAAATCATGTTATGTCATACCATTTAGCGTTTCAAATATACGAAGCGTATTTCTTTTACAAGGTTTGATTCGCGCAGGGGAGAAAACTGGAAAACCGTGTTCCAAATTTTGATGGTTACGCTTGTAAAAAGAAGAACATTATTTTCATCTTCTGCTGTTTAACAGTTTACGATTAAAAAAATATAAAAAAAGTTGTATTTTATATTGTTGTCACTATTTCTTAGTGTATTTGAAGATTGGATGAATGTATTCCTATGGCACAAAAATAACCGAGTTCATATTCAGAGTTGTAAAAGCAATAAATTAATGCGAAAAGTTGATTATAAATAATGTTTTTAACCAAACTACTATTGTCTGGGACATCAGTCCCGTTTTCATTATAATTTATTCTGTAGTGTTTTGATCAATATAATAAAAATCTAGGAAACATAATCAAAGATTTATATTAATTTTAGAATGCATAAATGACTATACAAACTAACTAGATTAAAGCGAAACTGCAAACTTCTTATCTTATTTGTGTGTGTATTATTGAATTATATTAAAATAATGATTTAAGCATTTTTTTGTTTCGATTCCTTGATAACAAGTAGATGTCAATCTTTCTTTCGAGCATTAGAATGGTATGTAGTAAAAATTCGTCTGACTTAACCCATTGATTTCATTTAACTGAAGAAAGAGATGCATTGTTTTCCTTTTTTTCGTAGTTTACCGAATGCCCGATGACAAAAGAGTGAATTATGCTTGTGTATAACGAAATCTTTGTCGACATGCATTTATTTTGATTAGAATGCAGCTGACTTCCATCATCTATTAAAACTTCTTTTGTTTCTTTTCCTCTGGAATCCTCACTCCGATTCTTTTGTTCTGAGTTTCAAGTTTTGATAATAGAATACAAATGGAATCCCCATTATCGTTTTCTATCAGACAGAAGTTTGTTTTTGTTTGTTGGCTACTTGAATAGAATATTCGAATGTGAAATGCAGTAAACCTAAAACAAAATGCTGATTGGATTGTTTTTGGACCTTGGCTCTTTTTAAAAATATATACCGGAAATATATTCAGTCTTTGAATATAGAATTCATCATTAATTTAGAATAATTTTTTGGGGATATTATAATGACTTTCATCATTTTTAAAACCAGCATTGTGTCCTTTTGCTGTTATTAATGAACATTATAATCATTTGTTGAGGATTTTCTAATCTGTTGACTTTCATTTTTTCCCCCTACTTATCGTTAATCTTGGAAAAATTAATTTTCTCTGAAATTCCGCATCTTTTGAAAACTGAAAATCTGCTCTTGGGAAATGCAATTTTTCTTTATGGAAACTTAACTTTAATAAATAACAAATTGTATTTTACGAAAATAATATAAATGTTTCTCATTACCTATATATAAATTTCTCAATATCCATTCAATGATTTTTAAATATTTTATAAAAAAAATCTTCGTAACTGTTTTGACTGTATTTTAAAATCAAAGAATACCATTGATGTTTTTATGATTTTGATATTTGAGTACCCTTTTCTTTAATTTTCCATTTTTTAAAATGAGTATCTTGATTTATTGTATATTCTGCTGTTCTTACTTTATTTGCTCTTATTATAATTATTGTATTTTTACTGTATAAATATATTTTTAAAGACTTGAAATTTTGCGATTTACTATATATGCTGTAATTGTTATTAAATAATAAGTTTTTATTAAAAAAATGAATGGAATTTATAACTGAAAATGCAGTAAATATTTTTGATATTGTAAAATAAACACTATTTAAAATCAAACCGAAATTGTTATCATGTAAATGTTATATTTATATTGTCATGATATTATTGTAGCATATAACTTGAAAAAAAATAATTATTGGGGGAATATTAAAATCAATACTTAAAATGTTTAAGCTAGTTTTTCGCACAATTTGCAATTGTGTGTTATCTTTCTTTGTATTTTTTTTTTTTTATATATATTTCTTACAAATGCGAATTAAAAATATTTTTTCGAAAAAAAGGAAGCCTGTTATACGAAAGCTATTTAAAATTTAAAAAAAAAAAAAAAAAAAAAAAAAAAGCTTTAAAACTATCCACGTTTGAAACGTGATACATATTGTACTCTTGAATTAATAATCACATGTGTGTGTGTGTGTAAGAAGTATTAGAATTTAAATAAGCAAAGTTTTAGCTTAACTAACTGTTAGGACCATGATTTTTTTAGTGGAACATCTCTCTCTCTATATATATATGTATATATATATCACTTAATTTTTCTGTGAAAAAATTCTAGATTTGAGCAATGGTGAAACTGTCTCAATTTTAGTTGCACAAGAGCTATTTTTAGTTTTAAATAGTAGTATATGAAGAATTGCTTTTACTAAATATAACATTGCGGGGAAACATTTTAAAACTTTACGTTGTTCAATGTTTTTCTCGAATGTGGAAGAAATAACTTTTGATAACTCCCTAAGGTTGAAATAAATTATTCGAACTACTTTCAAGGCAGGTAGATTTGTATCGCTTTTAATATCGCTGGTTTATGGATCGGCGTGTGCTGGGAGACTCTTATGTTACTGTGTATATGTTGAATATTTACTATTCGCATTTTCGGTTATTATGCTGCTACTTGTGATGTTCATTTTATTTTAACCTGTTGGAATCAGTGTCAGGTCATTGGAATGGGCAATGGTCCGGACTCAGCCTTTCATCCTTTCTGTGGGTCGATAAAACTGAATACCAACCATATTTGGGATCTAAACACTGGGGTTTAGGATTAGGCAGACCACCTAACCGGTACATTCTTCTCACCCAGGGTCCGTGGTCACGAAAACAAATATGGGCACTGAAGGCCTTGTCTCTCTATATGGGCTGTCGTGCCACTGAGTTTAGTTTTGTTTTGGGATCAATATGGCTTATACGGAAAAACCCGTTTGTTCAGAGTGGAAGGATAGTAGTTCGAATCCAGCCAAATTTAATAACAAAAAATGGGTGTTGCGCTTCTGCTTTTAATATTCCTATGAGATTGTGTTTAGTGGTTTTCCAGGTTTCTTTCCTTGCGAAGATGGTCCATTTTCTATGAAATTCTTCACGTAGAGGGCGGAGTAGCAATGTGCAATGAATGCTCAGGTGAATTGTAAAAATGTTACATTATTATATGTGAGAAATTAATTTTTTAACTCGTATTGCATTATTTCAGTTCGGCTAATTTTAAAATTATAAGTTATTAAGTAGTTCATTTTTATTTTATTTTTTTATTTTTTGAATCTAATGTCATTGTCAAATAATTACTAATAATTACTGAAATAGGAACAATGCATTTAATATGATTGATTGTTTTTGTTTAAAATTTGCAAAATAACAAATGATCAAAATTGTGCAAAATAACACCAAATAAAAATTTAACACCTCATAAGGGCTGTCGTAAAAATCGAAAGCTTCTGGAACAACTTTAGGCTTTTTTTTTTTTTCCTCAGCGGTCAATATTTTCCGAGAAAACTGATGTGAGTATGGTGCATTTTTCAAGCGAAAAAAGAAATCATACCCTCAAACATTTTATTTTGGAAAATCTTCCTGATGAGTTGATATAAACACATTCTTTAGTTTAAATCTGTTTTACTACCTATGTTTGCGGCCGCCTTTGTGTGCGGGCAAGTATACAGGGAGCCAACTTCCTTTTGGATTTTGGTCAAATTGTCAGGATTTTCTGCTAACTTCTGGTCGGATATCAGATCTTACGGAAGTCTAATGTGTATTGGCCTTTTCACATCACTTGTTTTCAATGGAGAAGCTATTTGAGCTCGTAACTCTTTAGAACAATCCACTCTTGAGTCATCACTTCTGAAGCTGTAGCTATTTTATGTCATATTGAATATTAGTTTCACATTTGTTGTCTCTTCAGCATTTAGCAAATGATCCAACAATTAGTGTCCTCTGTATTTAGTATGTATGCACATACTTTACAAGTTTTTAGCTCATCCCTAAATTGCTATCAAATATATTATACTGCATTCATTTTATATAATCAATTGAATATTTATTATTTTTGCACGTTCAGTTTATTATTAATTGTTGCACTGGTATAAAAAGAGAGCACATACATCTCGAGGTTGATTTTATAATTAGATTTATTATTTTGACACAGTTTAAAAATGTCTCCAAAAAACATCCGTTCTCTTCAAAATCCCGCTTCACTCCCTCCTGCTGACTTAACGTTAGCTAATAGGAGAAAGCTCTTACCCCACAAGCGCATATATATATACATATTATGTTTCTCTCCCATTTTGTTACTCTTTAATAACCGCTGTTAAAATTGTTAAATTAGATTTTAAGTAACTAAAACTGCTACTCCAAACATTTACTGTTTAAAATATTAAATGAAATTTATATAGTTTCTTTAAAACTTAAATGAGTGCTTCGCGTGTTAAGAGTTAAAATTGTAATTTGCACGCATTCTTTGAATAAAAGATCAAAATAATTCTATGTATTCCTTTACCGTATAAGTCTTTTTAAAAAAAAATTAAAAAAGAATTCAGAGTTTAAAGTATAGCGTACTGCCAAAAATGATATGGAAATATTTATATACATAATTATATAGCTATCAAATTTCAAATGATATTAATTTGTATGCAAAATTTACATAAGAAAATCTGATGAAAGGAAATATGATATTTAGTGTAAAGCATAAAGAGGAAATACATAAAAAGCAAAACTGGAAATGTATTACCCCTGCGAAAAAAAGTGGTATTACCACTATAATTACAACTACTCAGAAATGAATACGTGATTGATCAGATTTATAAGGAGCGCGAGCTATCACTAGAGTTCATTTTTTTTTCACCCGCTGAAATTTTAGCGGAATTTTTGTTTCTTATTTTTTACTCTTCTTCATGCCAATGGAAAATTTCGTCATGTGCAAAACTCGATGGATAATAATCTCTTTCAATTTTGTTGCGCGTTCGCACACATGATTATTAATCGGGGCTGACTACTACTTACGTCATCGTCTGATAATTCTTTTTCAAAACTAAGGCCCGACGTGTAGCTCGTCACTGAGGTTTTTATTCCATTAATGAGGAAATTTCGTGGTTTCATTTTGGATGAATCCGCGGGAGGGAGGAGGGGGCGAGAGTTTCCGCTGCAAATAAAGTAATGGTTAAACTTTTTTTTTTTTTTTTTTTTTTTTTTGTTATAGGTAATTTGGGTATAATATCTATCGATGATTCTATAAATGTATTAAAATGAAGATTAAATTGATATTGATATAAAATAATAACATCTATTTCTTTTAAAAATAATGTAAAGAAAAATAATAATTAAAAAAATTAATTACCGAAATTTGAAAAATTTCAAAACACCGCTAATTTAAAAATAAATTCAATTGTATGAAATGTTCCGAAATAGAATTTTAATTTTTTATCAGTGCTGTAGTTACAATTATATTTTCAGCCATTTAAAATAGATTTGCGTCTTCATTGCATCTTTTTCTAACATTATATTGCATATTCAGTGAAGTAATAATTATAAATAATCTTAATAATTTCCGATTTAGTTTTAATTATTTATTTTCTAAAAACTCGCATTATGAGTTGCTTAGTATAATGTTGGAAATAATCTCTCAATTGCGTTTCATTTTAAAGCTTTTTCTGAAGATGCTTTTCCAAATGATATTCGCATAGTTAAAAATAGTTTTCTTTTTGTGTTCATAAATATTCTTAGCGTCGATTTAGCCTATAAATAAAATTTTTATAATGCAAACTTAAACTTCAATGTTGAAGTATATAGAATGATTTTAATTTGGTATACAAGGGTACAAAAGACTTTACGTTATAATGAAAGCTAAATTTTTCTAATTATGAATCGCCCGTAAACCACAGCATTTTCCATTTATTTTATTTTATTTTATTTATATATTTTTATAAATTTTTATAGCATAAATATTATTTTCTTATTCATCAAAGAATTGTTTTATTTTTACCTTTTTTAAGAAAAAAGTTTAGAATATTAACTAATCATTAATAAATTAAAGAATTTAAAAATGTTGTTCTCATTTTTTTTTATATATTAATTTAAGTGATAAATACTGATCTATTAATGTGCGTGTAAATATGCAACACATGAATAATTGTTTTTCTAATTTTTTTAGCAAAAAATATTTTATATAAATCTAATAGTTTGTGCTAATATTATAATATATTATTATTATAACATTATAAAATATCTTCATATTATAATATCATCGTATATTAAAATATCACCACAGTTGCATGAAAAGATGCATAATTTATGCATTAATCATTTTTATTTTCAGTATAATTTTTTCATTTAATTGAAATACAATTATATTCAGTAACATGCTACGTTGAAAATTTATAACTTTTATTTTTATTATAAAAAAGTTAATATTTTTTTGTTTAATTGTTTTATTTATGAGTTTATTGTTTTGTTATTGTTATTTATTATTTGAATGATTTTTTCAAGAATTGGGAATTTATAAATTTCTTTCTCCTGACAGTTATTTCTTACTGTCTTGCAGAAGGCTGGGAATATACTCAATTTCTGCAATGAAACAGTGAAACTCAATGGATCAGTGCCAATATCATCCTTTGCAGCCATTACATATTCTAACACTACTCTAACAAGTGTGGCAATGGCCACTACTGGTCAACATACAGTTGCCTTTGCTGGAACCGGTGATGGTATACTCAAAAAGGTATATATATTTTTTGATTAGCTGAAATTGGCTTTTAGAATTTTTCTGTTATTGAGTTCATTGCCAAAAATTAGATTTAAAGACAAAAGTTGTGCTAAAATCGCCTAGATGTTCTTAAAAATTCGCTACTTTATTTTAAATTAACATTTTCCAAGTTATATATATATATATATATATATATATATATATATATATATATATATATTGCACACTAAGAGTACGGATTTTCTATGATAAATCATGGCTCATATTTTGCTTGGGTTAAAATATAATTTGACTGTAAAATAAATTTTGCAAAATTTTAATATAAATCCTCTTTAATTAGGTAAGAGTATCAATAAAATGTATAATTTTACTATTTTTTTAAATTTCACTTTTGTTTTTCTTTAGGTTATAAATATTCGACCTTCTTTAACCAAACTGTGTTTTTAGTTCTAAAGGTTTCAATTTTAAAAATGCCGATTTAAGTTTTATGTAGAAAAATAAAAGAAAGTAATTTATTTTTTCTCTTTGTGAAAATTTTCCTTATTAAAATTACTCTTATTATTCAATTTTATTCATAAAAGTTATTATGAAATAGTATATTATTTTTTTTTCATGTATTAATTTTATTCATCTCTTCCATTGCTCAAAATTATAGCTCCTTTTTTATAATTTCAGCACAGAATAATTGAAACTTATGAATGCATACTTAATTTTCTTACAATATTATGACTTACAATTCTTAACATGAAAAGAAAAAACTAAATTGGATTATATTTCTAAAATTTAATTATAATTTAATTAGAAATAGTAATTTAATTAGGATAAAATGTAAATTATTTATTTTTTTGACAGTTTTATTTCAATTAAAGTATATCAAGCTTACAAACATTTTTCTGCTTAAAAAGAAGTGAAAGAAAAGAAATTTTATTTCATGTAGAGAAGAAAAATTAATTTATTTTTTAATTAGGTTTCGCTTATTTTTAATTGTTTTTCAGAAATGTTTTATCTATCTAAATTACATTTAATATAAAGATAATTTTTGTTTAATTATGTTCTTTCTTTAAGTGGTTATGAGCAATATAAATTTGGAAGAATATATTTAAGAGAATAATTTATTCTAACACCTTTAATTGTTTTATTTAGTATTTTTACAGTCTTTATTTTATTTACCATGAGTTGTCTAATTTTATATTCAAATATGTATTTTTGTTTTATTTAAAATAATATATCTTTTCATCTTCATTAAATATCCTTAAATATAAGTACTTTCCATTTATTTCTTTAGTTGTTAATAACAAGTAGTATGGAAGCTGAAGAGTTTGAAGAAGTAGTAGTAGATGCTGGAAATCCAATGATTGGAGATGTTGTTTTAGATCCCACTCAACAGTATGTGTATGCAGCTTCACCTTATAAGGTAAAAAAAAACTTATTTATCATTAATGCTTCAATTTTTTTACTCTAATTATTTGTGATAACATTAATAAATGCATCATTGCTATGATCAAACATACAATTATATGCTTTATAATATACAATAATTTTTATTTGAATTTTTCAGATAAGTAAAATACGCATAGAAGCTTGTCAACAGTACAGTACTTGTGATAAATGTTTACAAGCCAGAAATCCGTACTGTGGTTGGTGCTCTCTTGAAAGACGGTATGATAAAAAATTTTTTTTTAATTTTATTTCAAAAGTACATTTAGTTGTAATCTCAACACTTCTAAAAGTATGCCATAAAATAATGATGAAGCTAAATTTGGTTATGTGGAAAACAATAAAGTTTAAGAACTTATTTTCTTTTTCTTTCACTTAATCGAAAAGATCTTGCATGTAATACATTGCAGCAGATTATATGCTAGAAATTCTTCAAGAAATTATGAACTTTTCCTTTAATGGAAAAATAAGTGATTTTAAAGGTGTTATATAGCATTGATATGTTTTATTGAGAGTTGCACATAATTTTGAAGAGTGTAAATCTTTCTTTTAAAAACATTATTGAAAAAATAAGCGAATTGGTCATGTTTGTAATACAATTTAACAACTTTTTAATCTATAATATAATCAGCACATTTTGAAATAACTATTAAATGTAACTATAAAATGAATAAAATTAAAATTTTTTATTCAAAGAAAACACACACATTTATGTGACTGTTATACCTTTACTTTTCCCATAATACATAATACAATCAATTTGATTAGTCAGAAATTATTCTTTATAGTCTGCAAAAAGTCTTGATAATCATACATAAATATCTGTTAAACATATTTAATATAACACTGTCACACCTTTTTAAATAAATAGAACTTTGATTTAATCAAAAAAATTCGTAATATTTATTTTAAAATATTTATTATTGTGACATATTTACAAAGTTCCAATTTTTTTTATGAAAATTAATATTTCTTGATTTATTAAGATGTCCATGCAATTGCTATGATATAAATATATCAGAAAAAAGGTCATTTTAAAATATCTTTGAAATTCTTATTTGTATATTATATATATATGTGTGCGTATAAATATCTATCTCTATATGTCTCTATCTCTCTCTCTCTCTCTATCTCTCTCTCTCTCTCTCTCTCTCTCTCTCTCTATATATATATATATATATATATATATATATATATATATATATATAATATGCTTGTTAGGGTCCTTAAAATAAGAGCTTTATATGTTGGTACTCATTTTCTGAGATGATATTCCTGCAATATTATTAATTGTTACATAAAAAATATAGATTAAAATTATTTTTGAATGATTATTGATCTTCAAAAAATTATCGTTATAAATTTAATCTTATAACTTAATAATTAATTTATTGTTAAAAATTTGGAGAAAATGATACTTTTGTTCAAATAGCCTGATGTTAATCTCTCTTAGATGTACAGTAAAAGTTGCTTGTCAGAATGCTACTTGGTCATTTAGTGATCGCAGTTCACCTCGCTGGCTGTCCTTAGAAACAAAACAATGCATTGATTTCCAGGCCGTTAGACCTGATCAGCTGCCTTATAATAGCATGTCTGTAGTAAGTAGTCAACTTATAAAAGTTATATATTAGTTAAGATTTAAATTAAATCAACTTAGCAAATATATTTCCCCCTCAGAAAATCATTTAATAGTTTTTACAATAATTTTTGCTATTTTTAAAATTATGTTAATAAATTTAAATGCATTAAATTTTTATTGAATGTATTTATAGGATGTCAATCTATAGTTAAAATTGACTTTCTAATATTTGATAACTAGTAATATTTCTAAATAACTAATAAATTATCTGATACTTTTTCTTTATACTTCTGTATATTAATTGCAATAACAGGAAAGAAAAATCGTAAATTACAATCATAAATATTCCAATTGCATGTATCATGTATTGTTTGAAAAGGTTTACCCTTTTATAAACTGCTAAAAACAATGCAAATATTCTATATTTACTTTTTATAAACTAAGTAATTATCAATTATTGGCAAAACTTATCAAAATGCCAATATTCATTTCTGAAGAAAATAGTTTAGTAATCGTATCAGTGATTGATTGTACAAGTGTAATGTAAAAGTACCTTTTTCTCAATGAAAGAAAATTAAATTTTGCTGTATTTGGGTTGTTAGTTCTTTTCTCTTGGAGATTTGCGAACATAATGCTCCTTTTAACTGACAAAATTATCACCAAGCAATCTTTTGCAACTACTAGCTTTAGCTTGTTTACCATTGTTTATCACTTAAGTCAATTTTTGCACAAAAAAATGTGTTGTTATATATTAGATTTAAAATTAAATTTTGTATCAATAAAATCATCGTATCTGCATAATTTTATTTTCCTTCTCCCTGAGAAACATGTTAATTTTTTAGGATCATAAGCAGGGATATAATGGGAAAGTGCCAATTATCCTTGCTTAGATTTTATTAATTCATATTTTTCCAAATTTTATTGATTATTGAATATTTAATAGTTTTGTGCAAGTAATTTAAATTGATTTAAGTTGTCTGGCTATAAATAACTGAGATTAAATCATCTATTGTTGCTACTATTCATAGAAAGACATCTATTGTTGATTACATTATAAAATTAGATTCCAAAGTGGAACACATTTTTAATTTATTAAAGGATCTGCTTACAGGGCCTTATGACAGTCTAAGTAAGGCTAGTGTCTTCAAAATGGAAAGTGAGGGGCTTTGCACCCTAGCTGTAATTAAATAATGGAAAATAAATGTTGCATTTCTGTTTTATGTATGCATATATTTTAAGCTGTGTGCTTGGGATTTTTTTATTTTTTTATTTATTTTTGCAACACATGAATATGGCTGAACTGAATATTTATGAAAAGTTCTTTGAGACAATATTCTAAGGAGGACTTTCAATTGCCTTATGCTTTATCTGTAGAGTGATCCACTTTGGGAATTGGATAGCAAAATATTTGAATATGCATTCTGTAATATTTGAGTTATTTTTAAAATTTATGAACATAAAATATTTTGCAGGTTGAATTAGTAATAAATCAGTTGCCACAGTTACCATATGGTGCCCATTATTTATGTGTTTTTGGAGAAAGTGCACCCATTCAAGCAAGAGTTACACATAGTGGATTAGCTTGTATGACACCACTTGTAGACAGTAGACCACCTATTTTACCAAATGATGGTATGTTATTTTTTTTTATCTAATTTCTTTTATAATTGTTGAAAGTATATGTATCTTATTTGTTTAAATATTTTTAAATAATGTATACTGAATTCTCTAATTTATAGCAAAAAAATGTATATCAAATATTTTCTTTTATCAAAAACATTTTAACTTAAATAACTTTACTAAATCATTGCCAATTATTTTCTGTTTATAATATTCAATGATAAACTAGTAATAAAAATGAAATGTCTAACATTTTTAAATCTATTACAGATCATGTTAGTGTAAATCTTGCAGTTAGATCTAGTGAAACTGAAACAGATTTCATTCATCGCCCATTTGTATTTTATGATTGTGAAGTACATCGAACGTAAGAATGCATTCATTTTCAAAATTTTGTCATACTGATATAATTCTTTATACGAAATTACTAATATATAAAAAGTTGAATCTCTTAAAAGTAAGTGCAGGATGACAATGGATAAATAGAGTTTAAAATAAAATGAAATGTAGAGTAAAATGAAATGAAGGAGCAATATGACAAATACTTTCCATTATAATTATTAGTGCATTGTTATTCATATTTTCTGTTTCCTTATACTTTCTGATATTAATGTACTGATTAATATTTTTAAAAATTTTTTTATATTTTCAAGTACTTTGTATTTTTAAGTTCTTTTATTTAAACATGAACATTAAGATTAGTTTTAAGCTTTGTGTAGAAAATACAAAATTATATACCATATTATATGTTATGAATACTAAGCAAAATCTTAGCAAAGTATTTAAAAATCATTTTAAAATTATAAGAGAATTAAAACTTAGCTAAATACTCAGAAGTAGTAAATACCCATAATCAGGAAAATAGCTATCTGGGCACTGTTGGCCTTGTCTCACATGAGTTGTTGCACTAAATCTATTGGATTTTAATGTATTACCTTGAAATCTAGTACATCAAACTATACTTTTTCTAATTCTAAGGAATTTACACTGTATATGTATTTTAATATGAATATGAGCTATATATTATAATTCTGTATAATAAATTCAATTTATTAAATAAGTACTCTTCTATTAATAAAGTGAATGTAAAATTGAGACTGGCAAGATTTTTCATTTTATAGAAATAAGTTATTTGAAATAACTAATGAAACATTATTATATTAAAATTATTCTGATTACTAATTGCTTAATTTCTCTGCTTATGAGTTATTAATGTGTAAATCTTTTTTATTTGATTTTATGTAAAATTTGCTTTTTACTAAGTATCGTATATTGTATCATGATAGCGATGCTTAATGGAAACAATATTAACTATAGATTTATTTTCTTGTAGATGTAAAGCTTGTGTAACAAGCACATGGGCTTGTAGTTGGTGTGTGCATGAAAACACATGCACAAGCAATGCAACCACATGTTCTCGTAGGGTTATTGTTGGAGAAAGTGTAAGTTTACATTCTATTTATTTAAAATGAACATATAAATTACATTAAGAGTTTGATCATATTTTTATGAAGACTTTGATTTTTTTTATTATTGTTATTTTTCAATTGATGCATTCACGATTGTATTTTCTCAGAACCCCCAGAATTCACTTATAAAGGGCCGTCAACATTGTCCAAGTTTTAACATAGATGATGAAATATTATTGCCTAATGGTGTGCGCAAAGAAATCTCCATAGGTATCAAGAACTTATTAACACCTTTGGTATGTATTTTTCATTGAATGTAGGTAATATGCATTATTAAAACTTACTTTTATATTAAAAATTCAGATGCATTTCTATATATTATTTTTAAAATACAAAAATTACTTATGATTCCTTTTTATTTATAGGAAGGATTTCAGTGCGTTGTTGAAATCGAAGGTGCTAAAGAAAGGGTATTTGCTCGTGTTAGAGATAACACTGTGATTTGTGCAGAAAATATGGTAAGTGATATGTTACATATTTAAATGCATTACAAATTATTTGTATGTGAAGTTTTTAAAATGAATCAAATGTTCTTGTTATGAATAAATGTTGAACATCCTTTACAGTATTCTTATGAGGCAGAAATAGGGCAAGTACAGGCTTCATTAACAGTTTTATGGAATGGGGACACATTTATTGACAAAACAAATGGTAAATCTTAAACTAATATCTTGAATTTTATTTTTTGCTAAAAGAAAAAATGAGAATGATGAAACAGAGGTTTGAATTATATATATATTTACCACGTGTCATATATATTTGACATATTAATACTCATCCTTATTTATTTTGTTTAATAAGTGATTATCTCATTGAACTACATACTGTCTTTAAAATTGATTTATGCAAAATATATGCCTTACTTAATACTGATAAATTTCATAAATTCATTTTGCTTATAAATTTTTAAATATAGAATTTTTTATAACTATTACTATGGAAACATAATTCTCATTAAAATGTTTCTGAAATGCAATGTACATCTACTATCCAATTTTGCATCCTTTTTACGGTATTATATAGTATTATTTTCCAATAAAAAATTTTAAATTTGCTAAGAAATTTGTAATTATTTTCATCAATTTTTGCTCCAAGAATTAAAAAAAGTTTTCTCAAGTGTTTGTTTTTATTTTATAACGAGTTGAGATTATTTCTTTCTTTTTTCTAATTATAACTTTATAAGTTTTCTTAAATGTAACACACTTTTTCTTTTTAGTTACCCTTTATAAATGTCATCTTTTGGGTAGTCATGGTGGACGTGCAGATTGTTCTTTATGCATGACAAGAGAGCGTAAATATCAGTGTGCATGGTGTGGCACTTCTTGCAGTTACAGTGAGAGTTGCATTGATCCAGTTGCTACTTCTTGTCCTCCACCTCATATTGATTGGGTACATGCATTTTTTAAAATTTATGTATTGCCTTTATTCTACTGTGTTGATTTTGATTGATTATTTCAATAACAGAAAAACATTAATAATAGAATTTATCATATCCACTTTATTAGTGATAGCTTATTTTTTAAAATAAAATTAGTAAAATTTAAGTATTTGAAAAAATGGCAAGGGATGAAAGTGGCATAATTATTCTAGAATAATGTAATATTCGTGCATCTCTAACTCTTAAAAAATAATTTTTGAATATTTAAAAAGTCTTTGAATATTTTTGGAATATGCCATAATTTTTCTGTGGTCTCTTTCAATCTTTTTGTTAAAGATTAGAACTCTGACAACTAGTTCAACAGATTAGTTTCCCACAATAGACGTGAATGTTTGCAGTGCCAAAAAATCCTCTTTAAATCCTAATTTTCAGTTTAATTAGTGTGTGTATAAAAGATAGCATTGATTGACAAGTGAACCAAACCAAACTTTCGATTTTTTATATCACTCAGTTTAAATATTTAAAGATTATTTTGTGTCTACATTTGTATTGTTATCTTATTTATACATATACCTTTTTGCATACAGATTCATCCTTTAAGTGGACCTTTAGAGGGAGGTACTCTAGTAACGATAGAAGGCAGTAACCTAGGTTCAAGTGAGGAGGAAATACAGGACAAAGTGACAATTGGTGGCATTCCATGTATACCAGTAGAATATAGTATATCAGTTAGGTAAGTTAAATATTTGTTTTCTGTTCTTCTGATCAAACTGCTAAAATTATGAACTTTGAAACATTTTTAGTTGAAATCTAAAACATTTTAAATATTTTTCAAAAGGAATAT
Source organism: Latrodectus elegans (assembly GCA_030067965.1). Classification (NCBI taxonomy): domain Eukaryota; kingdom Metazoa; phylum Arthropoda; class Arachnida; order Araneae; family Theridiidae; genus Latrodectus; species Latrodectus elegans. Next base: position 80,836,239 of record CM057812.1, on the reverse strand, counting down.
ATAAATATCAGATTAGTGCAACTTTTTTAGATATACAGTATAAGCTTTTTTTTACTTTTCTGGTGTAAAATGTAGGCTTATATAGTATTATTGATATTTGTTAAAATATTTTCTCATTGAGGTCTAATTCAAAATAAAAACTATGAAAACTTACATTTTATTTATTTAATTTAGAATTGTTTGTCGAACTGGTGTGAATAATAATGGAGCTATGCCTGCAGTTGTTGTTGTGGGAAACAGGGCAGGAGTTACCAGGGCCCAAGAGAAATTCCACTATAAGGTATTTTCAATACAAAAAATATTGAAGATCTTGTTATTGTTTATATATATATATATATATATATATATAGCAAATAGACTGTTCAAACATTCATTTTATTTTAAATAAAATGCTATGAAGTCTTTGATTTTATAGTATGTTAAAATACTTATCAATACATTTTTCAAGCTTTAAAATATTAAATTTATTTTTGGTTATTTTTTAAAAATTAACTCAAATTTTGCTATTTTATTTATTTTTTATTATTTTTTTTAGTTAATATTTTTCTTTCTATGTGTTATATGTTTTATAACATCTGATTATAGTTTAAATACTTTTTATTTGCATAAAAAAGAATTTGAATCCCATATTGTTTAATTTTAACTTTTTTAAAACATTTATTAATTACAAAAATGTTTTTTATGTTGTGCATGTTTTACTTAATGTAAGATTCTATCAAAGTAAACTAATTTTGTATACATAAATCATTTATATTTAATTTTTACTGCAGGCAATAGAACTTACAGGAGTCTATCCAAATGTTGGACCACAATCTGGTGGTACAAGACTGTACCTAAAGGGTTCTAATCTGAACATCGGAAGCCAAATTGAAGTCTTGCTTGATGATTTACCATGTCGAGTTGAAAGGTTTCATTCTATTTTATTTGATACTGAAATTTCAAAACATAAAATAAACAAAGTAGTTATTAATTATCTTATAAAAGCATTAAATAATATCAAAATTATTTTCAGATCCTTAGCCAGTAGCAGTCAAATCAGTTGTCGAACTTCTCGTTCTCCCGTGCCTTCTTATACAGTTTCTCAACTTATTCTTCGAATAGATGGTGCTAATATAACTTATCCTAATCCTTTTACATATACATCTGATCCTACATTGCGTTATATTCATCCATTGAAGAGTTTTATGAGGTGTGTGATTTCTTAGAATTTAAAAATTTGTACTTAATTTGAAAATATGATTTTCAATTTATTTTAATTTATTAAATAACTGTAATTTCTTTTGTTCATAAAATTTTGTATAATGTGTTACTATTATTATAGTAAAATGTTTTATGTGTATTATGTTTTTTATTAAATATGTTAATATGTATATGTATAATTTTTATAAATATGTTAAATATGTTTTATTAAATATGTTATGTTATTATAATTATTCTGTATATTAGTTTGCAATTGTTTAAATGTTAATAATGATTAGTTTTGTAATTTTAAATTTCTATTATTTTATAAATTGATGTGTACAGAAAGAAAAAAAATAAAGGATGAGTTTCACATGCAACTATACTGTAAAAAACTTTAACATAAACTAAATTTTTATGTAAGATTAGTTAGAAAAGCCTGAATTTTAAAAACATCATATAAAATAACCTTTAATTTGTATTATAAATCATGTAAAATTTTTTTTATTTATGAAGAAATCTATTATCTATTATTAATGGAGTATTATGATATAATTTCTCATGAATTTTTCTTCTGCAAACAGCGGTGGCCGTTATGTGAAAGTGATGGGCACAAATCTCACGTCTGTTCAGCAGCCTAGAATGGTGGTTTTCAATGAACATAACGTGGTTAATGAGACAGTAAGTAAATAAAATTTCTTTTGAATAAACTAATTAAAATTGTTAGCAGATTCATTGATTTTTATTTTCAATGTATTTACATAATTTAAATTTTTTAAAGGTATTATACAAAGGAATAATTTAAGAAGATGGAAGTAAATACTTTAATACATGTTATGAATGATATAATTGTCATTATTTTATAGGTATGCCAAGTTACTAATGCATCAACCATGTTGTGCCCTTCGCCTGCTGTGCGCCCTGATTCACTTAAGTTGCGGAGCCAGCATTGGCGCAGCTATGATGAGATGCGCTTGAAAATAGGTTTTGTCATGGATGATGTCCAGCCTGTACGTGAAATGCAGAATTATTTTCCTTCGCTTCCTAATGAAATAATCTATGTCCCTGATCCCAAATTTTACGTCCTCAGCAAAGATGGAGTTAAACTGTACAAAGGGGAGTCTTTAGTTATTGAAGTAAGTTAATACTTGTTAACTTTTTTACTACTTGGACTATTACTTAATTTTTAGATGTATTGTCATATTTATGATGTATATATATGTCATATTTATGACCTGACCCAAATGGGAAAAAAAATAAATGTCAATTATTTAAATTTTTATGTATTTTGCAAATGGTATTTTTTTCTTCTACAAATATACAAATATTGTTGCAATTCCTATTAATGTTAATAAGATAATGTGAAGAAAGCTGAAACAATACAAGGGTACATTGCAATAAAGGACTATTGCAAGTCACACATAAAATGAATGTTAATTAATTTAACTGTGTCTTTGCATTATTGACTCGTAATTCCTACATTACTTTAGGCTTACTGTAGTTATTAACTTAAAATGTAATTGCAAATGTTTATTTACAGGGAGAAAATATGAGATTGGCTAGTACAGAAGGGGAGATCAATGTGACCATTGGTACTCGTTCTTGCAATCTGACTTCTCTAAGTATGACACAGCTTGTGTGCTTACCACCTGAGGTGCAGCCTCCTGGTACAGATGAATTAGGTCGAAGAACAGAAAATAGTTTGCCATTGGTGGTTGTAAGTGTTGTATGTTTCACTTAATTAGTGGAGACCAAAATATCAATCATTCATTCAATACTTAACCATTAACATTTTGCAGGTAAGAGCAGGAATGAATCTGAGGTATCAGATTGGCTACTTACGTTATGAAGTTGCCAAAACATACGAGTTTCCACCTGAAGCCATTGGTGGCATTGCAGCTGGTGGTGCTGTTCTCATGCTGCTCATATTTATCATACTGGCTGCTTTGAGGCACAAGAGTTCACAAGCAGAAAGAGAGTACAAGCGAATACAGTTGCAAATGGATACATTGGAAAATAGTGTTCGCTCTGAATGTAAACAAGGTAGCAATCTATTTACCATTCATTTTACATATGGTCAATTTATTTTTATTATTATAATTTTTTAAAAATAAACATTTTATAAAAATGTGAAGAAAATTAATTGCTTCAAATTTATTAGTAATAAATATATATTTTTTAAAGAAAGATAAAATTAAAAACTAAAATTATGTAAGAAAATGGTAATAAATTTCTCAGTGGAATTTTATTTATATTATTTATGGTTCTATATTTAAAATATTTATTTATGTACTTTAGAGAAGTTATGATTACCTTATTGATATTTTAGTGGTATTTTAGATTATTTTAGGTGATATAAATTTATTTAAATATCAATTAATTTCAAGTAATTAATTAGAAAAATTACTATATTTAATATTTGATCAATTCCTATGAAGCAAGTCAACTTATGCTTAGAAGTGATATTTTATTAAAAACTTCTTTATTTTAAATATTTTTCATCACATTTAAAAAAATTTGTCAATCATTATCAAATTCTTAATTTTATCTATGTAAATTCTTTTAATTAATGTGTAGTCTTTCTTTTTGTAAATTTTTAACGTACATTATCCATATTTACATTTTAATTCATATAGTTACTTGAAATTTTTTTTTCTTATAGCTTTTGCTGAGTTGCAAACCGATATGTCAGATTTAAACAATGACATTCAAGCTACTGGAGTTCCAACTTTAGATCACAGGACATTTTTAATGAAAGTATTTTTCCCTGGTGTAGTTGATAATCCAGTAATCGAAGAATGCAAAGTGAGTTTTAATGACCATTATTCCAACTAATATATGCATTTCTGTATGTTAGTATTTATAAACATATTCATATTTTGTATAAAATATCGATAAAAAAGCTTATAATTGTATAATGTAATATAGTAGTTATGTTTATAATATAAATAATAATGTATTAAATACATGTTTTTGGTGTAAAAATATTCATATAATGAATCTTGTGTTTATTCTTAATTAAATTCATATCATTATTACTGATTATATTTTAATAATTGCCAAATTTTATAACATTAGTGTTAAATTAATTATTAGACTCTTACATTATTAAAATTCAGACTACAAGACATTAATATATATTATTAACAACACAAAAGTTTGTACTGTTTATAAAATATGCATGTTTTTGTATTATTTATGTTACATTTGTATTTTTAAGACATATATTTTCATTAAAATGTACATAGATTACCTTTGAGTTTCCATTTTCCATAAAGGTTAATTTTTAAATTTCTTTTTTCAGCAAATAAATGGTCCACAGAATATGTATGAAATTGCCATGGCTCAATTTGAACAACTTCTGTGTAATAGGAACTTTTTGCTTGCATTCATCGAAACCATGGAAGAGCAGAAATCTTTCAGCATTAGAGACAAGTAAATTATTACTATTTTTAAAAAATAATGCTATTCTGATTTTTTAAAATTTACTGTTATATTGTATATTGCAATTTTTTTTTTTTAGATATTTACGATTGTGATCAGTAATTTCGTATATTTTTAAGTATTTATGTTCCCATTTTTTTTTTCTTTAGAACATTTAACAATCTATTATAGTGTAGAAAAATGACTTAAATTTTTCTAAATACTTCTGTTATCAAAAGCATTGAATTTTTTTTGTTTTCTTGGATTTATTATATTAAGAAAGCACAATATCTTGATTTTTTTTACACGTAATTATTTGTACTAAAAAGAAGTTTCATTTGAGGCAATTATTTATGATTCTCATACGATCTATATTATATATATATGATCATTCAAATTTAGTCATTAATTTATATTTATTTTACATAAACATGACAATTTTTAAAGTAGTATCTTTTTTACATCAAATGTGTATTTAAAATTAGATTTTTCCTTAGGTATAATTGGGAAATGATGAAATAACTCTCATGTTTCATGTTTCTTTTAGAGTGAATGTAGCATCACTGCTGATGATAATCTTCTTGGAAAAGATGGAGTATGCTACAAGGTATATTTTTGATGCATTATTTTTAAATAATTTTAATTTGGAAACATTTTAAAATATTAATAAAATAGTATTTATTAACTTTTTAAAATAAATTTTATTAAAAAAATTTGAAAAATATTTTTACAGTATTTTAAAAGAGTTACTTCTGCGATTAATTGATAAGTATGTTGGAACAAAACATCCACAGCTAATGCTCCGTAGGTATGTTCTATTGTTTATTCTACAGTATTTGATACAAGCTTTTACTTTTTTTATAAGAATCTAATTTTCTTTGTTCTTTTATTATAGAACTGAGTCAGTTGTTGAAAAATTACTGACAAATTGGATGGCATTATGCATGTATAACTATATTAAGGTAATTTACTTATTACAATTTTCGGTTTTTGTTTTGAAATTATTCATTATTTTATCTTATGCTTGGTTTATATGAAATATTTTGTTTAAACTGAAATTAGTTGGAAATATTAAAATAAGAAAATTTATGTTTTAGATACATAATATGGAGTGAATTTATCTTAAAGAAATGTGTAATAAAATTAATATTATTATCTGCTTCAAATTTAAAATTCACCTTTAAAGTGGCTAGTTTCTTCTTTCCAAAAAATTGAAATCTTCGACGTTTTATTAAATTATAATTAATATTTTAAAATTATTTACATATATTCTAGTTTTTTCATAAGAAAAACTATTTGCACAGTTTTAAATTTATATTAACTATTAAACCCCATTAATGAGAACACAAGTGTTTATTTGCAATACCAGATATAAATGCTTTGTCATTACAGTGTAAAAACATTTCGTGATATAGGGGCAAATCTATCAATACCAAATATGTTTACCCTTTAAAAAGTATTCTTCTGCTAAATTAATAAGCAGTTTATTATCAAAGTACATATAGTAGTTTCTATAGGTAACTTGAGAAACTTTTTATTAAACTCACATGAAATTTTTTTATACTTCTATCCTAGATATGGAGATATGTTTATACAGATTTATCTCTCTCTCTATATATATATATGTGTGTGTGTGTCATATTATAATAATAAAATTCTACATTAATATTTGAAAAATCTTACTTGTGTATCTATACATGCTATTCCTGTTATCGAGGAAACATTGAATTATCTCAAAATAGTATTTTTATATGAACTCTTTTTTTAATTAAGTTTATCTTCATCTGGAAACATTACTTTGCAGGATCAAGCTGGTGGTTCACTTTTTCTATTGTTCAGTGCAATCAAACATCAGGTTGAAAAGGGTCCCGTGGATGCTATAACGCATGATGCGAGATACTCTCTATCTGAAGAGCGGCTGCTACGGGAACAAATAGAATATGCTCCCGTGGTAAAGACATTTTTTTTACTTATAATTAATAAAAATAATATATTAATATATTAAGTTCTCAACTCTTGTAACAAAGTTTTTTTTTTTTTTTTTTTTTTTTTTTGGAAACTGCTAATATTGGAAAATGTTTTAAATTTTTATGATAAACATTTGGTATTGTTGACACTTTCTTATGTTTTATTTTTTTTTCTAGACCATACAAGTGATTCATGAAGATCAAGATGAAAAAATGCAGTGTAAAGTGAATGACTGTGATACTATTAGTCAAGTTAAAGCAAAAATTTTGGATTCTCTATACAAAAATACTCCTTTCTCTCAGCGACCATCTATATATGATGTTGATTTAGGTACATATGTTTTTAAAGTAAACTAATTAATTTGCAAAACTTTTAAAAACTTCAATTGTTTTTCTTTGAAAATGTTCTTCATCTATATCTTAATTATGTTTGCAAAATCAATTTAATGTGCAATATTTCTCTCTCTCTTCATAAAAAGCTCTCTTAACTCATCACTATATAAGCCAATGAAAATTAATTGGGTAAATCTTAATGACTTTTAATATGATGTTTGAGGATTAGTCATTCAGTTTTCAACTTTGTCTAGTAGTTTTGAATCATGACAAATAAACTACATTAGAAATAATATATAAAATAATTGCATATTCAAGATCTTTTTTTGAGATACTGAGTTATTAGAGATTAAAATACTAAAGTTATTAGAAGTTCTTAATGTACTTTTAAAATTTATGAGGCTGAAGTAATCTTATTTCTAACCACACTGATAGTAAAGTAAATTTTCTTTAGTTTTTCTTAAATAGTATTTTGAAAATAAAATTATATTTCTTATCCTTTTGTAGAGTGGAGGCATGGAAGAGGTGGCCATCTTATTCTTGCAGACGAAGATCTCACAACGAAAGTAGTCAATGGCTGGAAACGTATAAATACACTTGCCCATTATGGTATAAGGGAATCAGCAGTAATGTGCTTGGTAGCCAGGAGGAAGGATTGTCTTCGTAAGTTTTTATTTACTGTCTGCTTTTTTTATTGTGTGAAACACAATTTATTCAAGATGTTAAGATATTTGCATTTTCGTTTAATGGATTTTAACTTTGCAATGTTTTAACTATGAAATTAGGTATAAAATTTAGATCTTTGAACTAGTTAAACTCAGCAAATTACTGCGATTTCAGTGTAACTTTTCAAATGGTATTTGAATGCTCTCGAAAAATATTTTAAATTTTGGATCGTCTTATCAGTGTGATTCTTATGGATTGAAAGTTTAAATATTTTATTTAAAATAATCTTGTGTGTCAAAGGGAATATAACCAAAGTTTTATTTAGAAACATTATTTCAATTGCTAATTCACATTTATTTAATTGTTTGATTTTATTCAAGAAAGAGAAATATAAAAAATGTTGAAATGATCATAATTATTGAATGAGAAATTGTGCTTTTTCTTACATTTATCCTTGCATTAAATTTTTTGTCTTCATTAAATAAGACATTTAAGTCTGATTAATATCTTTTATTATAAAAAGATTTTTAGAATTGTTATCTTAAAAAAGCTAATTTTCTATTTATTATTTTTATAGAATTTCGTACTAAATTCTTTAATATTTTAGAAAATGTTAGTTGTAATGAATTTAAATAATTGAGTTCAAAATTGTACATATTCTAATTCTATATTATTTAGGTTCAGCGTATAATGGTCCCTTGATATCTGGATCACCCCACATTGGGAATTGTATAGAGGATGGTCCTAGAGCTCGCTATTGGCACCTGGTCAAGAATTTGGATGACCATCATGATCATCACAAGGATCATAGTCATAAAGCTATACCTGAGATATTTCTGACTCGATTGTTGTCGACAAAAGTAAATGACATATTTCTTGAATAGAGGCTTTATGAATTCATCTCTATTATTTAGAAATATAGCAACTAGCTATTTGGCTGAAGTGAATATTTTATAAAGTTTTAAAAACAGAATCGAGTCTATTTTATAAATTAAGTTTTTATAATAAAAAATGTGATTGAAAATTTATATCTTAATTATTATAAACTTTATTTTACATGTTTATTAGCCATATTTTCAATGTCACATATTGATATATTTGAAAATTCTGAATTACATTGCTGACATAATAAAGACTTGAATTATTGTGTAATTAATTAAATTATGTGCTTGTTTATTTCAAATCTATTTAAAATATTTAATTTTCTTTAAATTATTTAATTTATATTATATTGACAATTTTCGTTATATATCTCGTAAAAATAATTTAAAATTATTTTGTCCAACAAAATATCTTTTTGTATTAATTTCATGATTGGCTTATCTGTAAACGCCAATTAAATATATTTGCAGATATTTCATTTATTTAATATTTGATCTTATTTTGAATATCAATACTTTTACATATTCCTTTGCCATATTTTGACTTTGGCTTATATTGATTTACTATTATTTGAACACATAAATTAGTCTTTATTTTATGTATTATGTATTCACCCTCAAAAACCAGCACTTCTATGGCATTATTACTGTCCCTCATTTTTAAAAATGTAGAATAAATTTAAACACAAAATTTAAAAATTATTCATTTAAAATATAAAAATAAGATTTCTCACTAACATGCCTCAAAAATTTCTTCATTCAAATTTTAAGTTTCACAAAAAGTAAAGCATAGAACTTATCACAGTTGATCGTCATCCTAGAGAATTGCCAACATTCGAGGTAGCATTACGATGACGTACCAGTGCATCAGTAAAAGCGAATGTGTTAGAAAAGACTTGTACAAATTAATGAGGAATGTACAAATTAAACTAGATAATAAATTTCTTTATGTTTGTCTAACAGATATGTACCAACATTTTTTAATGATTTCATATATTTTTGATAAGCATAAATAATTCTTACGAAAATGTTTCTTAATTTCTTCTCAGCATGATTTAAAAAAATTTCATATATGTAAAAGCAATAAAAAAACATAGTTTTTATGAGTAATCATCAAATGAAAATCATATATTTTTTTATTCCTTTAAATAAGAATTTAATTCAGAAGATCATCACTTAACTTCATTATTTTTCTTTTCTTAGGGTACTATTCAAAAGTTTGTTGATGATTTCTTAACAACTATTCTTTCTGCTAAAGAATCTTTACCACCTGCTGTAAAATGGTTATTCGATTTGTTTGATGATGCTGCTGCTAGATATGGCATTTCTGATCCTGAAGTAATTCATGCTTGGAAAAGCAACAGGTGATACATTTTAAGCTACATTAATATAGACTATTTCATTAAAATTATGAAAAAAAAAAAAGATTTATAAAAGTGGAGCTTATTTATTTCATTTGGATTAAACACAAAACAATTGATTCAATAATATTCATAACATTAATCCAAATTCTTTGTGTCTAATCATAATACTTAAACCACACAAAATTAATTACAATTGAAATCTCTCATATGTTAATGGAAATTCATTTCTTAAAATATGATTATAAACAAGGTAGCAGTTAATATAATAAATCTAATGATTTCAAATTTTAGGTGCTTTTTTTGTGCAAACAAATACCCATTTTAGCATATTTTTTCTTACCTATTATTATTTTATTATATACTTCAATAAATGGAATATGTAAGTAATACAAAATAACTTAATAACTGAATAGCAAGTATATATATTTTAATTTTAAATGTTTAATTTCAATTTCTAAAAATAACAAATACAACAGGCTATAAAAATTAATAGTTAATATTTGTTTTTTTAAATGTTAAATTTTATTCAAATTTGAATAAAATGTTAAAAAAGAATTATGTAACACATACCATTATTTTATGAATTTATTACAGATTTTGAGTAGGTATTAAATTTATTCATATTGTGTTGAGATATTTTCTGTGAAAAATTAGATGTTATTTCATATTTTTAAAACTTTTAATTTTCTTTGTTATTGTGTTTAAGAGAAATAACAGTAATTTAAACTTAGATTATATATATTTCATTGCTAAATATCAATTTTTATCATATTCTTCCTTTCTGTAGCCTTCCTTTAAGATTTTGGGTGAATTTGGTAAAGAATCCAGACTTTGTTTTTGATGTGGAAAAAACAGCCATTGTTGATTCATGTTTGTCAGTTATTGCTCAAACCTTCATGGATGCTTGTTCTACATCTGAACATAGATTAGGAAAGGTAACATTTCTTTTATATCAAATAAGCTATTTTCTTCAACAAATATAGTTAAATTTAAAAAAAAAAATATTTATCTAATTTTTTCATTTCTAAAATTTTTTTGTGAGCCTAAAAAAATTTTGCTCAATTTTCAAAAAGTAGTCTTGAAAATCTCACACACAAAGCCTTTTTCAATACTGAACTATAACTTTATATAAATATTGGTTAAAAAGATATTTTGATTAAGGAAGCATTAGTTATTGGATAATATATCACAGCTGTAAAAGCTATAATTTAAGTTAAATTGTTCCAAATAAATGGTTAATTTTGTTCAATTCTTAAAAAATTGTTTTTGTTTTCCTTAAGTAATGTTAAATTCTGTTTTTCTGTGATTAAATATATATTGGCTTTAAATGCTGCTTTGTATGGAATTTATGTGTAATTTTTTCTAAATATTACTAAATATTAAGTTACTAAATATTTATCTGAAAATCAAAGCTAATTTTAAGTTCATTAATATGAATATATATCTATAATAATCTGTATAGAGTATCTATTATAAAATATCTATATACAATAACTGTTTAACTGTAAGACCATCATTAACACTTTACTATCTTAAGGAAATTACTTTACGATGGATCCCTGCATTTTGCCTGGTAATGAAAAAGCAGACAATCTCGCGAAAGTGGCTCCTTTTTTAAACCCTCCAGATACTCCTACTGGCATGAGAAATGTTAAACTCCTTCTAAAACGGGTTATCCATCACCAGCGAAAAATTAATTACAAAGAGAATGCAGTTGATGCCTCTTGAAGGACCCTGCTGAACTCATGTATTCCCAGAGATCTACCTAGATCTATAGGGGTATTCTGCTTCAGGTTACTTACTGGGCATGATTTTCTCCAGAAACATCTGTATCACATTGGGCTTGTGGATTCACCCGACTGCATTTTATGTAGGGAACATGTTGACATGGATGGTGAGCATCTTTGGAAATGTTCTGCCCTCCAGGAAGCCTGCACTTCTTCACATTTCAAGACTCTCTCCACTCCTGGAGATACTTCATTTCTTTATTGGACTGCAAGATTTATTCTTTAAGCCGTAAGTCCCGGTCTAATTAGCCCCTTGTGTGTAAAAAATGACCGTTGAGCGAAAAACAAACAAACAAACAAGTAAGCAAGACTTATTATGCTCGAAAGAGTCAACATAAGGACGTAAAAAAAATATCTGTATAGAGTGTGTAAAACAGTAAAATGCAATCACATAATGAAATATTATTAAATTAATTATTGCAGTTTTGTATAACAATCCAGAAATTTTCAGTTTTGTACTTAAACTATATATTTAGAAGGGGTTAAAATGAAATTCTCATTTTTGGAGTTTTAATTAATGTGGAATTATTGTCAAGCTTCTATGATAATTTGTATGAATTTATTCTTTCATTAATGTTTATATTACATTAATTATAGTTAATGTTCTGTTTCTGTTCTATTTCAAATCTGAATATATATTATTTTTGACAGCAACATTAATTTTGTTTTAATATGAGTTAATATTAATAATTTAGACTTATAACATTTATCATATGGATTTTCAATAAAACATACTTTAAGTAAAGAAATTTCAGTTTATACAATAATATTTATTATCTGGGAAAAGATAAACTATTTTTAACTTATATTAAGACTTGTTTAGTTAGGATACACATATATATATAAATCATTAGTTAAATTTATTATTGTTATTTAACATAAATAAATTATGATTTGATTTTTCAGGATTCTCCATCCAACAAACTCTTGTTTGCCAGAGACATCCCCACTTACAGGAAAATGGTAAACAGGTTCTACCAGGATGTTGCCAATCTTCCACCCGTCACTGAGCAAGAAATGTGTGTCTCTCTACAAATGCTTTCAATGGTACATACAGTATTTCCCTGTCTTTAAGTTTCTTGTTTTACTTCATTAATGATGCTCATGTGTTGATAAGTTTCTCATTTTACAAATATATATATGTATAGTTACGTTCTATTAGAAGGAAATCTCTAAGAATTAACACCTCGTTTAAAATTTCTCAGGTGTTTTAATATCATGACAGTATGCTCCATTAATTTTGTAGTTTAAAATTGAAATTTCAGTGCAAATTAATTTTGGCATTAACACAAGATTTCCTTAATTAAAATGTAACTGTTAAATGAATTCAATTTTTGTTGCAATTTTTCATTAGGTTTCTATTTTACATAAATCAAAATCTATACAAACTTTATATAATTAAAAAATATAACTAAATAAACTGAATATACTTATTAAACTAAATAATTTGTATATTAATATATGGAGTTTAATTTTATTAAGTACACCATCAATATGTTTCATTTTTACTATTATATTACAATGCAAATAATAATTTTGGCTGCTGTTACTATAGTTTGAAATAAAAATTGATGTTTTTAGTATAATTACTAATAGTTTGAACTATCAATGTGTTTCACTGATTGAGCAAATATAGTTTTGAGCACATTTATATCTTTAATCATTCATACATATATTTATGTAGGCCTTATATATTTTAATTAGCTCCAGAAATTTTGCTGAACATAAGAACTATGCAATGTTTTTGCGTTCACAAATTCAATGTAACTAAAATGATTTCTGGGTGTATGTGCCTTGATGTATATAAATTGATAGATTCCCAAGTCTTTATAAAATATTGTTGAATCTTGTTCATGCAACACAATCAAGTTTTAAATTTTTTTCTAGATGTATTATTTGACATCAAAGTTAAGCCATATGTAAATATGAGTAAATTATACACTGTAAATAATATGTAAAGTAGTAAAAAGAAGAAAGTAAATAATTGTAACATATAAAATTGCAATTTTGCAAAAAAATATGTATTATTGAAAATTTTAAAATTAATTTTTATTATCATTTGCATTTACCAAATACTTGAATTAAAGAAACTTGATTTGCAAATACTAATAGAAAGCTTTTAGTTATAAAACTTTAAAGCACAGATTATTTTAAATGGCAATTTTTTAATATATTTAATTAAATATTTTATAATGATTTTTATTAAAAAGCTCTGATTAAAAATAAATTTTACAGGCTCATGCTGGTGAAGTAGATAGTGTAAATGCCTTAAAAGAATTGTACATTTATGTGTCAAGATATGGAAATCAAGTATGTATAATGTTATTAAGTATCACTTAACACATTTTTAATCTTGAAAGCAATTAGGGATTAACTTTATGTTAGGATAGAAATATAAAAAAAATGTGTGTATAAATATACTTAATAATTTTGTTTTCAGATTTTAGAAAAATTAGATTCAGATCCTTTGTGCCAGTCTCAGCATCTTGCCAGTAAGCTTGAAACAGTCGCCTATACAATATCTGGCGGAGAAGCATCATTGTGTTGAAAGCCAGTAAAATGCATTTCAGTGAATGCTTGCTTCTCAAAGAAGATGCACAAAAGTGTATACAATCATATGTTATGAAACTGCTTTACTGCGGGAAACTTAAATTAAGAAAAATGAGCAAACTCTCACCCAGTCTCGTTCTTGTGATCAAGCCATTTTGTATACTATCGTTAAACTTATATTGTGATGAACTGTATATATTATATAAATATAAATTATATATAGTTTTTGGCTCCTGAAACATGGCGCTCCATCATTTTGTTATTTTTAAAAACTTTTTTTAGAAATATGTGGACTTATTTAACCAGTGCAGTTACTTTTTTCATGCATGGCCTGTATTTAGTCACTTCCAGAGGCAGTAGCCACAGTGACTCATTCCTGGTCGTAAAAATTTCTCTATTCCGTGCCACTCTCCTCCGCCAATGCTGTGCACATTTTGAAATCTTTGTGTGTCTGTGTAAAAGAAGTCTTTCGGGTCAGAGGATGATTATGGTGACATATTTATTTGTTTAAATGCGTCTGAATGCCTTCTCTTCATACTGAATTGCAGTTATAGTCACAGTGACAAGAGTTTACAGACTTTGATGAAAACAAACTAAGAGTGTCTTGAAAGACTCTTCGAGACCAACTTGTAATACGTATGTACTTAATACAGAACTATGTTCTTACAAAAATTGGGAAAGCTGAGCCTGGATATTTCAGTAAATGATAACATGCTATTTTTGTGATTTTCAACATATTTTTTTTCAACTACATGCAAAATTCTGCTTAGATTTGCTGGTCAAATGATAAAGCAGTCTGAAATCTCAAAATGTGGTTTCAGCAATTGGTGTTTTATTGAACAGCATAGTGTTCTTGAACTAATATGGGAAAAAATATGGAGCAAAAAAACAAAAAAAAAGTTTCCTTTACCAATCAAGTGCACTTTTAGTTTTTATGACAGTCAAACTGTTATTTTTCAAATACAGTGATCAATAGCAAACAAATATTGTGAAGAAAACTATTTTCTTTTTTAAAACCTCTAACTGTCTGAGTAATATGGGAATATTACTTTTTACACAATTAGAATATGTATTTTGTCTTTTTTTAAAGAAAACGTGTTATCATTTACTTGATACACTATTTGTGAATTCCAATAAAAATACTGGACTCATATATTATTTAAAATAGTAATGATACTAGAAATGTGTAGTGATTATATTCTTATTTCACAATGGGTGTTTATTCATTGAATTGCAAATTTTTTAATTGTTAGTGTAAGGATTTTTCATTTATTAAGCATGCATGCGAAATGTGTTTTATTTTATAGCATGCATATTTAAGATAAAATTCCCCCATTAAAACACATAACAAAAACATTAATTTTGTATTATGTATATATTAGCTTTATGCCAGTATATACAGTTTTTTGTTTACTCTCTCATTGCATTATTCTTTAAATATTCCATAAAATCTACTTTCTGATTATATAAATTTTCTGTTTTTATATAACCTAAACTTCTTTACCATTTCATTATTTCTGTAAAATTTTTTATCCCATTGTCAACAGTAAAATCACTTGTATTTTTATTTATTTATTTATATTTCAAGATCTGATTTTTTCCTACTGCATGGAATTACAACTTTCATACACACAATCTATAATTTTAATGATCTGAAGAATTGAAGTGAACTGTGCAGTTCTTTGTAGTAAAGAAATTGTGTGATTATGTTTTGAATATCATTTCTCTGCCTCATAATAATAATAATTAATCACTGTATGGGAAAAAGGAAAGTATTTCTCTTCATTACTTAACTTTTGTATTTGTAAATTATGTAAATAGAATGCAAATGTAAATTAAGTTTAAAAAGTGAAATTTAGACTTAAAGAAGCTGGAAAATTATTATTGGCATAATAAAACATTTCACACATCAAAGATGTATTCAAAATATTGCCGCTTACAGAAATATATATTCATTAAACTAAATTTTCATAGGAATATTTTATGTAATGATAATATATTTATTTATTATTTATAAATATTGCTTTGATTATTTTTTTATATTATTCAGTGACAAAGAATATGAAAATATAAATATATAGGAAAAATATGCATTTATGATAAAAGCATACATTTTGTAATTCTATATGAAAAATTATTAGTTTCATTTATACTATGTAAGTCAAGCTATACCAGCACAACAAAGGATTTTGTTAGAAGTAATTAATTTGTAAAAAATCATTTGTGCAGTGGTGAAATTATTGGTATGAGAATTCTAGTCAATAGAGAAATCAGGTGTTAAAAGCATTTTTGGAAAAAAATGATTTGAAAAATAAACTAATGTGAAAAAATTTCAAACATTATTACCTTAATATTTTTACAGTTGCAATTTTTTTTTTATTTGTAATGTTTATTAGATTTTTCAATAACTTTTTGTATCAAGCATTTGGCATGTTTAATATTTAAATGTGCATTTTGTTCTAAGTGAGACAAGTTAACTATTTTTACAGGGTTTCCTTTACCTTATGCATACATTTAATGTATAATTCTACAACTTTGTTGATGTGTAGCAGGCAGTGATTTTCTCACACTTACTAACCAAATTTATATATTAAAAAAAATTACAGTGAATTATTCCTGCCAATTAAATTCAACATTAAAAAAATAGCTGAATGTCATACAATGGCATGATGGAATTTTATTTAAAATAAATATTGCTCAATTTAATCAATCTCATTTTAAATTTTTTATTTAATTTTGTGTCACAAAATCCTGTGCAATATATTTATGTTGCTTTTTTATTTTTTATGAAAATATTTGTTACAAATATTAGGTTAAGTGATTTTTTTATCCCAGGTTCACGACAGAAAATTACTGCCTGCTTCTCACACTATTTATGCTTTTTTTTTTTTGTTTGCCATGTCTCCATTTACTGAAAGAAAGCTGAAGATTCTATTAGGGTATGAATATCTGGTTACCCGGCTTGCTAGCTGGAAAGTATTTTTTTACTCTACCCACTGTTTTTGTCCTTTAAATTGTGGGATGATGCCAATAAAGTTTTAACAGAACATGAAAGAGATTTCTTTATTTTCTTACATCTTCATACATTCACTATTTGATACAAATTTACTCATATTGTATGCTTTGTTTACTTGGGAAATGCTAAATAAACATTGTCTGGTGCAGATTTCATAATCATTTTGGTACGATTTCATTGAGGACTGAAAATGTCACCAATTATAGTTAATTATGCATTTTAAAGATTTTTTTTAAAGTATATAATCGTTAAATAAATATCTTAATGCTGATTAATAATAAAATCCTGAAATATTTTGTATAAAAAAAAGAATAAGAAATTCAAATTTGCAGGGATGTCTGGAAATAAAAATGAGCTAATGAATTCTCAAACCATAAATTAAATTTTCTAATTATTAACTGGATAAAAAAAAAAAAAAGATGCGCTTATACTAATTTTCTGATATTTGAAAAAAAATTATTTTGGTGAAAAATCTTAAATATCAAATAAAATAAAAGTGATTTTTGATTTTAATCTTAGCTGAATTAACAATATTTACATAACTGATCCAGAATGTCAAAAATACTAAAGTTGCCAGAAATAAACCAACATCGCTAACAATATGGCGTCAAATTGGTGAGAAACAAAGGGACACCAAATCTAACATCATTCTGCAATTCATATATTTAGATCCAACTTCAACTTAATGAATCTTAAACTTATACATAAACATTTTACTCTTTGACATATATTTGTTTTAACACATCTTTGTGCCAAAGTTAGTAACTCTTAACTTTAAAAAAGAGTTTAAATTACATTTAACTATTTAAATTTAAAAATTCTTAAAATATTCAAATGTTAAAAAAGTTATTAGTAATTAATTAAAGTAAATTATTGTCATTCAAATTAAATTTGTCATTAATTTGACTTTTAAAAAATAAATGATTAAGAATAATAAATAAATATTAGGTTGTTTGGAAAGTAATTTCATTTTTCTTACATGGATCAGCTTTTTGCTAGTAAAAACCAACCACTTAATGACGGGAATCGTGCTACTACCAGAAAGATGGTAAAACTTATTGGACTAGAATAGACAATGTGTGCAATGTAGTACAATATTTATTTGCTGCACGTTTTTCCTTTTCATGAAAAACGAAATGACTTTCCGAACAACCCAATAAATGGTTATAACTCTTAATTTTCTTCGATGAAATTTTTGTACTCAGTACTTGATGTGTAAGATAATTATTCTAAATATCAAATAAATTTTTTTATAATAATAATAACTCATTTCTTACTTTTAAAAAAATAAAATTTTGACTGTGGAAAAGCAATATTTTTCTCACCAGCTCTACACAATAACAATTTGAATTATAAGAATTTTTAATCAAATATTTTTTAATAAAAATATTTGATTAAAAATTTCTATAATTCAAATTGTTATTTTATCACAATGGGCACAGGTGCCGTATAATCCATGATTCCAAATTCTGAATTTTTTTGGCGATGAAGAAATGTTGCCAACATGACGTAAACACCAGGGTTACCAAAATAGAATTTTCTGCATAATTCTTATAAGTTTCCTATTTTTTCCTGAATGCAAAAATAAACACACGCTATGGGAAAGACATATTGAACAGCTTTTTTAATTCATCTTGAAGTGGCTGCTTATAGTTTCGATTCTCCATATGTATGACTTAATAAAAACAAGGTTGCCAGATACATAAGAAAATTCTCCAATCTCAGAATTTGGAGCATGGATTATACGGCACCTGTCCCTCCCCATGGTTTAAATATGTGGTTTCGCAGTCATATATCATACGAAGAAAAGAATATTAGCGAATTATTGTTTATGAAGATCGAATATTACAGCACATTGGACATATCTCAAGTCTACATCTACAAGTTTGCTAGAAGTATTCATTATAAATGACTGAAAATTAGCTATAGAGAAAAATAGTGCATGATTGTAACTGATAAAAATTGCAACTTTTTACCTTAGTAAACAGCGTCTGATACAACCTTGAAGTCTCAAACAACTTAACAGTGTAGTTTGACTTCAAAGAAGTGGACAAAAAGCCGTAGAGTGAACACTTCCAACTATGGTAACGCCATCAAAAATCTAGCTCAATGAAATAGTAGGATTTGCAGGTGAAAGATCTCTCGTGAAACAGGAATAAGTGACCGGCCATTGTGAATGAATGGTCAACACGGCTTGGACTGAAGTGTAACAAGTTCTAAAATGTTCAGTTTCTCTCCATGAAGAAAGAAAATTCCTGTGTCCCCAAGGATGACGAAAACTTGAGACAGGCCATAAGTCAGCGCTTGGTGAGATTCCTTTTCACAAGTGACACGTCTTACCGTATAACAAGCTCAACACTCCCAGAACGATAGGTTTGAAGACGTTCCAAGCCTATCAGCAAATTCTGAAATCTCAAGTTCATGTTGCCATGGTCTAAGGCACAATTCGTTCAAGCAGCAAAACACCTCAAGTCATATGAGTACGTTAAAGTACATGAAAATGTATACCAGCAGGACATTCTATAAACTGTTATACAACGGCAAGCCAAAAAGATGTTCTTAAAACTAAACTGGGCGTTTTAATAAGACTATGCACCTGCTGTCAAAGCCAAAGAGTAGTACTAGGCGCATTTTCAGTATATGATATTATCTAAAGAATCATCCCCCCATTCGTCAGACTTTCATTCTTAGATTATAGTGTATAGTATTTCTGAGTCTAGGACACAAACATTTGGATTCTAAAGCAATATTATTTCGGCGAGAATAGGATACAATAAAGACATGTGGCCAATTGTTGAAAATCTCAATAAAAATTTGCGTCTCTGTATCGCGCCAAAACGTTAACTTTAAAATCAGAAATTAACTTTTTTTATTAGTTTACTCTTATTGTTATCATATTTGTTAATTTACTCATTTTTAATATAATAAATCCTTTTTTATCACATTCTGTATATATTTAAAAACATTACAAATTTCTTAGTTAAATTAATTTTTTTTAATAAAATACAGAAAACGCTCTTTTTTATGAAGCTCCAATTAACGAACACTCATGATTTTACGAATCAGTGGCTCCTGCCTAATGTAACCCCATAGACGCAATGATAATTTTAATTCCGATTAAAATGTTGAAAAATATACTTTTTACAAACTTTTTTTTATGCATCTTTTAATTTTAATTAAATTTGGTAGAAAAACCTGGAAACTGGGTAGGTTTGGGCCAAGTGTGGCACAGTTATCTCGCAAACCTAAATTACGCCATTAAGTGCAATATCCGGTTAACAAATATCAATCGCGTTTAACCTTCAACTTTGCCATAATCGCACATTATTTTAAATTCCAAACATCAAAATTTCGAATATTTCATTATTATTACTTACAATAGAAGTATGTTGTCGTTGTTGACTTATCCTCTTTAAAGATCTGACATTTGTCAGATCAACTCCATTAAATTGTTGACAGTTAGAAATTCAATGACTAGCAAGGGATTTGAGGATAAATCCTCCCGGGGAAGTCCGATGCAATCCAGAATATGTATCGGGGAGGCTGGATGATCACAGCATTTTTAAAAAAGGGATATTTTTTGTACCACGTTCAAGCGATAAATATTTTAGATGTCCACTTGAGAATCTGGCCAAGGCAGTCTGAGATTTTTGGCTACATTTTGTTTCCAGAAGAGTTCCAGGAAATGTTTCAGAGTACCATTGGTGTGCTGGTGGAATTTGTGAGATTGAATGAAGTCTAGATTTTTCATTAGAGTTAAGTTCCTGATATGTAAGTGATGAACCAGTGGGCGTATCTTCCTCATTGCCCAGTTGATCTGCGGTCTCATTGCCACTAATATTTACATGGGATGGAATCCATTGGAGATGTACATCATGGTCTTGGGAGATCATTTTTAATTTGAGCAGAATAGATACACTTGTTTCATGGTTTATAGAGGACCAGTCACTGAGATGTTGCGGCTGTCTGACAAAATTCAAAGTTCACTATAGAAGTATTAAAATGCTATAATAAGTATAAATTAATTTCCCAAAGAGATTACTTATATAATAAGAAACTAATATAAACTAAGCAATACGAAATCTACAAAAGTTCACATGAGCGCAAAAAAGCTAAATTTCTAACATAAACAAATTGCATTTTTTACTAAATTTCGAATTTTAATTAACCGGCCAGTGGCACCCACATTAAAAAAAATTTTTTTAGTGTAGCGCAACCATCTACTACAGTTACAACCGGTCAATAAAGATAAATTTCTAAGATAAGCAAATTGCATTTTTTTATTTAAATTTAATTTTAATTAACCGGGAAATGATGCCAACTTAAAAAAAAATTCAGTATGGCCTTTTACAGTAAACATAAGATGAATTTAGAAATGAGAAAATTTGGGATTCATCAATATGTCTATACATATGCGATTAGTTGCATTTAAGGGAATAATTAAAGGCAGTTTCCTTTTGCTATATAGTATATCACTTTTAGATAGAAAATTGTTTCTATCGAAATAATATTAACATTAAAGAAGAAAATGATTCATAATAGATTATTTATTCGAGCAAAATGGATTGATTATTTTGCTCGAATAAATAATTATTAGCATTTTGGGTATATTTATATAATTTGCCAATTTACAAAATGCAAGTTTTATAAACATTATATACATATGTGTGAGTGTGTGTGTGTGTGTGTATATATATATATATATATATATATATATATATATATATATATATATATATATATATATATATATATATATATATCAAACTTTAAAACGTAAAGTTTGATTATTGTGTAAATTTTGAATTTTCTCGTTGATTTTTACTTAAAAAAATATTTAAATGAAAATTTCGTTATATTTTTTTGTCTTTTCTCCTGTAATCGCTATGTTAAAATAAAATTTGTAAACACATACTTTGTTAGGAAATATGATCATTTATAAGCAATTGCCAATCCTTTTTTTTATCCACTGTACGTCAATTTTTAAACACATCAAAGTTGTACTCATTTTAGCATGAATTAAAAAGTCACAATTATAATAAAATTTAGAAAAGAACACATCATGAAATAAGAAGTCATATATCTGCATCAACAGTTTATTTCAAGCACAAAAATATAACAATTGCAAAATGTTTTTGAAACATACAAAGCTTACAAATATGATATAAATCACCTCTAAACATTCAAGCACAAATCTCATACATGATAAAGAGTTAGCAAATTAATTTATATTTCATGAATAACAACACTGCAAAAACTGAATACAAAATTTTGGCCTGGTTGCATGGATACAACAACATCAAGCGGCTACATTGGACAGCAATTGATTGTACTCAGCTTTTTTGATTTTATTGAATAATCACATCCAACCATAAATGCTACATTAAGTTGTAAGAAACAATATATGAATATGTTGGTAAACGTTTAAAGTAAAAAGTCTTTGGACGAAATAGTTGTGGAATGATTGTGTTAAAGCTAATTTTTGGAAGAACTGTAATCCGAAATATTTATTAACATGTTTGACATGAAAAGTACATAAAATATCACTGAATTTTATTAGCACCAACGGCATAACAGTATAATATGAAATGAATGATTTTTTATTGTTCAATGAAAACACAGAAATGTTAGTTTTGATAATAATGAAGAATTTGGTTGGTTATTTTTCCACAAGCGGAGTTCCTATAATATAGTGCAAACTTTTATCGATCACTTATCAGAGCTAGTAACATCTGAAGACAAAATGCCTTAAATTTTATTAATGACTTATTTAGTAAAAACTTTCAGAAATTATTTATCATGATAAAAATAAATATAACAGTTCCAATCGTTTGGATTTAGTTAGTTTTTAATAGTAGCAGTATTTTATTTTGAGTAATTAGTATAGACTTTTACCTATTTATTGGATTGTAATAAAAAATTACATTCGACCTTTATTCTTTTTATTGTTCTGTTTCGGTGCAACATGTATATTTGACGACAATTGGCGCATAACTAACAGAGTAACATTTAATGGATTAAATAATTAACTTTTGCTTAAGAAATGGCTTTCGTTTATTAATAAGGAAAATAAAATAATAGTTCAGGAAATCACACATTTTACTCTATTTTCCACATTTTACTTTGTAATAAAAAGTAGGACTGTAACAATGATTACCGCTTTGTAGGTAGAAAAGTATCTTTTGTGAAAATGTGCAGTAAAAATGCGATTTTTATGAAAGAAAAGATAAAAAAAAAAACTGCTTTAAACTTTATAGATAAATTTGAAATAAAAAATTTATAAAGAGTAATTCTTATTTCTCAAATTTCTAGATTGATTTGAATCCATTTTATTAATGGTTTTTAATAGCATATACGTTCTGTTTCCGTTAGTCAAAAGAATCATCAAATATTTAAAAAATATATTATAAATAAAAGTAGAAAGTAAACGATTTTCCTCTTTCTAACACAGTTCATTTCAAAACAAAATATTCTACATTTCATAATATTATACACATAAAATGGATTCATAAGCATCAAAATGAAAATTTTAAAGATATGAAATTAATATGATGTCACGAATGATACTAAACAATGTCAATGTAACAATTGCATATATACATTCATTTTTTATATTTCATGTTCTTACGTGGAATGCCAAAATTTGCATTTGTACTCAATATCTCTCTTTTTACCACAAAATATTAAAAATCACAAGAGAAGCTAAAAAACAAAAACCGTATACGTAAAGTATCTATTTTTGTATTGATAATATACATATAACATACACACAAAATAAAAAAATTAAAAATTAAATGCTGGTCACAATTTTGAAATTATATTGTTAATCCTACTGCATTAGTTGATAAAAGTGAAAATATAGATGTTTAAGAAACAATGTTTTTATTAGTAAAAAAAAAAGCTACTTTATTATAGTTAATTCCTTCATAAATTAGGAAACACAAGAAAAATGTATTCTGACCGCTAGTTAAAGTCAGAATAATAAATAATTAATTAAAAGGAATGTAAAAATAGGTTAATGATTTAATATAAAGGAAGATAATCACTAAGTGTAAGGATAAAAATAAAAAGTAGTAAATTACAAATTTATACTTTCATATTTTTTCTGCGAAACTATCATACTTTTGAAGATATACACACAAAATAAAAAAATTACTATTTACATAAATAGATATATTTATGTCAAAATCCGTTTCTAATCATATTTTTACCATTCGTTAGTTCTGTTTTGCATGTTAAGAAAATTTGTCATATATATTGTGTGTTTTAAACATCCATGTGTATGTTTTCTTTTATTCTATTGTAATAAAAGAAAACCCAAGAATAAAATTATCGTCCAACTTTATCCATAGAAATGTACAATTTTGTATGTTGTGCAATATGAATATGAAACGAAATAATTATTTGACACATTTTGGAGGATTGTTTCAGGGCCTTGCGAAGTTTGAATTCAGAATTTTAAATTCTGAGAGTACTTTTTCACAGACGTGAGTCGCATTAGCGTAGTGCAAGGAAAGAAAGACGACTCCAAAGCACTTTTCGATCCGACGCGTGTGCGTGCAGAAAGCAACAATGCACTATTTTTTAATAGATCGGATTTGTGACCTTCCACTCTTAAGAACAAAGTCTTTCTTAATCAAAAAAAAATTGTTAAATATAAGTTTAAATCATCAAAAGAAAATTACTTTATCGTTTTATTGAAATCATTGAAAAAAAAAAAAAAGGACTTCGAACCGGTGGTTCTGGAGGACGGATATATATGAGCTGGGTAATCCGAAGAAAACCGTAAATGAAAGATATGTAATAATACGAAAAAAGATACGAACTGGTAGTATTAAAAAAAAAATTAAAGCACAATGTACCATGGAACTCAAATAGTTCACATTGCCAAAATTAAAAGCATTCGTGGTGTCAAAATGCAAAATCCTCTGATCCACTGTCATTTGAAAAAATTATTTTTATCTAAATTACTCTAATTTGTGATTGTATTCTCTACCATAATGTATATTTTAAAAACACTATTAACATTAAACAACACTTTAGCCAGATCAAGAATTCATTTATACAATGTTAATAACCTAGAAATGTTTCCTTTCTATACCACACATTCATTAGATGTTCATTTACTTTCTTGTATTAAAAAACAAGCAATATGTATTCTGAATTTTTGTTTGTTCATTATTTTATGTGACACAAGCTGGACTTTGAAATCCGACATAAGCCAAATTAATTTAATTTTGGAATGAATTAATAAGCTTTGACTTTTGAATTATTATTTTGTACTTCAGATTATTTTGTTTAAAATTAGCTCAAAATACAATTAACTTTAAAATATAATAGGTTTAAAGTAACATATTGTTCACATGAATTTAAGTCAACAATAATATCATTTATGATGGAATGAATAGGACGAAATTTTTTTTAAAAAGTTGAAATGTTATTTAGAAGATGCAATATTAAAATACGTCGCATTTATTTCTAAAGAGATACAACTCTAAAATATGCTTTTCTAAAATATTACAACAATAAGAAATGTCTAAAAATCATTTATAAATCAACAAGAACGCTCCGAATTGTCCTCAAATCCTGGTCTTTTAAAGAGGATTTATTTTTTTTTACATAATGTTTTGCAGTTTTTCTCAACACGATGATTTTTAAGATAATCAGTTTCGAAATATTTATACGGTATAGAATTCAGAATTATTTTATTGGCAATTTATCGCCAAAGTAGAGAACAGGAAACTAATTGGTGAATAATACCGGAACGGCAAAATTTCTTAATATTTGTTTTTATTACTTTTATGACTTTATTTATAAATTTAATAATCAATATTATTTCAAATGCAGAAAGCATAAGCAAATGGAAATGGTACACTGCAAATACATTCGATTTCAAAATAACTAAATGTTTTAAATGGTTCATTTATGCTTATGTTGGGTGTACCAAACTAAAAATAAATAAATAAAATAAAATTTAAAAAAAATCGCAAATTTACTGTTAGTTTTTCAAATCAACAACCTTCCATGAATTTCTATTTTTTATTTTATCAAAATTATTCATAAAGTTATTTCGTTTTTCTTTGACTTCTTTTTTTATAATGTTTTTTGTAACACTATCTCATATTTTCAATAATTGGCACGAAAACATATTACTAAAATAAAACACTTGATCATATAATTATTTTATTCTTTCCATTATTCATTGGATGACACTATTTATTATAATTTGTGCAACGATTTTAACCACATAAGGAAAAGTATTGTTTACATAAAATTAACAACGAGTAGAATGAAGGACGCAAGCACACATGCTTTACATAGTTTAATTTTTCGAAACGCAATTTAAATTCAACTGAAATCTGTTTTAACGCAGCAAATCCAAAAGGGCTATCATTTTAATATTTGGAAGACTGATTGGCAATTGCGAGTTTAAATTTCAAAATTCCTCAAAAATAATTATTCTTATCAAGTGCAAAAAGTCCACAGTAACAAAATATAATGTCATTAGCCAATCAAAATATTCAATCTTTAGATGAAATTATAAGTTACAAATATAATTCTCCACTGCACTAAACAATGAGGCATTTTACATCTAATGATTCAAAGCTTTCTGTAAATCGCTAAATTTCATAAACTTTTCATATTGGATTTATTAACTAATTGAAACATTATTGAAACAAACTAATTTAAACTACGCATATTGGCCATATATTTGCGTCATTCATTTATGTGACTTAATTCTCTTTTAAGCTCTTATGAAACTCCACATCTTTACCAACAAATGTATTCATAATTTCCCAATAAATTATGCTTTTAATACTTAACAAATTATGCGCCACAGACTAAACTAACAATAACAAAGGTCTAGACGTTTTGAAAAAAAAAGGAGTTGAGAATTTTCAAAGTTTATTTTTAATGTAAGTCAACTGAAACTTTTGTATGGATAATAGTTTCAGTAAAGTTTGAAATAGTTTGGTTAAGTTTTGTATTGGTAAAGTTACTGTTTAGTGACATTTCCTCTTTCTTTGTATATAAATAGAGTACAAAATAACATCAGTTCTGATTTTAATAAGAGTGTCGTCAATACTGAACTCTAAAGAATTTTTTTCTGGTGGAGGATTATCAGAAAACTCTTGAGAGGACTTCATTCAATGTGTGTGCAAAACTGAAAACATGTTCCACACAGTTTATTAATTATTAATTAATTAAAAATGATTTGCAATGATAACTTATTGCATAATTTTTAAAGCAGAATAAACTTAAAAAAATATATATCATACATGAGAATTCTTACATCAAAAATGAGAATATTGCATACATTTTTAGAGTTGATTCAATTTTTCAATAGTGAAAGAAATTTTCTTAAGTTTTTACATCAACAACCATGCGTATAAGACAACTTTAATTACCTACATTAATTTAGGTAATTAAAGTTGTGCAGATCATGTAGAATAGCCGTGAGAATTAACAAGCTCACAAAAAATCATGTTATCCTCCGTTAAATTTGGTTACAATTTTAATTTGGCGAGATTTCCTTTTTATTGCAGTTTCAGAATGAATTTTTTAGACCAAACGTAAAAATCAATTTTCGTCCTTTTTGATGTGTTTGTAATATTTAAAATTTCTCAATAGTTATTAGCTTATTCGTAAATGTGTTAATAGTGCCTAGATTATTTGTAAATATTTTACCTTTTTTTTCTCTTTAATTTTTAATAATGCATTGTATTTGAGAAGAGAAAATTTCTGATGTAAGTGAAAAAGATCTTTGATATTATTTTCTTTATATCACATTTGCCTTGAATTCCACAAATTTATATTTAGCTACCTTTTTTTTTTTTTTTTTTTTTTTTTTTTTTGGCGACATGAATATTCATGTTTTCAAAATGAAAATGGTTAATCAGCAATTTTATGGAAGATTTGCCCAAACATCTTACAACGTGGCAGATTATCTGCTAAAATGTTTCAAAATGGAAGTCGCCTTTGCAATAATACTCTTCTGAGAGGGGGGGGTATTAATTTTGTAGTTGCAAACTAAAGCGTAAGCCAAGACTAAACGATCCCTTGCTACATTTAGATTAGACTTGCTACATTAGAAAATAATTGAATAAATTAGCTTAAAAAATCAATCGGATTATTTAAGCAATCAATGTTAACGTCGAAAATCTAGTAAAAGTAATGAATATATTTAGTTTCTACTCTATATCTGAAATATCTTGAAATGAGAAAAAATATAAAATTAACAAACTTAAAGTAGTTTCAGTTTTGTTCTGAAGTTTCAAATCTAGAATTAAAGGGCAGATGTGTCTGCTAAATGTAACTGAAGCTTCCCTTGAGCTTGGTATTTAATAACACAAGGTACTCCATATCATATTTGACAGTAATTTTTGACTAGTATCTATGTCTATGTAATATATTTTGTGATTGTAAACAAAATAATTATAAGCTAATTATTAGCATTTTAAATTTTTTGAAAAATTATAAGACAAAATTTAAATTTACTATAAAAGTGTTTAGTAAAAAAAACTAAATTCAAAGTATAATTACTTCTATTTAAACTTTATGTAGGAAATCTTTTATCACTCATTAATTGTTTGCTTTTACTATTTAAGTTAACTGGAATAACAGATCTTGTGGGTTAACCATTGCAGTTTAACTGAACCTTTCAATCATAGAAACTTGAAGATTAATAATTTTAAAATTAAAAGAACTATGATGCATAGAAGCTAAAGTGATGAAAAATAATAAATAAAAAATAAGATGAAGAATAATAAAAATAATCAAAAATGTATATAAATAGCGATGAAAAGGCAAAACAAAATTTGCTGCATTGACTGTTACGCTTTGATTCAATTTTAAAATTAAACTCATTCTCATTCAACACTAAATTTCGCGATGATCAATGCATGAAGGCACTGGTCTTTGGAATTCAATTCTACTCACAAGACCTTAAACTCATATTTGACAGGTAATGTATTCTCAGGGCAAATGCTTATTCTGAAAATGGTTATTCTAGCAAGAGGTTGTTCAAAATTAATACAAATTTACGAAGGAAACTTTTTTTTTATTTTTATCGATCCCAAAAGAACGAATAGGAAAATCGATATATCCAAAAAATTCTATAGATTCTTTGATTAGAATTGAAATATTGAACAATTTAAAATGAAATTTATCAAAAAATTCATCAAAATTACTTTTAAAATTTAGTTTTGTGGATTAAATTTCAAAACCTCATATTCTATTCTGAAAATGTTTAATCCTAGTATATGTAACACTGTGAATTTGACGTCATTTGGAAGGACGATAAAGTTTACTAATCTGCAGTTGTTGATTTGGCGAGATTATGTGGGTTATTTTAGTCATTTTTACAATTTTCAACAATTTTTTAGCATTTTGCATTTATGATTTATATGCCTGTTTTAAGGTAAGTTTATCTCTTTGCCATTATGAGATTGCCTTTTTCATTGTTTTTGGTGGTATTTGCTACGCAAACTAAGACGTCATTTATTTTATGCTTGTCACGTTTATTTTATGCATTCTAGGATTTTATCCCAAACAATTTTAACACTCTGACATTATAAAAGTAATTAAGTTTCTTTCATTGTTTTCTCATACAGAAAGCGTGAAACATCATTAAAGAAGAAGAAAGCGTGAAATATCATAAAAGAACTATATATAGTTTCTGGAAACAAACGGCAACTTTTGCAAACTTTTGAATGATACACGCAAATTATGAATGATATCATCTGTCGAGCGCCATCGACAGGTGATCTGGCTCCTTAATGGGAATAAAGTAATAATTCATTATTAACAATCAGCTGTATGAGCTTCTTAATTATTCAGGAATGCCACTTCCTGTGTGATATTATATATAACCATAAGTAAGATTCACGTTTTTTAATGTCCGTGTCTATTTTTCATATTACAGTTAAAAGTAGGATTTAATTTATGAATTCAGACATTTCAATAGTTTTTACAGAATTCTAAATTTTGTTTGTTTCATTGGCAATGTTAAAAGCAAAGAAGCAGCACTGATTTTTTTAAATATTTTTGAATAATACAATGATATCTGACTGGTTGCATCGTAAAATTTTCAAGTCGTTCCTAAATATTGAAAATATTGACCAGAATGCAAAAAATAATAAAATAACAGGAGATGAAACAGATAGAGAACAGAAACACATTAATGATTTTCACCTCAGAAGAGGCGCCAAATACTGTTATTACATTCCTCAAATAAAGCCGCGCCTGGATACATTTGCAAGTTTTACTGAAGAGAACCAATCATACCAAAGGAAACTAATCGCCAGTAAAACTGAAGACAGTAACCAGGCTTCCAAAAGAAGTAATCACCAACATACTAAGATAAAAAAGCTGTATGTTTTCCCTTCAGGCAGTTCAGAAAATAATGTTATTGCGGAATATGAATTACCAAATTCAAAAACTGAAATCATGAAAGAAGTGCATCCGACAGTTCGCCATTTTTTCTTAGTACCCATGATATCTACAGATGAGAAAACAAATGCACTGAAAATGGAGATAGAATCGTCAAAAAATGTCACCAAACCTGAGAGGAAAGAAAATAAGATTTCTGACTTGACTAAAAAGTGTATCGCCAATGGTGATAATAAAAATAATAATTTTGAAAGTAGAATAGAACAAGAAATACCTGATGTTATACTAAATACTCCCTTTGAAGAACATAATTTGGCGAGTGATTTAGGTAAAGGCTATAGGATCAAAGAGCGTTGCAGATTTTATGTTCCCTATGCCGGGCGAAATTGTGAAGATTCAGATTTAATTCCCAACAAAGATTTGAGTCGAAATGAGAGAGACGCAAGAGAATCGATGCTTGCGAGGGAGGAATGGTGGGACGATTTGACGGATTGGGAGTCTTCAACCACTTACGAAAATATTCCAGATAAATATACTGAAACTTTAGAAGAAATAAAATGCAGACGTTCTTTTATGAAGAAATTTAGAAATCTCTTCTTTTAAATAAAAAAAAATGAAAAAGAACTGATGACTATAGCTATTACCATAAACCCAAATACTTTTGTACAGCTTCAAAAATTATACGAGCAACTATCCACTTTTTATAAAGGATATAAATTATTTTCCTTAAAGTTCTTTTCAATATTAAATGCAAACATTTTCACAAACTATGAGCTTCAATGCGCCGGCAGTCCAGCGCTAACTTTATATAAATAATTCTGATTAATTTTTGCAGACTTACAGTGGATAGTTCTTTACAACTATCGGTTTTTGCAAACTCAGTGTTTTTTTTTTTAAAGGCAAACCTTTAACAGGGTTAGTATGAATAAGAAAGTTTGAAGTATAGTTAAAAATACATAGTACTATCATCAGAAATGAAATCGTTATTCTGTTTCGAGAGATGTAAAATCACATCGTCAACAAATTCGTCGAGTTCGAAAAATAGTCAGAATTGTGGTGCAGAATTACTTCACTGTATATAACGAAATAACACACCTTAGCACAGAATTCCTTTTTTTCTTTCTCGACTGAGTTCGTATATTTCAAATTTCGTTGTTTCTTGATTATTATTGTTGTTTTTTGCTGCTTGCCATGTATTTTTCTATTTCCGAATTGTCTATTAATAAGGATTTTGCAGTAAATGGATTCCAGGGTGTTGGAGAAAATTTGAAAGAGATACACATCAAAATACTTTAGATGCAGTCTACACGCAATTGATCTATTCCCACGAGAGATTTCTATGTATTTAGACACTTAAATGCAAAGCAATATTGATAACTTAGTTTTTTAAATATTTGGCTTCTATTTTTTTCTTAATAGGCTATAAAAATTTGTATTTACTATTTAATATTTCATATAATAAATAATTAAATAACGATTAGGTTGTCTACATATGTTAAAATCTGCTTCTGGGAGTATCAAATTTTTACTAACTTGTTAAATTAATTGAAATGCTTAATTTATTTGGCAGGAGAAAAATATATATATATATATATAAATTCATTACTTTTTGGTAAATATAACTATAGTGTTCAATATTTTATCAATTCAATCAATCGATCAAACAATTGAAGATTTATGTTCGTTAGAAAGGTGATGACATTTAACATTAAAAAATTCTTTAATTGGTTTTTGTTCGGTTTATTCAATTGTGAGTTGCAGAGTGTTAAAAGTGAAGTCAAAAAAAGAGAGAATTCGGTACGTATTACAATTTTAAAAAAAATAATAATAAAGGTGAAAAAATTTAAGCTAGAAAGCTAAAATTGTAAATGATGCTTATGGTTTCGATACTATTACAACCACAAGCGTGCACTTTTAAATTTTAATGATTTTATAAAAAATAATACATAAATCTTTAATACTTTTAATTTTATAGTACTCCCTGTTTATTTACCAAATTAAATGACGTATTCAGTAATTTAATGGCGCTTACATTTACTCTGAAAGTATTGTACATCATTTCTCCTTTTCAAGAAAAACTAGACTTAATTTTTTTTTAAAAAAAAGGAAAAATGTAGTAGTATACAAGAATAAAATTTCCTTTAATTTGTTTTTTTAAAAAAAGCCATTTTTCAGTTAAATAAGTTGTTACGCAGTTCATACAAATATCAAGAATCATGTGACCATAAACGTGGGTGGGAAAAGGAGATTGATTATAATTATACACAACATCAGTAAACCTTAAAAAATAGAGTTCAGAAAATTACACGAGTGTAATTTTAAACGTTATTTTATTTATTTATTTATTTATTTTTTGAAAAGAAAGTGTGTGTGTGTGGGGGGGGGAATACTAGAATTAATACATCAGAATAAGAGTCCCAAGGAATACCAAGGGGTAAGTATATAGTTCGAAGGATTTGCTTTTTCAGTGCAAACATTTTTTTTAAATAACAATTTTCAAAATATAATTTTTCAGAGAATTAAATTTAAAATGTTAGTGCGGAATCACAGAATACAATTATTCATTGGTGAAACAGAAAGTTAGCAAATGTTAAGACAAGCAAATCCATAAATCACACGTAATTTTCGTACACCATGAAGTTTTTTTTTTAAGCTACTTAAAAACATGTTCGCGAAAATCTTAACTCCAATTGTGCATTTCATTTTGCTTCAATATGTTATTAAATATCAATTACGGAAATTATTTACAACTATTAAAATCTTAATTTTTTTGGTTGAATGAATATGATATAAGAAGATAAAGTAAGTTCTTTCAAAATATGTTGAAAAAAATTCAGATGGTTTTTAGAGATAAAGCTCTTTTACACAAATACATCTAAAAGATTCATTCATTTATATAAATATCACAACGATTGCTTATCTACAAAACAACATTAAATTTTTCAAAGGGAAAAAAAAAAAAAAAAAAAAAAAAAAAAGGGAACAGCTTGTGCATAGAATCCAAATGACTTCAAAACCTTGGCGACATATTTAATGATTTTTTTAAATTCTAAAATAAGCTCTTTCAACAAAGTGCTATGGTTATATTATTTAATGAATTTTAGAAACAAATATTTTAGTATCAAATGATGTGTGAAAATATTTTTTAGAGCACATGTAATCATAAATATAACTGAGCACCTTGAACACTTTGATTTATTTGGCAATGCAAATTTTGCTATTATCGCCAATGGTTGCCGGAATTTTAATCACATTAGATCTTTCCTTAGGAAAGGGTTTACAAGAAAGTATATTATTCTCTAACAATGGCAACAATATATTGAAAATTGATTCTCCGCTTCTTTATATACATTACATTTTCTCATAAGCTCAACATATGATTCTGAAAGTATGGCTTTTACTCCTAGGAATCAAGTTTATTTTGGCATATTTGGATCTTAAGCAAGCTGTTCCAGACTTCTTAAAATATTGATTAAAATTAATTTGTCACTAAACAATGAAACATTGATTTTAACTATGCCTTTTGTAAGAACGATTAATACGAATTTGAAAATGACTAACGCTACTGAAAATTGTGTATAGGGTAAACAAATAAGAT
The DNA here is from genome assembly GCA_030067965.1 of Latrodectus elegans. Lineage (NCBI taxonomy): Eukaryota > Metazoa > Arthropoda > Arachnida > Araneae > Theridiidae > Latrodectus > Latrodectus elegans. The sequence goes on along the minus strand of CM057812.1, from coordinate 80,802,083 downwards.
AATCTAAAATATTACTCTAAAATTGTGTGATCTAAACATAAATTCATCCATAAAGATTAACATTCATTGTGGATCTTTTCTACAACCCTAAAAGAAAAAAAATCATAAATATAAACAGACATGTATATGCATACAATATCAAATTATAGATAATTTCTTAAACATGAAAAAAACTATTCATTTTTAATTTAAGAAATAAGAAAATACATAACTTTTCTAATAATAAAATTGTTTGTACATGTATATATATATAAACATGAAGTAAAGTAATGAGAGTTATATTAATAAGAATATGAAAATTAAATCTTTAAAATATATATATATATATATATATATATATATATAGTTAAATGAAATATATATATATATATATATCTATATATATATAGTTAAATGAAATATATATATATATATATATATATATATATATATATATATATATTTCAGTTTTAAAATTTATTCTAGTGAATCCGTTACCATAACTTACGATGCGAATGCATTATTTTGTCAATTATTTGTAGGAGAAAAAAATGTCTCCAAAATTGCAATTTAAAAAAAAAAGCATGTTAGTAAGTATATTCGGGGTTACATTAAGGGAGACGAAGATTTTTGTCATTGAATAGTAACATTTGACGGCGTAATTTTTTATTTTTATTTTATTTTATTTTTTTTTTATTTTTTATTTCATTGGTGAAAATGGTTGACGGATTTACGAAAATATCGAATTTACATATTAAGGATATCATCTTCACAACAACATATGCCAAATGATTATAAAAAAGTATTCTAGCATTAGCGTTCATTTGCATTAAGACATACAAAATTCATAATTTTGAGAATACGTAATATATATATATATATAAATGTAATTTTTTTTAAAGCCTAGTTACTTTAAAATTTTGCATCTCCCCATTATACAAATATTTAAGCTTTCTTTTATTTTCGCCATAAAATTAAATAATATATAAGATAAATACACAATTATTCCAATATTTGAAAATATTGGAATTTATTGAACTGATTGAATATAAATAAACAATTCAATCAGTTAGTTCACACTAGTTGAACAATTCTTGAGCAATTCCATTCAAGTCAACAGAAGCCGCAACTCATTTCAATTCACTGAAATGAATTTGTTCATTAAGTGTTCTATTTGTTCTGGGAAGAAGAGCCATTTTGATTCATAAAATAAAAGCTTGCTGAATAAATAAAAAGGAATAGAGTATATGGTCAAGTGATTAGATTTTGAGACAATATTCAAATAATGTCAGTGGGAAAGACGATGTGTAATTTTTAATCGATTGCACATTTACACTGGTAAGAGTTTATTGTAAGATGATTATAAGGAAGAAACACATTCCAATAGAAAGAAATGAGATCACATTATGTATTGTTTCGAATGTAGCCAGAAAGATTGGTGAAATTAAGAGGCAAAAACTTAGAAAACTTAAAAAAATAGGGCATTGTGAGATTGATCCTCATGTAAGCAAAAGTTTTAATTACAGTAGTACGTAAATTCTGACAAGGACTAAAAATTCTCCAACAAAACATAGACTAGGTTATGGTTCTTAAAACTGCAAGGCAAACGTAAAATGGGCTACGTGAATAAACAGCTCAATTCATGGTAAAATTCGTCACTGATTCTTGTAATATAAAGGTTTTTTCAGTTACAGAGGAAAAGAAATTTACGCAGATCCTGATTGTCCTCTTCTAGGCTTAATCTTGACTTTATATGATTGAATGGAAACAAATTGTATTTTCAAATAATTCTAAAAGCAGCTTGATTCTTCACTTTGAGGAGAATGACACCTCGAAACCTACATATAGAGACACCATACTTGGGCCTGCGATATGCATGATGTTATATTTTGTTTTTGGTGCTCAAATTATTGTATTTTGAAGAGCCAGTATGAATTAATGACAGGTTACAAATTAAACCATTTTTTTATATCGATGATTTCTAGTGCAGCTCTTCAACAGGACATGTCTATCCACGTGTTAATTTCAAAGAGTAATTAACGGCAATAATAAGCCACAGCTTAAGTTTGCTCATTCAATAAATTTACTTTCAACTGAATTTAAGCGTAATCTGATAACTCAAAGAGAGCTTTTGAAAAATTATAAACGCATAGAGTTCAAACTATCTGTACATGCATTTGGGTGTCTGACGAATAAAATGCAGTTTTTTGACGTCCAATCAACTTATAGTTGATTTCATACATCATCCAATGAAATCCAGAATAACGTCATCTTTTGTACTAAATTACAATGAACACTGATTTCCGATATTTTGTGTCAAACCTATTGTTACATTCAATAAGACTCGTGAATTTTGAATGAGCACATGTAGAACACTCTAATATATGTAACACTCACGTTTTTACGAATAAATGGCTAGTTCTAACCTGACAACCTAGATACACTGATAATTTTAATCCTCATTTACAAACTAAAATTTTGGAAAATTTCTTTTTTGTGGACTTTTGATTTTGGCAACAGTTTTTCTTTTTCGTTTTTTTATTTTTATATGATATGATATTTATTTCAATTTTTTATTTCACTCCTTTTTATATAACATCTGAGAATTTGATTCATTCTTGAACAGCGAAGAGACACACGAGCAGACATTCTAGATACTTGCAGGAACAACAGTCAAAGACGCACGTATGTCAGATATGCAATGGAAAATAATTGTGGTCCCGAATTCAACTTCTGTGCTTTTTGTACGCAAGGACTTAGAAAGAGAAAAACATTCTTCTCCCCCTTCCCACATGGTAGAATATAGAAAAGGAATATACTCTTTAAAATTTTGTTATCTTTTGTTCAGTAGCTGGTTTTTGTTTCATTTAAACTACTTAAAATAAGAAGTTTCGTTTGTTGAGAAAGACGTTACGGATTTGTGGCAGTTGAAGAAACGTATGCGTTCATCAGTTGAAGTAAAACAGAAGATTCTAAAAAAAAGGGAACAAAAAAAAATAAATAAATAAATGAAAAAATATGGAATTTCAAAGAACAGTCCATCGATAATTTTAAAAACTAGGAAAAAATCTGAAAAAGGAAACAGTATCAGTGAAAAAAAACAATAACCTCCCTCTCAAAAAAAAAATGTTGAGAAGCAAGACATTCTAAACTGGAAAAGCTTTGCTTGCTTAGTTGAGAGAATTGAAAGGTATGAACATTTCCGTTGATAGTAAAGTCATGAAAGAGAAATCTTTGCTGTGAGGTTGAACTAAGAGATTTCAAAAATTGAAAGCTAGTCACGGTTTGAGCTTCAGAAAATTGTATGTGAAATGCAAGCCAATAAAATGATAGTAAGTTGTTTTCAAGTATGAAAATCTAATCTTGCACGTGTTTTTATATAGTGCAATATACATAAATTAATAGTATTTCATTTATAAAGCAAAAATAGTTAGGTAAAAAAAAATCGTATCTTAATATTATGAAACATTATTTTTATATTTTACGAATAGTTTTACCGGTCCAATACACGAAAAGTAGAAAACGACATACAAGTTCGTAAAATACGAACGCTTACTGTACCATAAAAATACGCATTTTTGCAGAAAACGTACTGTGTTCGTGATTATACTTGAGACAAACCACGCCTCTTGAACTACTTCAGAATCTTCAAGAGTCAACTTTGAGAAAAACTGAAGAGAAAATTAGTTAAACACCACGATGGAAAGTGAAAAATTCTGCCTAAAACCAAATGTACCACTCTGGAAGTAAATACGACGTACACGTTTGCAATTTTAATTTTCTCGTAAATACATTTAATAGGTCTTAATAGTTAGAACATTGCAAGTAATATCCGCGTGTGATCAACACTTCTACAAATATTTAAATTTTACTCAATCATACATTTTATTTAGCAAAGTGTATTCAAACTGCGAAGAATATTGCAAAGAGATTTAAGTATTCATATTGATCATTAATTCTACATTTTTAATAATCCGTAAAAAAAAAAAAAAAAAAAAAAAGTATTGTCACTATGGAAGAGTCTATTAAGATTAGATAAAGACGATCAAAACCATGCTTTTCGGAAACATTACTTACTCGAAAACATGAAACATAATGTATCCATATTTAATTATTGATAGGGTAGTTTTTGAATTAATGAAGCAGTCCGTTAGAGAGAAATTTAGAGGATAAAAAAAAAAAAGTAGATAATTTAATAAGTACATAGGTTTTGCCTCTTTTGGTTGTGAATCCGATTTAAATCAAAATAAATCGATACAATTTCAGAGCCTAAATTAGCCCTTAAAACGATTTAATTTATTTGATTGATGTTTGGTTTTGAATCGTTGATTTAGTTGATATAGCATCTTGTCTCTTAAATTTTTACTCATTTCCGATTTTATATTCTGGATAATGGTGAAATCTAGTATTCACTTTTGTGTTGGAAATTTTGTATTGCAAACACTCTTTGGGTTAATTGCACGAATTTCTTAGATCTATTACTCGTTGCACGTCAGAAAAGAGTATTTGTATTGCTTATGCAAAGTTGACCATATTTCCATTGAAGAAGACAGGGTCCCTATGCTTCTTCTTATTTTTTCCCATTTTGGCATAAATCGAATCTCTTTATACTTAAATTTATAATTTTATATTTCTAATTATCTTATTTTCCAGACTTACCTTTCTTTAGCTGCTTTTGCGCTGGATAGGTGGCTAGATAAATTTCTGTATTTTTTCTTGCTTTTAAATCGACTTATAATTATATTATTTTGTTTCTTGATTTATTATATGTAAATAATTTCTTTGAATAGCATTTGCTTTGTATAATCTTTGTAGTAAAAGAATGACATTTTTGTTTAAATTATTGGTAAAGAAGAAATTTAATACATTTTTTAAAATCTTTTCCAACTTTAGCACTTTTGATACATAATTTTTTTCGACATTTGAAATTGATTTGGAGCTCTTTTAAAAATCGAGAGTATAAAATCAAGCAAAGTTCAGATCAATAGCATACATATAAATAACAGGATAGAGATGTACTAGATAAAATTAAGAAATGTCTGGAGCAGAAAAGAGAATAATGTAATTTAAATAAGAGAACACTGAAATAAAAATAATAAGTATAAGAACAGAGAAAAGAACAGTATAGCATAAGAATGTGAACAGGAGAGAAGAAACTTACAGCAAAGAGATACTTCAAAGGATTAGCTTTGCAAGTATGAAAATAGGAAAGTTGTCAAAAGAATGCTAAGAAGCAGGAGACAAATTAGGATGCAGGCTAGGACAGCAAATCTTTTCTGAAAAAAAATTTTTTTCATATCATCAAAAACATTGAAGTATAATATATATATATATATATATATATATATATATATATATATATATATATATATATATATATATATATATATATATATATATATATATATTTGATTAAAAAAGATGTGAACTATTAAAAATGAATCAAAAATAGGTGATAATAAGACAACTTGCATATTGGTCACAAACAGAAATCGAAGTTTTAGAAAAATCTTTTAGGATTAACAAGCAATATTCTAAGATTTCAGCTTAATAATTGAAGTAATAGGATTAATTTACATCTAAAATTAAACTAAAGAATACATTATTAAAGACATTGACATTATAGTAAACTTTATTGCCCATTCAAAACGTTCCAAATTAAATGCTTAGAATATTTTGAAATTTGTATAATCTTTAAACTGTGTGTCAAAGTTAATATTGATGTATTTGGTTTTATTTGAAAGCTGATTTGTGATATTTATGTATTATTTGCAAAAACTTTTGCGATCATGCAAAAGATTTTACACACACGCACGCACACACACACACACATATATATATATATATTGTATTATATTAAATTATAAACTTGAATAATTTCCCTTAAATTTTATTACAAAGTGATAACATGCGAAAGACGGCTTCCTCTGACAATTACTTGTCCAATAATAGTGTTTTATACTGCTAATTCTTTAGCACCTAATTATAGGGAAACGGCAGAGGATTTTTCACTGGATTTTATGATGTGATCACAAGGCGAAGATTGTTTTTAACAGTGAAAATTAATAACGCAAAAGATCAATCCTAGTTACTGAGAGCTGGAATTTTTCAATATCCGTGGTAATTTGGCGACATTTATTTTGTGTTTCTTATTTCATAAGCTCAATTTATATCCACATATAGTGAAATTTTAACAATGCTGGTCTTTAAATTATTATCAGCTTCAGCTGTTTATAAACTACGAAAATAATATCAAGTAGTTATCCTTAAAAGGAAATTAATCAAACGGACTAAGCAAAAAAATAAATAACACAGTTACAATAATTTTGCAATCGTAGAATTATTCATTTGGTTATTTATTAGCAATATGCAATTATAGTGATAGTAAATTAACTTTGGCATTAGCCTATATTATTAGAAGATAGCTTAGCATTTATTTAAAATTAAATTTATTCTTTTGTTGTACTTGTCTAGTGCCAACTAAGCTGGCATTTTGGGGTACGTTGCTCTACTTTTTTAACAAATACATTCTTTTGAAAACAACTTTTTAAGAGAAAAAACTAAACATTGACCAGTTAAATTATAAAAATTTATTTTATAACAAATTTTACTTTTCTGTGCTACGGGAAATAATTCTACTTTTTAAAAAATAATGTAGTATAATTTTTAATAATAATTAAGTTTCACGGCCAGCACGAAATAAATCACAAAAAAGGAAAACTATTCCTAATGGAAGTAATTGGCAGATACTGAAGAGGGGAACTAACATTATTAATAGCCTAATAAATGTGAAATCGCGAATTCATTTGCTTATGGTAACCCCTAACAACATGATGCACTATCATACTTTAAATGTAAGTTGTTAATTAAGCAAAATTCTTGGTCTCTTCTCTAACACATGGGGAGGGGGGAGAGTAAAAATAACCAAGTACAAAATATTTTTCAAGCATTGATTCTAGTCAATTAAGATAAATGGGTAGGTTGTGCAGTTATCACACAAATCTGTTGAAATTCTTCTAAAAATCTAATGTGTGTGTTTGAGTTTTGATGTATGTCCATGACAAACAATATGATCTACGTTCTTATTTTCATTTCAGTTTATGGTGGAATAAATCTCAACTTCATGACATTCATCCAAGCAGTCTTGATTTGATAACTGTCCTCATGCTTGGCCATTTCAGTTTATAGTGGAATAAACCTCAACTTCATGACACTTATCAAAGCAGTCTTGATTTGATAACTTTCCCCATGCTTTGCCATTTCAGTTTATGGTGAAATAAACCTCAACTTCATGACACTTATCAAAGCAGTCTTGATTTGATAACTGTCCCCATACTTAGCCATGAGGGGACCCGAACTCACATTTCGGAATTTTTCGTTTGCTGATCGAAAATTATTGAATTAATACTAATATCTCTTGAATCCAGTCTCATCTCCATATTAACTCTACGGTATCATATGAATCAGCGATATACGAATCAGTTGAATGCAGTCTTAAAACTGTTATCTTACCCGAGAAATGGCCGATAAGAATGATAAAGCAAAATATATTTCCGCACAGGTGCTATAATCCAGGATGCCAAATTATGAGTTTAGTGATTTTCTTATGTATCTGGTAACCTGGTTTTTATTATGTCATAGATATGGAGACCTATAAAAATTATACATAAAATTCTATTTTGACAACCCTAGTATTTACGTCATCGCGCACGCCACAATACGTCATCTTGGCAACATTTCTTTATCGCCAAAAAAAAAAAATATATTCAGAATTTGGAATCCAGGATTATACGGCCCCTGTGCTTATATTTCAATATAAGTACGTGGATGATATTGAAATTTTTTTCACATGTACGTCTAGATGTCAAAGCATTTCGAATTAAATAAGGATACTTTTCACCTAAGTTTTGCATGTATTTATATTTAGTTTTAGAAATCATTATTCTATAATATTGCATTATTTTTTCCACTATGAGTTGGTAAAACTGCCAACCCAATGGTTTAAACTACGGGCAAACGACGAGGTTCACACCAGAGCTCCAAATAAGAAAACTTGAAATGCATATATTTCATGCATCCTTGCCCACAATATTCTTTATATAAATAAAATATACTACCAGCTGAGAACATGACAATGAAGGCTTTCCACACCTGTTAACCATGCTCCTACTTGTTGATAGCTGTATTGGATTCCCGAATCGCTCGTCTCGCAGGAAACAGTGCACACTTTAGTTAGAGGCAGTTAAAAAATGCATGAAGATTTTTTTTTACACTAAATATAAAGGAGAACGAATGAATGAAAAATAAGTGTTGTTATAATTGGCCTTCGGGCAGTAACACAGTAAATACAACTTAGCAGCAAAGCATTGTATCTCTATGGTTTTCGACCCAATCTAATATCACCTGATTTTTGAAAGACGGGATGTTTAGAGTTTATTTAATTTTTTGGAAGATTCTACATAAATCACCAAATGGGCTGGAGAAGCTTCCTAAAATGCTTACGCTATGTCGCCAAATGAACGATTTCCCCTCTCCATTTTTCTCAAACTGAAAACCACCGATTTTATTCCTCTCGTTTCATCAAGTCTTATGACAAATTGTTGTGCTCACTGACTCGATATTTTTTGGAAATAAATTATATTACCTATTTTTTCCAATGGCAGGAAGTTATATATATCCTTATATTTTCAGATTTTACTTTATTTTCCGGTAAGATTTATATATTTCATTTGTCCGTAAGATTGTATCCCTTATGATTTCCCCCTTTTGTCACCCATGAAGTGTACTGCACCAGCGAAAGAATTGAAGTAAGCCGATTCTAGAGAGAGTAAGGGGACATGATTGAAGGCAATCGAGGGTTCGAGACTGAAGAAGCAGTTACTCAAAATGAAGAGGCGCGAGCATGAATTCCAAGCGGCAAGCAAAAACTCTGCTCATTATTCATAAGTCTGGTATTCTAATGACTGCTCGAGATCTGCTTGAAGTAATCGAATCCTATGAGATCTCAGACTTAAAAAAATGATATTTATTCCTATAACACGGATTTGGATCGTGAAAATAACATTGAAGGAAAGAGGTGAGCAGGTTTTCGAAGTCCTCCAAATAGGTTAGTCTAGTGACAGAATTTCCTTAGGAAGTCCACTTTTTTTAGTAAATGATTTTTCCAGTCTGTAATTTTTACTGCGGTATTACTTATTTTATTATTTTAATTAGTGTAAATTATAAATGTCACGTGGATACTTAATCATGCTGTTATTAATGCTTATATACGCTTGAAATAACATACATAAAATTTTTGTATGTATGTAAATAGATTGGTAATTTTATGATAAAATTAAAAGTCATTTTTAATTATAAAAATAGAGTCAGTTTCTACATCTACTTTCAGGTTTGAATCATGGAAGAAAAATAATAAATGCAGAAACCAATATTAAAAAATAATAATACATTATTTAAAATCAAAAGACTGTGTAAACACTTAACAACAATGATATTTAACTTCTACCAACACTACAAGTTTGTCACTCAAAGGTCATTTTTTGCACACGAGGGATAATTAGACCGAAACCTACGGTTTAATATGGATTCCAACCCATTACAAACATCCCTGCCCAAGGTGGGATTTGAACCCACGAACTGTTGAACCGAAGGCAAGACCGCTAACCATTCGTTTGCCAGCTCGGCTCTAACATTACAAAGCAAACCTTACAGAAAAACAACTCCAAGTATTTCGTGCGGCAATATTTGATTATTTTTCCTTGTTTAATAAGTCTGAGATAAATAAATCGACAAATATAATACCAGGTTATTTAAATATTATAAAACAAATTCACACACACATTGTTAATATACCCAAATTTGAAATTTAAATATGAGAAATTTTAATAAAGATAACAAATACAACATTTTTAAGAAGATAAATGAGACACATTAACTAAGCATATGTATGCCACCTTTAGTATATACACCGTCCTTATAATGATTGGAAGTAAGGTGGCAGTTGACAGCGTGAATGACTGAATGGGCAAAAATAGTAGTTTCGAATCTAATACAGAAAGGAAAAAATGATTCAAATTGATTTTGACACAAAATGATCTGTCACACGTCTACGAGTCCTAATGCGCTTGGCACAGATGCAGTATAATGCAGGATACCAAATTCTGAATTTTTTTGGCGATGAAGAAACATACAATGATGTTTTGTGGCGTGTGAGACGAGGTAAATGCTAAGGATTGCCAAAATAGAATTTTCTGCATAATTCTTATAGGTCTTCATATCTATGACGTAATAAAATCCAGGCTACCAGGTGCTCTGCCATGAAAACAGCTATGGGCACTATAGGCCTTAGCCCACATGGGCTGTTATGCCACGGAGTTTAGTTTAAATAGGTTAAATTATAAAAATCTATTTGAAACTGTATGTAAATATCATTGAATTTTAATTTTTATAAATGTATAAAAATACAGTAGAACTCCAATTATCCGATTCAACAGGGACCAGGCACCATTCGGATATTCAAAAATTCGGTTAATTGGATTAAAAAAAAGTCCATTTTAATTAACTATTGCGAAAACGAGCGAAAAAACTAACTATTAAAAAATTAATTTATAATGGAAAGGCCACTTTTACATTTTATAGCACTTACGAGTGCTGTACACTAATACAGTATGTACAGTGCTACAAATAAGTCATTGCTTGTTGAGCATCTTAGTCAGAATAAGCTGCTTCACTGTATTCATTCATAATCAGGCAGCACATCCGGATAGACAGTGAGAGAATTCGCAGGTCTTCTCACTTAGGCTGATACTCCATCTACTTCAAAGCCAGCAAATCCTTCCCTAGCCGTGTCTGCTTCAACTTGGACATTAAGGTCATCTTCTTCTTTGACACAAAAAATAGATCATTATAAGCAATTTGAGAGGGAAAGAGAGAGAGAAATCCAGTGTCTGACAAATAATCCATTCTCCTCTAACTTCAGCATTAAGTTGTGAGCATATAAGAATTTTCAAAAGAATGTTTTTGAATTCCTCAAATGACGCATCTCTCCCTTCTCTTACCTTTATTTTTCTTGAGCTTTTCCCTTTTGTATCTCTCTCTCTCTTTTTTTTTTTTTTTTTTGGGTCTAATTTGTTTTCCTGAAACTCTGAAAGATATTCGGATAATTGGAGTTCTACTCTATAAAGGACTATGCGCATTTTTCTCCGTTCAAATTAAGTTTATTTTGCTTTTTGGTTGACTCTTATTCTGAATAGTTGTGAAATGTGTTTTGCTGTCAAGATTATTTTAAAAGTATTTTAATTTTCTTACGTGAAAAAGCGCGTCCCATTGTTAAATCGCTCATTTCATCTAAGGACAGTTTTTTTTTCTTTATGGATGGTAACTTTTGTAAAGCTTAAAACAGATAGTGATATTTTGGTGTTCCAGAAAGTCTCTATTTTACGATTACTATTTTAAGATATTTATTTAGAAATATATTCGACCCTATTTGATCTCTTTAACATCAACATTGAAAATATTATCCATTTGATATGACATATTTTACAAATGGATTGAAGGCACAAAAGAAGATTTTCAACACATTTAACACCCACACAAAAAGTGCCTTAAATTAAATAGAAACTATCTGTCTATTAAAACTTACTTAAATCTATCTTCAGTTATATTTTCCCCCATCTTTTAGGAATATTCGAAGTATTCCAGAACGAATACTATATTATTAAAAATTCGTAGCTACTGGATTCTCTCTCTCTACACATTTATTATTAATTATCTACTTTATTTAGTATGAATTGTAAGTATTTATGGAGCAAATTCATTTCACCCACAGAAAAGAATGGAAATAAAAAAATCAATTTTAGATTATAAAAAGTGGAACATGCATAGCAGTACAGGCGAGCCTCGGATTGTACCTTAAGGTTAACGGGTTTGGAACACTCGCTATCACCAGTTCAGTAATTTTAAACCACGGTCAGGTGACGAGGTCAAATCACAGCTGGCACCCTCCTCGCCACACCAGTGAAATTACTTTCGATGTTACATATTAACGTGGACTCGTCTCCAACCCACGGCGTTCCAGCAACACAGTGAGGAAGCGAACAGGGTCACCCTCCCAATCACTGGCAGCGGCAAACGATGCTTCAATTTGCTGATCTTAACAGGAAACGGAGTGAAGCTACTGAGCGACTGAAGCTCTAAAAACTTTTGAATATATTATAAAAATATTAGGCAAAGAATTAATGAAGCAGCAGTTTGAAAGTTCCAAACACGAATCTTTGTGCTAAAATTATTACTGCTTTAAATTAAGAATCATCAGAAAAATAAGTAAAATGATGTCTTGCAATTTTGGTTTTTAAAAAAGTTCATATAATAAAATTTATTATAAAACAAAACAAAAAGTAATGATTTTATGTAAACAAATGAGGAAAGGTATTTCGATAGATGTAAGGCATGAATGACAATTCTTTAACATATGATTCCATTAAAAGTTAAGTATTAAGGAATGGATCTTATCTGGAGTACAATAATCGCATTTTATCCAATCAAAAACTGACTTGTTAATAGAACCAATGCTTATTAGTTGGATCCATCGTAGTTTAACAAGAAGTAATTATAAAAAAATAACAATTATTCATTTCAACATTGCATATACTGAAAGCAACAAAGTCTTATTATCCCAAATTGGAGGGGAAACGAACCAAGTAATCCAATTCTAGAGATTCCACTGATTCCTTATAAAATTAGAAGTAATTAGGATTTTGAAATACAAAGTACTGAATATAAATAAAAGAGAGCAAATAGTGTGAAAACTCTTTCATTTATACCTTTGATATAGAAAGAAGTATTTTAATTGCATATTAATGATAGAAAACATGAAACAGGTTGGTGTTATTCTGAAGGATATTGAGTACTATCGGACATTGCGATTATTTTTTTCACAGCTGTGTACTTTTTTAAAAGGAATAATAAAAAAATCAGTACATAGAACCAAATCTGATAGAAGCTATGTCTGTCCTTGTTCAGGAACAAAATTGTCAAAAAATATATTGAATGACTTCTAAAACAGTCCGTATATAATTCCAACATATTGGATCGATAAACTCAATCATCAGATGCCATACTGATGATTGAGTTTATCGATCCAAGTGTCGTGGTAATCGTTGGCATCAACTAATAGATGCTTTCTGTTAGTGAAACATCTTGATGCTGGTCAGTGGAGAAACCAAGCATTTCCTGCATCAAGGCGATCTATATAATAGCCGTAACATGCGATCGTGCATTATCCTGTGGCGATAACATTACGCGGGGATCGAATAAAGAACATTTGATCAGACCCTGATATTAACATAATAGATATGTAACTTGCGCAGTTCAAAGTATCATTAATGCGAAAAAGATATCGAAACACAATGGCATCCCATACAGTAAGCCAGTACGGCAATGTCGCGCGAATGCACACTGGTAATAAATATTTTTCACGATGATAATGGGCGAATTTTTAAGGTTTTTAATATACACTGCAGACTATCGTTTCGATCATCTTACAAAGTCAATAAAGTAGAAACTCTTCTCCTTTAGTTTGGAAGGAGTTCAGTTATTTTATTGTGCTAGTTCAAGTACAATAAAACTGAGACTGTTTTATTGTGATTGTTCCTTCACTGGGAGCAAGAAAGTCCAAATCAATAGAACAAAGCCCCAATGAACTAAATCAGATTATTATCATTTTCAGATTTAAAAAACATTATAAATTCTAAAAAAATAAACAGTAACAGTGAATAAGGAAAAACCATGCGAGCTTTTATTTTTTCGATTAAGAAGTTAGGAACATATTACACAGGTACTCTGCTCAATAGGCAAACTTTCGTTCCCAAACAGAGATACGATTATTATGATGCTATAAACAGAATGGGACTTCTTATAAAAACACGAAGCATTGCTATTCTTGCCCACAGGTTTTACATTGATTGCATCATTAAAAGCTTTTCTGTCTACTGAACTGATATTTCAAACTACTGTCGAACAGCTCGTGCATACACTTGTTTTGCAAATGATCCCATTTCTTGATTTTAGGGCTTAATGATGAGGTGCTATGATCCATTAAGCAATGTTAGAATATTCGGATTTTAGTGACAGTGGGCCAAGAATAAAGGACAGCATTCATAAATTCATGAAAGCCATACTTTGCAAGCAATCGTAGGATTTCAATAGATGCAAGAACAGCGATACCACAGAGAGTAAACCTTGTCGGCTACAATTCTTCGTCCATCAAATTTAGAAACGTATTGGTAAACATTTCATTTTCAACAAGACAGCATAACTTTTCACTACGCAACAATAATATCAAATGTTGCGCATGATAAACCTTCTGTATAATTCCTTTATTAACAATATTTTGTTGACCATTTAGATAAATTCGTTAAAAAGATAACCATTTTCGTATTAATTCATCTTTCCTTGTGTAAACATCACGTGTGTTGCCTTCTTGGAGTAGTTATTAAAATGACAAATAATACATTCACAACAAGCATATGCACAAACACAAGAGATGCTATTCTGGCTTAACCAGAATATACACACTCTTATTGAGAAAGGGTATCTTCTGGTATTTGATTTGGATTTGATAGTAACGCATACTATGCATGAATTAAATTTTATAAATCATTAATTTGACATGACAAAACATTAATTTAACTTTGTCAAAGGAGCAGTAGTGTGTGCTCAATGGAATGGATTATCATGATGTATTAAGAAATTATTATGGTGCATAATAATCCATTTTAACATATACTATGCATGAATTAGTACAATATCAATATCTACATCAAATACAACGAGCACAAGGGTGATATTATGATTTAATCAGAAAGCACACAAATACCCGAGAAATAGCCCATATTATTTATGATTTCTATTTCACAGGCGAGTTCAATTCCAAAAAGTAGCTAATGTTGAGTAAGGCAGCTTTATTCCTTTACATTTAAGTAGCTAAGGTAAACACAGTAAGATGAAATGAGGCAGGCACAGGAATGACACTCTAATACAACTAGATGACACACAGAACCATGCATATAAATTCAAGAGATATCAATGGGATACAAAAGGTAACAATGAACTGTTGGTTAGTAGATCTGGTTTATGTAATAGCCCATATAAAAAGTGAAACAGATTTTGCAGAGGAATTCATTGATAGCAAAACAATAGTTAAGACTTAACATATATAAAAAAAAAAAAAAATCAGAAGCATTCCAGAATATTCATGACACCAAGATATAATGGCAGCCGTACCCATGTTTGGATCAGGTATTAGTCCTCACTACAGTCAAATTAAATTTTATGAATTCATTGTGGGGAAATAGGAGGTTATTATTGAAGAACAAAATAAAATTCTGGAATCAAATTGAGTAGAAAAATGTTCCTCTGAGATTTTAACGGAAATCCTATCATTTTTGTTTACCTTTTGCAAAGCAAAATTCATTTAAGAGGAAGGAATAATTACTTGAATTTTCAATAAGCACAAATGAAAATATTTCATATTATTATGGCACTCTTTTGACAAAAGACTTCTTATATGGTTCAATAAACAGATTAAAGAGTCTCACTGAGAATTTTTTTAAATTAATAACTAAGCACAAGTAAAGATTCTTTATAACATTTATGGCAATAATCAAATATATTAAGAGTTACTTTAACAAGTAATAAAATTAATATTAAATTAAATTTTCAATAAATGAATAATAATAAAAATTATATTCCCTTTGGAAAATGTAAGTTTTTTTCAATATTTAAAAAAATACCCATAAAATGGAACAAAATAGAATACAGTTAAAGCAAATTAAACACAACAAACACTGAATTTTACAAATTATTATTGACCATCAAAGATTTCTATGATATTTTTATGACATTCTATTTTTGTTTATTAATTAAAGGAGAGAAA
The DNA here is from genome assembly GCA_030067965.1 of Latrodectus elegans. Classification (NCBI taxonomy): domain Eukaryota; kingdom Metazoa; phylum Arthropoda; class Arachnida; order Araneae; family Theridiidae; genus Latrodectus; species Latrodectus elegans. The sequence goes on along the minus strand of CM057812.1, from coordinate 80,786,170 downwards.
AAATGTTTTTCTATGAATTTTATTTTTCTTACACTTGAAATTTAAAGTAAAAATAAAAAAATAATCAAATAAAAATATAATTTAAAATTTTTTTTTTATTCACAATAGTACAATAAATTAGATTTAAGTAACCTAAGCTCCTAAATTATGTTTAATTACAGAATTTCCTCTATATTATTATTTTTTTAAGGTGAAGAGAACAAGAATAAAATATATTTACAATATTTCAGAAAAAATATAATATTTAATAAAATTTAATGAAATTAATTTACATATTATTAATTTATACAGCACAGAGTGTACTTAATACTTATTGAGTTATTAAATATCACATATTTATTACAAACTTAAATTTCATTTTCAATATTTTTCAAATCTACAAAATGAAAAATACTGATTAGGATTTTTATGACTTTTACTTGACTGTATATATTCACTATATAAATTAAAATGTCCCGCAAAAAATATTTTGGTTGGTATGATGAAAAAAATTTCTCAAATCAAACTGTATTCATTTAATATTTGGTATATAAAGCTTTAATTCATTCTACACAGAGGTAAATTTATTTTAAGCAAGAGTATTTTGAAATACAATAGAAATAATGCAAGCAAACAGCTGCTTAGATTTTAATGATAAGCTACATATTTAAAATAAAAAATATCAACAGCACAAAAACAAGTAGTTGATACTAAAATAATCAAATTACAAAAAAGCATACAAAAAAGTGATAAGCATAAACTGAAAGGAAGTACAAACAATTCTAAAAATTAAATATTTATTTCAGAAACAATATAAAGCAAGTGTATTCATACATTCAAAATATTAATCAGAAAGTCATGCCAAAATAAAGATAGAAAAAAAAAAAAAAACTTGCCACATTCTGCATGCAATTGCATAAGATTCTAAATACAAAACCCAGCTAAAAATTAAACAATTGAATAATAAATGTGACTTAGAAAACACCATATCACAGCATTTTTTCCTGATAGTGAACAATCTATGTACAGCATTCAAATTACAGTATCATTAATAAATTGAAAATCTTTAAGTATGTAATTTTTTCTCTTTTAAAACCATATGTGATAAAGCATTTTTTCTTTTAAAATTTGAATATAACTTAAGCCAGAGATCTTAGAGATTTGCAAATTGTTGTCTTTTATTTATTTTCATATTGTATTAAAAAATACATTTTTATTTAGATTTTGCTTAAAAACATTCAGAGTTTAAGGATTTCATTTATATTTAAATTAGATGTTAATGTATCACAAAATTTTTGATTAACTAATTACTAAATTTAAAAAAATAGTTACTAAATTTAAATTTTTTGACATCACATAGTGAACAGACTATAAAACTTTACTTTCACAAGTAGAATTTAAATTTATAATTTTCATATAATTTAACCAAAATAATATGTGTTTTTATTTTATAAATTTTTTTCTTTCTAAATATGAGGTAACAAGAAATCCATACAGCAATTTCAAAATTGATACTAGTGTATTAAGAATTCTAAAATATGGAAGAAGTTGAAATATTGAATAAATTATTTGCAATATGCAATTATTAACTAGCATTATAATTATTAATTAACATATTTTATGAATAATTTATTTTTTTTCTTAAAACAAGCATTAAAATGAAACAGAAAAATTTCAAGTCATAAAAAAGTTCATTATATATAAAATATTCTGCAAAAAATGAAATATTAATTAAGGATATTTAATCTTTCCACTTTCATTATAATTCTTTTGAAAGAATTCTTTTTTTGATAAAAAAATTGTTTTATCCATTTTCATACAGCAAAAACGCATTATAAAAATGAAAAGATTTTTAAAAGGAAACAAACTACACCTGTCAACTATGAAAAAATAATAGTTGAAACTTAATCAAAAAATCAAAGCAAATTATAGTTTTAAAATATTATCACATGTTAGCTTAAATTTATGAAATATCCACAAACATTTAAAAAAAATTTAGTTTCTTGTCAATACTGATTACTTATTTAAATAAAATATTAAAAATGAGATCATATATTTGATCTATAGAAAATTCAACTTATTCACTGAATTCTATGCAAATAATAATAAATATTATTTAATATATTGGAGAAATGGATAACAAATTCTAAGTTTATAATATAAAGTTAAAAAACATAAAACTAATCCTCAAATTATTTTATACTGAATTGAATTTATAAGCAAGAAAAATACAATAACTTCCAAATCAATTTCTAATACTTTTAAATTGAGTACTATCATAGATAATAAAACAAATAAAATTCCGGGTTCCGAAAAATAATAAAGAGATAATTTTGTTATGATTCAAATCTAGATGAATTAAAAAAAATATTTCAAAATACTGTTGTGCTGCATTTTGTCATTATAAATACAATAAATTTCTTTTTTAATAATCAAATTTAAAAAATATAAATAAAAGATATTTAAAATTTTAAAATAGATAAAATACAAACATATATACATTCGGACAAAGAAATAAATATTAAAAATATAAAAAAGTATAATACAAATATAAAATTTAGAGATTTTCAAAAACTACTAACATTTCAATTCTAATTTTTAATCTATTAGTCCAGATTTACTTTAAAAATATTAAGTGCAATCAAATATTTAAGAAAATATTTTTTTCACAATTTAAAACAAATTAAATATGAAAGATTTTATAATATTTATTAAATACATTGAATACAAAATGTCTAAATAGTAGATAAATTTCTTTCAATGCATGGATAACACTGACAAAACTAATTCTAAATAAAGTAAAAAATTAATAAAAAGAACAAAATCAAATTAAAGAAAACATAAATACCAAATGTGGATTTAATTATCAGTAAATACCCCACACATGATAAATGAATGTGATAAAGAATATTGTTGTCTCGTAAAATTTACCTGTTGGTAATTTCTTATTTTTTATCAAAATGTATTACAGAAAGTTATGCTTTGTCAATAATCAGCACTGAGAAGTTAAAGAAAGTATTAATCACAACAATAATTAATTATTACATAAATGTAATTTATTGCCAATGTTAAGATCTTTTATAATAAAATCATAGAATTTACTTAAAAAAAGGAGGTAAAATAAATAAATTTCTGTTACAGTATGCTGGTGTTTCTGATGAAATTTTATAATTTTTAAAGTAGTTTTCAGTGCATATTTATAGGATTTTAAACTGATACATCAATATAATATGTTCTATGAAAGAATATTTCCTCAAATGAAATGTAAATAAAGGAGCAGCTACATAGGAGAAAAATAATGAATACATTTTACATAAGCAGGTAATTTGAAACGTTTATGAAAATTACATAAAAAAATTTAAGTATTTCTTCTAAAATGTTTCTCTACCATTAAATAAAGTGAAATTAATAAATTTATTTTTTTTTTCATTTATGATTACTTTCAGTTTAGATCCACAAAATTATAAATTTTATTATTAAATACATCTTACCTAAGCATATGAAATTAGTTTGTTCAATTCATAATTTTATATCGTAATACTTATTTTAAGCAGCAATTTAAAAAAAATTTTGAATAACTAAAATGTTAAATTTCTTATAAAGCCAAAACAAAATAATAGAAATTATGCGTATGATACACAGTAAAAAATTAATTAAGATAGAATTCAAATTTAACATTCAATATTACAGAATTCTATTTCATAGAAATAATCTGAGTAAAACTGAACACTTAGGATTTAATTTTTTTTAAAAATAAACATATTACTAATCTACATAAATATTCATAAAGTTAAGTACATTTATCAGAAATTAATTTAGTATACAGCAGGAACTTAACATTCAAATGGTATATTTATTAAGTACATGTAAATAATTCAAATCACTTGAAAAGAGAGAAATGTCTAAATATTTTATATCTATTCAATGAATGTCATTAATATTTAATACAAAAATGAATACTTTTATACTGCTAATTATTTCATAAAACTATTAAATTAATAATTCAATTAGAATGTTTTAGAAAATTAATAATGAATGCAGTTTAAGAACTTTGTACAGAAAAATAAAATCTATTTTATATTACAAAAGATAATTTAAAATCAGAAAGAAGTATATTTTGAAATATAAACATTCTTTTAAAATCACAATAAAATTATTTTACAAATCATGTTGTACTATAAAAAGTAAATTGCCTTTTAAATCACAGTGGTTAATTTTAAAATCAAAAGGAAATTTTACAGAGGTGTACAACCTTTCAAAAAATAATAACCCTAGATAATAATTAATATTTTTTTATAAAATAAAATTGTTTGCAATTGTGTTTCTAAAACTTACAATTAAATATATATCAAGTTTTAAAACATTTAATTTAAAATTTATGGTATTAAATAACATTTCTCTTACAAAAATATACACATTTACTAAAATATTCACAAAATATTAAATTTGTTAGAAAAAATGCAAAAAATATCTGCAGATGTTGCTCATCTTATACAAAAAAAAAATAATAATTAAAAATCATTAGAAAAAATATTTTAGTTTAATAAAGTTTTATTTATTGTATTTTAATGTTAAAATCTTATATACATAATTACATTTTTTTCTCTGTAATTAAAACCTTTTGTGGAGTGAGATCATTTGTAAATGACTAAAAATATTTTATAAATACAAATTTAAAAAGTCCTCCAAACAAAAAGCATCTTAAGTACATGCATGAGTTGCATACAAAAAAGAATAGGTGAATTAATCCAAGGGTGATTAGCTTCATCAGTTATTGTAAATAATTACTCATTTGGTGATAAACTTCAAACTGAAAATCCTATGATAAGACCCAATATTACAATCACAATGACAGCAATTATAATCAAAATGATGCGTTTCTAAAAAAACAAAAGAAAAAGACTAAGTCTACAAAAAATAAAAGAGTGAAATGATACACGGAGGGCTTATTTACAGATACAATATGTACCAAAATAAGAAATTCATGAGTACTGTATACGTGAATGAAATATTTTTCTACAATATTTATTTGTATTGCCGAAACAACATTTTTCATTTCTAAATATAATATCTCACTATATTTAAATTCAGTTAATATAGAATAACAAATGTTATTTATAATATTTTATCAGTAAATTAATATTTAAGTAATATTTATTACATGTTAATATGAAAAACTATGAGTTATTTTCATATGAATTAGACATTATTTGCACACATGTACAAATATGAAATATTATTCACAAGCACTGTACAATGTTATTTGAAGAGAAAATGCCTGTTTTTTAAATAAAGTACTTGCATACAAACACACAATATTTTGTCACACAAAAATGAGAAGGTTTATTTACAAAGCATTTTACAATGTTTTATTTACTGTATTTGTAAATAAAATCTTATTAAAAGGCAGAGTATTTGCAAATAAGCACCTCTAGAATAAAAGACTAAGTACAATGTATTTCAACATGCATTAATAATAAAAAAGCAATGTAGCATAAGAAAATAAGCATCAACAAAATCATGAAAATTTATTTTTTGCACAGAAATCAAATAAGCATGCTAAATAATTTAGAGGCATTATTTAATAAGCAAAACAGAAACATATGATTAAAAAAAATGTAAGAATAAAAATTTCATTCACAATATTGAATTTTAATCAATTAACAGAATTTTCCGCAAGAAAATTAAGTGTGAAGAAATTTAATTAAAAATAATCTTTGGATTTCTTTTTTCTTTAAATACACGTTTTTCCCCTAAAATTATTAAATTTGTTGATATTGACTTGTTTTGAAACTTAAGTATATTAAATTTTACTTGTGCATTCAAATATAATATGAAACTTTTTAAAGATTTTATTTAAATGAATCAATTGTTAAAAGAATTCAGAAACTCCACATTTAACATTCCTATAAAAAAATCCCTGTGAATTTAATAGCTCTCATTACAACATTTTAAAAGTTCATTGTCAAGAATACATTAAAAATTTTAATTTATTCACTATTGCAATGAGTTATAGAAAATCATGATTATTATTTGAAAATTTTTACTGTGTTCTAACTGTGTTCTCTTGAAAGAATTATTTGTGAATTTTCTCTAAAGAATCTAAAGGCACATTAGTTCCAACTATATTAAGAGCCTTTGCAAAAAAGTCTTTAATAGTCAGATGACATTTTTAAAGCTCATAATTGCTGAAGGGAGGAGAAAAAACACTAAACATGAAACAATATTTATAGCAAAATTATAGTCAGAAACAGGGAAGAGAAATCATTTCCATCTAGTAAGAGTCAAGAGGCACACAACTTACACTCATACATATTAGTAGCTTGATGACACTGTGATGTAACTTTTAATGAAAGAAAAATTTTCCTTTTAATGAACTGTTAGGTGTCTGATTGGTCATGAATAGTGCAATAAGCCAAGAAGAATAGCTATTGTGACTGAAAAGTCAAAATCAGTGATTCATCTACTGTTTTAAATTCTTTCAAACATTCCTTCATTTTAAGCACTAAACCTTGGGGGTGTAGCCTTTATTGGCCACATATGCTTATTTGATATATTTAAAGTATATATAAGTTATTCAATAATGGTACTTTAAGATACATTTAACATATGACATTTGATAAATTAATTATTTGAATAAAGTTTAACAAAACTGTGAAATAAAACTAGCTTAACAATTACCATTCTTTCTTTTAAATGAAAATAATTTTTGTAAAATATTACTTGTAATCTGGATATTTTCCATCACTTTATAAGATATATTTGTAAATAGTTCAGTCATCAATTAAGAACCCATAATTATTTTTAAAACGATAGAGCAAAGTTAAAATTAATCAAGACATAATTATATAATAGTCAATCAGAACTGTTGGAGTTGATTTATTTATCATAATTACAAGTTATTTTGCATTAAAAAATATTCAATGGCATATCTGGGAATAATGTATGCAAACAAACAGAATGATAAACAAGCGAAACGAAAATGAACAAAATATATTCAAATTGTAAAATCTTTGGTATGGAAATTTTGACCAAATTATATTAAAAATCATACAATTTTAAAATAAAATCACACAAAAATTTTATATCTGACAAATATTATTGGAATAAACTGTTCACAGTTATACTCTCATTATTGCATAGTATTTAAACCTAACCTTAAAATACAGTGTTACCATACAAAAATACTTCACTCAAACCATACCTAATTTCATAATAAGAAAATGATTATTTTCTTATATATTGCATATATTTATTATTTCCTGTTGACAAACTCACTCACACCCTACTACAAAAATAGTTCACCCTGATAAAATTAGAGAGCAAAAAAAATTTTAATTTTATCAGGGTGAATTATTTTTATATCTCACTCTAACTAAATTATCTTCTACTTTTGCTTTTCTAAACTTTTTTTAAATAGCATATTAAAATTAGCAAACATGAACCTTGAATGAATGTGAGAAAGAAACTATAGTTTGAAATAACTTTCATTAATAAAGAATCACTAGATTTTTAATTTGATGTATAAGTTGTCAAAGTTTTTTTTTCTTTTTTTCTTTTATGTACATGTGGGTTTATTTAATCCGAAAAAATCACAGTTTAAAGTGGGTTCTGAGTATATAGTGTTTGATCATAGAAAAGTTTCAGATTCATTTCTGAGTCTATTTTAGGTTTCAATGAATCTATTAAGGTAAATAGGTCACTCCACATTTTGAATTAACTTTGATTTGGCAAGCAAATTAACTTGACTTAAAAAGCCAAATACCTTTTATCAGTAGTTTAGGATAGAAAGGGTTAAAAATAAAACATTCTAAACTGTTTAATGCATGGATTAAATTTATTTATAATTACTATAGTACTTAAAAAATCTAGTTTCAATGAGGAGATTTTGCAATTGCAAATTGGAAAATGGTTGTGCTTTGATAAATTTAATATGATGATTTTTTTTTAAATTTCTTAATCATGTTAATTAATAAAAAGTTTCTACTTGTGTATAATTATATTAGGAAAGAGTGAAATCAATTACTTTTAAAATTTTTGTCATCAATATATTTGTTTGATCTCACACAAAATAATTCTCCAATTATATTAATATTTTGATTGACTCTAATTAATATAAAATGTTATACATGTTAAACTTCAGATCATTCAACAATATTTATTTTTTAGAAGGATAAAGAAATATTTAAAAATGTGGACAATTAATTACTATTTCAAAAAAAAAAAAAAAAATTAATAAAAGCAAAAAGATAATTTTTTTAAATGAACATATCAAAAAATCTACATCCTAATATATATCATGCTTTTTATAACATTAAAAAAGCCAGGTAAGATAGAAGGAGCTTGAAATGATACCTCTACATACAAAGCACAAATGCAAGGTTTGGTCCTCAGGCTGGGTAAAGTCAACTCAACCTTTCACCCCTTTAGCAGTTTGATAAAACTAAGTTCCAAACATATTTGAGAATTAAACACTGTTTGTTTTGTACAGTACTTTGCACATGAGGGCCTTTGGTTATGGAAACAGATATGGGCACTGTAGGTCTTGGCCCCAGAGGGCTGTTGTGTCATTGAATTAATTTTTTTATAATATTAAAAAAATTTCATTTATGTGATAGTTATTCCAAACATATTTTAAAAATAAAACATTTTGCGTTCCTAAACTAAATTATTACATTTAATTACATTATTTAAAATATGCATAAGAAATGTAAATAAACTAAGTTCAATAATATATAATGAAACATGTAAAATGCAAAAAGAAAGTAATTAGAAATATAGCCCTCCTTACATGGGTACATGTAACATAACTGACTTTTAGTATATAAATAACATAATTCAAATGCTGTTAGCTATAATTTACATACTTTATTCTACATTCTTTTTAGACGTAAGAAACCAACACAATATTTTTTTTTCCGACTCAAATTTTAATGAAATAATACAAAGAAGTCATGTTATGACTAATTGAAAGTGTTCTGTAAGAAAATCGTTGAAATATATACTTACTTTACGTGCTCTACTTTGAAACCTAACAGCCTGATTAATAGTACTTCTAGCATTATCAACATAATCTGCAGCATTTTGAACATTGTATTCAATGCGATCAATAAGTTCACCCTATGAAATAATTAATTTTTGAATAATAAACGAATTAATGTTATGAATATGGGACAAAGATGCTTAAAAAATACACATCTAATTAACATTAAATCGCCTATAAACTTTAATACATATTTTTAATATTAATTACCTGATACTAGTTCTAATTAATATATAACTTATACTAGTTTTAATAAAAATTTCATTGAATGTTTCTTTAACACATCAGCATGTTACAGAAAAATTTGACACACATGTTTAAAACAATTACATGTGTAAATTTTTTTTAAAGAACATTTGCCTTTAAATTTCATTATTAAAGGAAAAATCAAATAACTAACAAAGATTAAAAATTTATAAATTTCAATAATAATAATAATAATAACAATAAATAATATGAGCTTTTTAATTAGTAAAACTGCTTATTAGTGCAGAAATAATCTTATTTTAGATTGTTAAGTAGAAAAACAAGATTTATTTTGTGTAAATCAAATAAAAAGAATTTTTTACTATTGTAAAATTAATGAAAGAGATATATATATATATATAATAGAATTAAACTGAAATCATTTAGATGAAAAAAAATCAAATTCAAATCTTAACTATGTCTACAGAAACATTCTATCAAATTTAGATGCAGTATAACTAAAAATCTTAAAGAGATAAAAGTAAATTTACATGATACTGTAAAAGTTATTATCAAAAACTATCTGACAATTAATGATTTATCCCATCATTGACAAATGAGAAACAATGTATACTTTATTTATAAAGATGAAATTATATTGTATATAATAAATAGAACACCTATATAAACATTTGAATCCTAAAAATCAAATGTCCTTAACTTCAAATTATATTTGGAAGGATGATAATGCAATTCTTAAGAATGATAATAATGGCCTACAATAACAGAAGCTTCATTTATAGTTACCACTTTTCTAGAGTCTATATAGAATAAACTTTCATTATATCCATTGTCCATTCACTAATGCAATGTTGCAAGAATATTAAACCATGAGTTGATTTTTTATTCGACTGCAGCTTTCATAAAAGACATTTGGAGTTAACAGAATAAAATACATTAACAAATTGGTACAACCCACAGTACTCAATAACTAATATTATAACTAACAAAAAAAATAAAGTATACATGTAAAATATCAGAAATCTAACAGAAGAGACAGTTTATTAGTAAACAATTAAGAAATCTTGATCAAATCATGATTAATCATGATGTAAGTCTACATATAAATAAAAAATCGCAGTGTACAACAATAAACATATATTTGTGCGCTTAACAAAGGAATGTACTTTAAATCATCAATCATTTATTTGACGCAATTATTTTTTATAAGTAGGCAAAAATAAATATAAGAAATTCTTAATCTTCTGATTTGAATAACAGAAAACATTATTATTGATTCAATTCTTCTAGATATTACAATACCTTTTATAATTAACTCACAATAAAACTATAGAATGAAAAAAATTAAAGGAATTCGAAAGAAAATTATACAATCAAGCATTTTTAATTATTTAAAAAAGGCTACCGAAGAAAATACAATTACCATGAAAGAAAGAATCAATCACCAACCAAATAAGTGATTGATTTAAAATAAAAATTTCAACAACTCACTGCAGCAGGTATAACTTTGTAGTTTCAATTTCCATCCTACAGAATTCCTCATAATACAAGTGTAATTAAAATACAAAAATGTTCCAAAAGTTTTGTTTATAACAATGTGTGATTAAACATAAAAATCATCAATTAATCAAAAAGAATTATTTTAATGGCAAAAAAATAGCCATCAGAAAAAATTCATGCACCTGTCTGTTTGGTTTGATTTTTGTCATTCTGTGTACTTTTTCCAAATGAATTGTTCTTTTATGAAAGAGTTTGGTATTTTTTCATTATACCTCAGCTTAAGATTATAAAGAAATAGGATCTTTCTTAAAGAGAAGCAAAAATAATATTATGTACATATGATTTTACTGGCTCAAAATTTTATTTTAAATCTAATACATAGCAATCGAATTTTTTTGTGCAAAAATTGACTAAAAAGTGATAAACAATGGTAAACAAGATAAATTATAAACAAAGCTGAAGATAGTTAATGCATAAGATTTCTTGGTGATAATTTTGTCAGTTTAAAGAAGCATTTTGGTCATACATCACCAAGGACAAAATGCAGTCAAATACAATTTTGATTCAAAGAAAAAAGGCGCTATGACATTATTCTTACGCAATTGATCACTGATCATGCTGAACAGTTTCCACCAGAAATTAATAGTGGCATTTAAATAAGTTTTGTCAATAAGGGATAATTATTTGGTTTATAAAATGCAAACAAAAAATATTTGTATTATCTTTAGCAGTTTCTAAACATGTAAACTTTTTTAAGCAAATGCAAATGGAATATTTACAGCAGTAATTTATAATTTTTTCTCTCATTACAGTTATTATTGAATGGTGGGGTCTATAATGAAAGAGTACCACAAGTTTTTTAAGGGGGAGAAAAGTTCCTATTTTCAACTGTTTTTAATTTTCCTTAACAATTCAATTTATGTCATATTCAAATCAGAGCAATCATTTTTACTCAAAATAAATATTTTAATTATTAAATATTTAACATATTACTATAAATTTACGTTAATATGAGATCAAAATAGGAATTGTTTGGATATTGTAAACATGGATCTATCATATCAAAATTAAGTTATTATAAAAAAATGAATAAGAATTTCAAACATAGTGTTTATACAATATTTTCAAAGTTTTTTGAAGAAAAAAATTTATGCTTAAAGGTTTTGTCTCAAGAAATTTTCAAAATTATTTCATGTTTTACCTAAGATAAGATAGAAAATTTTCATTATGACCACTATTTTACAGAAAACTGTATATTAATGTCCGGCTGCTCTATACTGAGACTATTTTCTATAATGGAAAACATTACAGAAATTTTATTTCCAATTTTGATTAAGATAATTCCTCTATTTTTGTTCTTCCATATTAAGCATTTTTTTCAACTACATCAATTCCTTGTTTGTTTGATTTTAAGAACATGGAACAAAAAATTTGAAGATTCTTCTTCTGCCTGGTATTAAAATTCTTAATTTTCATCAGAGGATTTATATAAAGGATATATTTATGGTTGAATAGTCATAAATACTTCTTAATAACATTTGAATATTATGAATGAAAAATATGAAATTAAAATAGCTGTAAAAGAGTTTTGAAAAAAGCTTTTTGTACAATAAAATAAAAGATATACTTATAATGCATGAAAACATTTTACAAAATATGTTGATTATTGAATTAAAAAATGTTTGTTATAAATAACATACATACTTGGTTTTCCACTAAGAGTGCCATATCTACAAACATATCATGAAGTTCCCTAATACTTTTTTCGAGTTTTATAATATCTGCATGTCGATCTTCAATGTCAGCCATCGTCTGTTTAGCTTTTTGAGTTTCTATGACAATCTATAATCAAAATCAAAATAACAAATAATTTCTAAGAATTATTAAAAACATAAAACATACTAAAATAATTAAATTTTACAATAATCTTGAAAAGTAATAAAAAGGAAATTTTTGACAAAAATTTTCTACTTGTTATTAATACAAATATGCCAAAACTGTTTTAATTTCCTTCCAATCAAAGCTATAAAAAGTGGAGAAAAATAGATTTGTATCAGTAACCATATTTTTGTATTTTTTAATGATAGGAATTAAAATTTGAAGGTAGTCTAGAAATATGTATGGCATTATAAAAATACGGATTGTTAAGAGAAGAAAAATAACAAAACAGCTATTTTTAGAGCAACATTAAAAAATGATAAACTTTATTGATTATAATATTAATAAAATATTTAAAGTTAACCATAACACTTCCACAAAATGATTTATTTGAATTTAAAGTTGATAGTTACAAATTTTTTATAGCAAACAATATAGTGATAATAGAATAATATTTGGAGAAAGGCAGCATTAACTAAAACGCTGCATTTGTGTAAAAACTGACTTAGATAAATTTATAATTACTCAAAATGGCCACTTCAAATTAAATACTTCAATTTGCAAATTAATGAATGGCAATCTTACAAACTCAATTTCAAAATCTTGAGATATGTTACAATATATGGCCAATTATATATATATATATATATATATATATATATATATATAATATATATATATATATATATATATATATATATATATATATATATATATATATATATATATATATAATGAAATTATAACTTGAACTAAATTACAACTATTTATACACTATTATATAAAAAAAACACATAAACAAAGTATTAAATTGAATTAAAAGAAATCTTAAATTTCACTTGTGCTGAAAAAATAAATGCAAAAAGCTGAATAATATAAAACCTTCAAAATATGATTCACGTTATTGATTTCAAAATTAAATTATAAAAATTTGGCAAACTATTACTTAAATTGAAATTTGAACTGACGAAATCTGTTATGTTAGATATCACTTATAATATAAGATTTTCTTAACTGCTACATTTTAACATACTTTCTAGCCATTTAAGTAACCATAATAATATATTTGTTTTTTAAGTGCTTATAAATGCAGCATTGCTAAAAATTTAACTTCAGAATTTAAAAAAGTCAGTTTTTTCCAGAAAGTAGAATCAGTGATTATCTTTAAGGTTATACTTACTCCTTGAGTGAATACAGTGGGATTCCCACTTTCCAACATGTCTTCTATTTCCCTATCTGTTTTTGAGTTACCCGCTGAAAAAAGAACACAAAAAGTCAAAAATTAAATTTCATATTGCTTCAAACTATTTTTTTCATGTGAAAAACTTCATGTCTTCATTCAATGTCATTTATTCATTCAATTTATAATTTAGATAACTTTTTGAGCATTCTTTCCATACATAAATATATAACTCATTCCAAAATAGATCAAATATCAATAACATCAAAAAGTTTGATTCAAGATTATTCTTATACTGAAAATACTTTCCACAAGTTTCTTGGACAATGCAGCTATCAAAAATGTACTCTGCAAGGAAGCAATGCAAATTTTTTTTTGAAACTAATACTTGCCTCATTTGGGGCAAAGGAAGGATTTTACTCTTTAGAGTGGAAAACCTAGTTTAATTAAAAAAACAGGTTTAATTTGCTGTCAAACAATAAAAAATAAATAAAAAAAAAAATTGCTTTTTTATTTTATGTATGCATTTCTGCTAGAGCTTGGTGCTTAGGAATTTCCAGTTTTTCTCATTTATAACAAGTAAATACAGTGTACAATGAATGAAAAGTTTTCATGTGGGCATTGCAAATTTTCGCCTTAGGACAGGCATGACTATCTTTAGGCATTCCTCCATGTTTCAGTTTAACTGACTTGCCCCTTGTGTAGACTTGAAGAAATGACTGGTGACCAATATTTTTGTCCAGGACTAAATGCTGTCACAGTTAGAAATTTTCGGAAGATGACTTTTCATTTTATTGTAGAGGATATTGTGCTTCTCAACATAGACTAATGATTGAAAAACCAAGGTTGGGCACAGAATAACAAAATAATAATAATAAAAAAAAAATAAAAGAAAATTTTTCAGAATGCATTAAGTGACAAATGATCGAATTTCTCTAGTTGTTAGGTTATCTGTTTCACAATATCAAAGATTAAGGCTTACAGGCTTTAATTTTAAAATTAAATTTCACTTTCTGGAATACAAAATTTGTGATTTCTTCTCAGTCACTGAAGAACAATGTGAGATTGAGATCTGTTTCTGTATTCACATTTTAATCAGGTTAATTGCTTAAAAATAAACTTTTATTTCTACCTTGCAAATATGTGAATATGAGCTATCTATGAAATTTTTGCAAGAAGGTTGCATATGATACAGATATGGTATTAATAATGGATGATTGTAAAAAAATGTAAAGTTAAACAATCCATGTTGTTGTAAAAATATGAATTAAAAGATGTTATAAACAAGAAAACAAATATAAAAAGAAGTTGTTTAGAAACAAATCCTTAAAGTCAGACAAAAAATTTGAAAAATAAAATTTACATTCTTTTTATAGAAAATTATATTGTTCACATGATAAGTTACCATTTTGAAGTTTCGGAAAATAAGTTATATTGCTCCCAAATAATGCATTAAGTTTTAATTAATTAATGAAACAGTAAATAAGTTACATGAAACACTTATAGGTTAATTTGTTAGTTTATAATTTTTTTCACACTCAATTTAATTTGACTGAGATCTAAAATTTAAGAATAAATCTAAAATCATTATAAATAACCAAACCCATGCAGGAAATATAATTTACAAATTATTGATTTGAAAGCCATTGATATGAAGCCATTTCTACAGGTAAAACAAATTAAAAAATTTCTTACTTAATATCTTTTAAATAAATAAATAAAAAAAAAATTAAAAAAAAACTTCATGTGGTAATCTTTAATTACCAAAAATATGCAACCAACATAACATCTTCTGATAGATAAAGCCATTTTTAAATGCTTCATAAAAACCTGATTTTTCCAAAAGAGAAACAGAGTAAAAGTATCACACAACCCATTTCTGATTAATTAAAATATTCAGAAAACATAATTCTTATTAATTGAGAAATAGATATTCTCAATAAAGCAATCACTAACAATAATACTGATAATAAGAAATCTGATGAATAGTGCAAACTTCCAGGTATTTTAAAAAAACTGTTTTTAAGAGAAAAAATAATTATAAACTCTGTAGGAATTTAAAAAATTAGAATTTGATATACATTAATTTCCATCACTAGATAAATAAGCATCCTGCACTACAGTTTCTCAAAAAGTTGAATAAATAAGTTAGCATTTTTTACTACATGTAGAATTAAATTTGCAAATATTTTAAGTACATGAATTTAAACTATATATTTTCCAGTATTATAAAAAATAAACAATTTGAATAGCTTATATGTTACTTTTTAGGTTAAAGTATCCCTTTGCATTACTTATTTATGGTATAAATTTCTAAAAATCTAAAACTCACAATTGCTTATTTAAATATTAATAAATAATATACATTAAGTAGATAATGTTGAATGAGCTTACTTATATCGAGTTGTCTTTTGATTCTATCTTTGCAACGCTGCCTGTAATCTGTTTGTATGGTGTTGTATGTAGACATGACATCTACAAATCTTCGTGACAAAGCTGTATGCTAATAAAAAAAATTTTCAGTTCTTATTCAAATAAATGTGAAACTGAAAAAGTATAATTTTAATATTAATAAATATCAGTAAAAATGTTAATTAAATATTATCAGCTTACACATAAAAGGAGTTCCTTATTTTCAATTTTAATAAAGCTTTTAGAAATAGGTAAAAAAATTTAGAAATAGCATTTTCATATTTTTTCTCACAACTTTGTAGAGCATAAATATGCCTATATTACATAAATAAAAATTACTTATGACATATTTTATTCTTTTAGCTTAAATATTGAAGTTGCAAATAGTCCTTATTTAAAAATTTATTTTAATGGGCTTGAGCACAACTAAATTGCTTGAATGATTCTGTCTGAATTTAAATGCCAAAGAAAAATTAGAATTACATACTAGTAGCATATGAACAATTGAAAAAATGAAAGTTATCTCTTATCCTTAAGATAATTTGCTTTTCACTAAAAATTTTATTTTAGGCAATTAATGTAGTAAAAAGTTTAAGAGGAAATAAATGTTAACATTTCAAATTTACTACCAAAATAAATTCACAGCTTTAAGCAAATACCAATACCTGAGTTTTCTTAATCCTCAATTCAGCAGAGGTACTGTTGACATGCTCCTGTTGCTCAATATTTTGCCCCATTGCTATGAGCAAACAAAACAGATTAAACAAATACAAAATACAAATGGAAAATGAAATAAAAAAATTCCTGTTAAATGGTAAATTCTTTATTTACTGTATTATCCTGTATACAATCTGTGGATTATGTGTTAAAAAAGTTCCGAATTTCATTCTGTGTATTATATGCCACCACAGATAATCTGACAAAAAATATTTTTCATCACAGAAGTTTACAATAAAGCTTAGAAAGAAATGTGTTTATGTTTCATAGAATTAATAACAAATGGCGCCAATACTCAATTCATCCAATACTATAATCAGCATTGTTCAATTAGGTTCAAGAACAAATTCAGTTTTGCATGGTTATTAAATTTGCAATTCGTTAACGTGATTTCACATTCTGTCTTGACCTGAACTCTTTCGCTCTGAAAACATTCATATATTGTCTTGGTGAAGTGAAAATCATTAAGTTACAGAGTAAATTTCAAACTGAAAGCTATAGGAAAGGCAAATGAAAAAAATGTCGACAAATATTTCATATAAGGTGAAAAACAAAGCAGACGCTGTATAAAAGAAAAAAGTATTCTATGCGCAGTTAGAAAGTAATCCATTTTTTTCATTTAACAATAAACGAAACAAATATAGCTTATTTTTAAAATATGTCTAAGGTCATTTTAAAAGTTATTAAAGTTTAAAAATTGATAAGTTTTTCTACAATCTTCTTGGACATTGATCGATATCGTGCTTTCACCTGTTGATCACACTTTGCTTTGAGGTGCATTCAACAAATCTTAAATATATAAATGTTTTTTCTATAGAATTGATTATATTTTTAATTATAATGAATATATTTTTTTATTATATTTGATACTAATTTATCAGAAGTTTAAATTTTTGCGGATTCTACGACGCTTTTGTTCGTTTGAAAAACGGGGCATGCGGATAATGCGCTGCTGCAGATTATATACAGGAAAATACGGTAATTTAAAAAAAAGATAATAGTTTAATGGTATGTACAGTGGTGGCCAAAAAATTATGGACACTTTTGGAAATTTTTAAATTTTGTATGCTTATAGAAAATGTTACGTTTCGCAAAATGCAAACTTGTATATATCATTTTAAATAGAATTTATTATTGAATTCAATACAAAAAAAATTATATGTACTTTAATATAAATAAAAAAACACAGTTATGAAGTGGTTTGTAATGTCTAGTTTTCCTGGCCAATCACTGTTCTTGTTCTGAGAACAAATCAAATGTTAGTAACTGCCAGTAGAAGCTGACATCATGTTTACACTTGAAGAATTCATTATTTTGCTTAGTCTGAAGAAGGAGCACCTGTTTCTGCAATTACAAATAGGAATTTTTGTAAAAAATTTTAATATTTAGTCAAGAAGCAATGACATCAAATAAAAGAGTAGATTGGACATCTAGATAGAGATATAATATTCTGTTATGAGAAAGTGGTCTTTCCTATGTTGAAATTGCAAGACAGATGGGTGGTTCAGTGACTACATCTGAAGTCCGAAAGTTTTGTTTACGATATCAGGAGACAAATTCAATAAAAAACAAAGAAGGAAAAGGCTGAAAAAGATGCTCCACATCTATTGATGACAGAAGAATAAAAAGGCTATGTCTCCAAGATAGAAAAATGTCCTCAACGGCCATCAGAAGTGATCTGAATGATACTGGTGTTTCTGTCAGTTAAAGAACAATCAGGAGAAAATTAACAGATGTTAGACTGAGAGGTTGAATTCCACGAAAAAACCTTATCTTAATTTTCAGCAAAGAAAAAAAAAAAGACTACAGTGAGCAAAGGAACACATTAATTGATCAGTGGTCACAAGTTATATGGAGGGATGAAACTAAGCTATCGTTATTTGGTAGTGATGGGTGAAAATATGTAAGATGTAGAATAGGAGAAAAACTACATACCGACTGCATTCAAGCAACTTTGAAGAACCCAGTTAGTGATATGATTTGGTCATGCATGTCAGCAAATGGTATTGGTCACGTTCATGTCATCGATGGGGACACTGAATGACAGAAAATACATTGACACTATTCTAGAACCAAAACTTTTACCTTCCATCAGAGATCTCTTTACCAACAATGCTTAATTTATTTTTCAGCAGGATTCTGCTCCTTGCTGCACGGCCAAAATATCGAAAGAATGGTTTCGTACAAAGAACAATAAATTGTTGTCATGGCCAGGAAACAGTCCTGACCTCAATTTGTGGCACCATTTAAAAACTCTTGTTCGAATGAGGCACACATCAAATAAAAGAGAACTAATTGAGGCTATAATTATTTCCTGTCATCATGTAATAATGAAAGAAGAGCTTAAAACTCTAGTCAGCTCAATGAAACGTCAATGTGAAGCTGTAATCAAAATAAAGAGTACTATACTAAGTACTGATAACTCATTGCAATCATCACTATCTAATGTATATCGATAACTATTATCGCTTAACTTTTTTGTATTGGAAATAATTGAATTTTGTGTTTTGTATTGAATTCAGTAATAAAATCTCATTAAAATGATATATACAAGTTTCCATTTTGTGAAACGTAATGCTTTCTATAAGCATACAAAGTTCAAAAACACAAAAATTCCAAAAGTGTCTACAATTTTGGCCATTACTGTATATGCTCTCAATAATATTAGAAAATGAATTTTCAAATATAACAGGTCATTAAGGGATTTTAATATAATACTGAACAAAATTCTTGGCAATTTAAGTAAAACATAGTTTTAATCAATTATTTACCAGCATTAAAAATGTTTCCTGTTTAAATTAATTTACACACATACTGAATACATCAACATAAATAATTAGCAAAATATAAGAATTGGTTACCCTTTAGTTTTTGCCTCACTTTTCCAGACAACCTTTTAATTTCAGCCATTAAATCTTCTAACTCCATTTTGATTTCTAAATGGAAGAGTTAAAATAGATTAATTATCTGAAAATAATAAATAATATTTCAAACGTGTTTTGCTTTAAGAAGTTAAGTGTTCTTGATTTGTATATAAATGCTATTCAACTATGGGTCAAAACAATTTCAAGTAGTAGTTCTTAATTACAGTTATTAATAACTTAGTGCTAAAAAACATTTATTCATTTAAAAGATATTAAACAAATCAGTGTCTAATTTTTAGTTTTAATAAGAATAAAAATAAATTCTCATTAATTTTTGTATGTCAATAATTACAAATAAGAGAATAATCAAAAATACAAAATTAATATACTTTTCACAGACACATCACTTTTATAATTTTTTCTTTAAATATTTATTTAGTAAATTAAAATTTACACAAAAAGAGATATTTTTCCAAAATATAGAAATTATTATAATCTTTATATGGGATCAATATGGAATTAGGCCTGGTTTAGAGATTTAAGATGGACCTAAACACACAAAATGTTTCTTTAAATTGCTAAGAAATAAATGATTCCCTCCCTGTATGGCTCAATAGCCTAGAAGTTAATCATCAAGAAAGAAAATAAGGTTTTACATAAATTTTGACTTTATACTTACAGATTAATGGGCTTTCATATTAGGTCGTTTAAGTATTTTTGTGTTTCTAAAAATAAGATTTCAGCAAAATGATCATGTAATTAAACCAAGTTTGCACTGATAATCAATAAACACCAAGAAATTGCAGTTTTGAAGTAAAATAACCAATTTTTTTATTTATATATTTAATAAAACATATTTGATTTAGGAAATAAAATTTTTAAAGTCTCAATATCTATTTTGTTTATTAATTCAAATAGTTGATTTTGGATCTTGATTATACATTACATAAGACAAAATATATCTGACTTAATGTCCCTAAATAAAAGCTATACATTCTGAAAAGAAATCTATGGTGGATGATATTTACACATTGCAAGAAAGAAAATTTAAAAAACTTCTAAGCATATAATCTGACAGACATATTTGCAGAAAGAAAAATATAGCATCAATAATCTATAACTATAAAAATGAATGGGATACATCTTTGTTCTCACACACACTGTAATGATTGATTCAGCTCTTATAAAGTTTTTCTTCAGCTTTCTGGATACATAACATAAATTTGTTGACTCAATTTCTAAAAGGATCATCCCACCCTTCACTTCATTGTATTCAACTTTAATTTCAGTAAAAAATATACTTTATATAAGTTTATTGCTTAAAGAGACCTTACTGTAAACCACCTTTTTTAATTCAAACTTGGAAAAGTTGTTCATTAAAAAGATTATGTTAATGAATAGATTATGAATAGATTTTTAGTCATCTCTAATACAATACATGAACATTGAATAGGAAAGAGAATTTTATAAGCATATAAACACTATTTTAAAAATGGACATTTATAAAAAGGACTGATTTATGGAAATGGTAAAAGACTTCAAATCTTTTCGAATATTAGTAAATGTATTAGTAGATAATAGAGTAATCTTGAATTTATAGACAGAAATATTTTAAATGAATTCTGAAAGACTTTATTTAGATTACAATGTAACTATAATTCAAAACCAAAAGTTTACTTTTATAAGACACTGTGAATTAATAAACTTAAAAACACTAAGAAAAAAGAAATAAATAATTATATGTAACTGTAAGAGTGAATTAAATTTACAAGAATGAAATATGAACAAAACATTTTAAATTTTGGCAAACTGATGCATAATCAACTGAAAGAAGTAGTGCTACAGAATGTATTATTATACTATGTTCAATGACATTGAAAATGTATAACAATAAATGTTTTATAAAAATTACAATTTCTTTTTAAATATAATGACAATCTTTATATTTTTCCTAAGTATGAATTTTTTAATCTATTTTTTAAACATTTAAAAATTAAATTTCTAAAAAAATCCCTTTATTTATGTATGTATACTAACAGTTATAATCACTAATACTTCTAATATTTGCTAGAAATATCAATAACCCTCCCACGACTACCACTTTCATACAAATGCCTCTGCAAGGCATCAGTTCTGCTGGGTACTAAGGAAAAAATGGTGGCTACCGTAGCTTAATCCTATCTGTGGTATTACCTCTACCATCAGAAGAATGCAGACTGCGCACATGAGAGGTATGAAAATCATGCACAACGGATCTAGAACATACATAGAATGTAACTGTAAGAGTGAAATGCAAAGGAGTTCCACTGGATCCGAGGCATCTCTTCAGTTGCCTCAACCCTCTTCAGAATTGACCCCCTAACTGCTGCCATGACACTCTCTATACCAAAAAAGATGATGTGGCCAGGGCAGTGATCCATGCCTTTGGTTCCATATGACTTGTCCTTTTTTTTTTTTTTTACCTTTTTTTCCCTTTTTGCACTTGTTACACAACAACAGTTATAATAATAACAATAAACACATTATCACAGTAATTACTTTCATCAGTTGAAGGAGCTGAAAGAATGAAGCTGTGTTTTTTCTTGACTTCTTCCATGGTGGCAACAATTTTATCCAAACTTTGAGAAATTTCTTCCACCTAAAATTAAAGTATTATCATTTTGGAAACTTAACATTTAAAATAGAAGGATATCTTAATGAAGTATTAAACATTTTTTTATCATTTTAAACAGAAAAAGTAGGCTAAAAGAATTCATTTTTAATGCTTTAAAAAATTATTTCTGATAAAAAATTCTAAAATTCTTTCAATATTAAAAAATAGTTTGGTTATTCCCTATGTTTACTTATTATATACAAGGATGAATTCAACTAGGTCTCACAGTATGAAATATTATTCCTAATTATTTTTAATATTTAGCAACCAAATCAACAATAAATCATTTATCTGCAAAACTATAACTCAGAACACAGGCCTTTAATCATCAGCTCAGAACTACAGATAAATATATTTCATTGACATTTTTAAATATGAAGTCATGAATTTGTTTTTCAATCGTTTGTAACAAAAAAGACAATGGTATTTAATGTTGGTTGGTTGGTTATTCAACATTTTCTTTCTTAGTATTCTTTTTTGTGCTTTTTCTGAGAACTAAATAAATTATTTTATGCAATAAAGCTAACTTCTCTAAACAAACATTTTTTAATAGTTTTATTGATTATTTCATGAAAATTATGTTGAAAAACAATTTAATAATTTCTCAACAATACTCTCTCTGAATCTTCTTTAAATAATCTTCTCTCTTAAAGTAATGAGAATGAGTATTGATATATTAATATGGGTATAACAAAACTAACATTAACAAAATTTTACTTTTGTTGTAACTAAAGTCTGAATTTTTTTTTTTTTTTTTTTTTTTTTGCTAAATCTAACAAGTCAGTACAGGTCCTAAATCTGTGTCATAACTGCACCAGAATGGATTTTTGTAATTTTATGAGATAACTTGATGTGCACATGCACAAAAGTTGTTTCGAGTCTTAGTAACCTTTGCAGCTTTTGCTATGTGCTTTGCTTTTTTCATTTATGATTGAAATTTAAGAGTTTAAAAGTTTTGATATCTATGTTGAAGATTCTAAAAAAAGTAAAGATATTATTATGGAAAAACCATCTGAAGAAATTAACATACACACACAGATAATCCTCCTATTCATTATTATAAAAAATAAATATAGTAAAAATAAACCAGTAAAATTTAGCAAAGGAATAATTAAGAATCTTTCAAATTGTAAAAAACAAAAAAATTTTTAATTTAAAGAATTACCTCATTGAAAAATTCAGACATGAATGATTCATCACTATCCATGTTGATTGCAATTTCATGATTGGATTCATAGCTTTCATTTAACGCCTATTACAAAGAAAAATCAATAAAACTTTTTCCAAGAAACATCAGTACAATGATACATTTTCCAGATCAATCATGTTTCTTAATAAATAATAACAAATTATATTTCTTTATTTTATACTTATCTAAATATATTTATATTTTTTTCAGCATACACTTCAAAAAATTTTGACCCATAATTTATTTCTTCATAAGTTATCCCTTTATGTACTTTTTCATGACAAAAGTCAAGACCCAAAGAAACATTTAATAATAACAATACTATTCTCAATTTAATATTTTGCAATCTTTCAGAGCAATATAAAATTTTTCTAAGCCATTTTTTGCAACTGCAGTTCTTAAACTAATATTGTCATTCTTTTAAAATTATATGTTTGTCAATAAAACTATTTCATTATATTTTTTTATATTAAAACATTAAAATAATATTTTTCCAATGGTCTGAATAAAAATATGAAATATTGAGTGCTTGATTTTTGATTTTCATATACTTTTTTGAATTTATATATATTGATTCTAGGAATTATAAAATAATAAATTTATTCAATATTAAGAAATATATACTAATCAAGAAATAAAACTTGGATTTAATACTATTATAAAATATAGTGCATTTTAATAACTTAGGTTTTAAGTTGAAAATATATGAGTGTTTTCTTACAAAAAATTAATACATGGCAGCTTTACTAATAAAAATTCTTTACAAAAATTAACATGAAATTTAGAAATCCCAAATATAAATTATTGACAATGTTTCTTAAATTCAACTTTATATATATATTTTTAGGGACAAAAGTATTTTTTAACTAGAATAACAAACATAGGTACAATATTTATGTTTCATATCACTTTTAGCCTGGAAGTGACTACAGTAAAAAAAATCCATTTTTAGTATACAAATGTAATCAATATGAAAACTACATTTAAATAATTTATTTTGAAAAATAACACGACGATTAGCAATAAAGAAATTATATCTTTTAAAACAAAACAATACTTTAAAAAAATTTTGGTATATATAGTACATTGTTTGAAAGAATATAATTTAATTTTGGGTTTCTCAAATAGTTTACTTTTTATCCTCCAGTCTTGTACAATTTTGGATCACAAGGCTGAAAGTTATGAAACAGCTAAACAGAAATCAGCTAGTAGTTTTATTCATTTGTAACAATGACATTAAGAGATTTTCAATTCAAAGATATCTAAATAAAGTAAGAAATGTACCAAAAATTGACTTTTATAAAAAGAAATGGGAAAAAGGTATTCAAAAAAATTGGTTAACAGCAAAAATTTTATCTATGATATTAATTGCTTTATTCCTTCTTTAGTCATTAAAATATAATACATGATTATTTTCTAAATGCAAGAAGTAAATACATCCTAGTATATTACCTTTCACTGTTCTAGTTTTACCAATAATGTGATACTTAGTTAAAAGAATACACTAATTACTTTTGACAGGATGTATTTTACAGTCAAAAGATTAAATATAAAAGACATTTCAAAACTACAATAGTGCTTTTGCTGTATTAACATATAGTAGCTGCCAGTAAAATTTATATATCCATTATCAGAAGCCAAATGTAATGGCTACCATTTTTAAAAATGAACAAAAATTGAAACTCAAAATTTAAGAAGTACCCATTAAAATATAAAAGCATTGTTTCACTAACATGCTTCAAAACCTTTTTGCTTGACCTCCAGAGCGTCACTAAAAATAAAGAATGTAATTTTTATCTTGGTTGATCGTCTTCCCAGAGAGTCGCACACATACAAGAGAGCCCTACGCTGATGCTCCAGGGTGTTGATGGCATTAAATGTGTTAATTTGAATGATATTAAACATTTAAATATGAAAATAGTTTTCTAATATGAAAGTGCTTGATTATAATATTAGTATTATTTTACATTTAAAGATTTTGTAACGAAATATATATTTTAGAACTAGATATATAATATTAGTAAAGCACCTCTTTCTTTCCTTTTTTAAAATAATTTACAGAAATTTAAAATAAAGACATCTAAATTTCTATAAAAGTTCTTATTTTTACAATTTTTATAGTTATTTAAAAAAAATTTTGTGTGATATATAAGTATAACTACTATAATACAAACTAAATATAAAAACAATATGTAAATAAAAATAAACAGGACTTGGAAAAAAAACAAGCAAATAAGGCAATAAATATACCATGGAAGTGAAATAGTAAAAGTGATGCATATTAGACAGCAAAATGCCAAAGTCTCAAAATTGTTGAAATCGATAATAAAAAATGTAAGATGCAGAAATGTGAATTAATTAGAGGTAGTTTATACTTATGGATACATCACTGGCAAAGAAAATATTCACTGCTAACATGAAACTCTTAATTCTAAGTTTTCAGACTTTTGTAATAACTGATGGGCTTATGATTAGGAATTTTAAATAAAGTATATAGTCAGCGGTTTGATAACAATTAAAAAGCTTCAGAAAAACAGAAATATACTAGCTCTAAACTAAAAAAAAAAATGTTTACAGAATAATCCAGAGGATAATATTTATCAACTGGTTTTAAACACATACACAATTCAGGCATGGATTTATCTTAATCAGAGAAGTCTAGAGGTCACTATAATAAATGGTATTTGGGTTTTAGTTTAGTTTAATGATTTGGTTACTCTTCTTTTTGTTTAACACTTAAATTCTGGTATTTTGTAGCACAATTTAAACTTTTTTTTTTTATGGTGACATCTGAAATTTATGAAAATTAAACCAATTTTTGACATTTATGATATCAAAAGCTGAGTCCCAACTTAAGATGAATTATTTTTACTAGTGAAGATATATACTTTTAATATGTGTTCTTGTAAGCAAAGCACTTAATTAACACATTTTATCACATTGAATGACAAAATATTAACTTTCATTCAATGGCATCAGTAAACACATTTAGACACAGCTTATCATATGAAGAGCTAAAATAATTTTCAAACATATAATTGAAACATAAAAATTAATAGCAGTGTAATTTATGTTTAACATACAATGTATATAACTAAATCTCTTGTATTGGAAAATACAATTTAAAAAATTATATATAATAATTATGGTAAATGTTAAAACAACAACTTGTTAGAAGGCAGAAAGTATAAAATATGATAACAAAAAATCCATTAAAAATCAAATTAAACTGATTTACAGCAATACCTCAGTTATAATTAAGAAAAGCATGAAAAAATACTATTTTACAAATAGTTCTTTCAAAAAAGTTAATGAAAAATTCTATGAATAATTCAATTTTCATAAAAAAATTATCATTAGCTTTTTTTTTAAGAATCATTTTGTAAAACACTATTAATAATTAAAACAGTAAAATAATACTAGTTTTTATACTTTACTAAAATTTTGTAAATATTTCAATAATATGAAATACTTTTTATAATTTGTTACTAAACTTTTAGGTAAAGTTAAACTTTGTAACATGCTAAAATTAGTTTCATTTAAATATCACATAAGTAAAAACTATTCATGATATGTAAGTTTTTTCTTCATTACAAAAAAAAAAAAAAAAAAAAAAAAAATGTTAGCATGAAAATTAGCTATTAATACATTTTAGTATATTTAATGTTCTTTAGATAGTTATTTTATTGAATCATAGAATATTCAATCATTTAGAATAATTTCAAGTCAAATGAAAATCCATGTAAAACATATTTTTAAGAGATTTCCTTATGAAGTTTAACTAAGGCATTTCATCTTATTGAATACTTTTTAGTTAATTATTTTTATTAAAAATACTTAAAATTTAATATCTACATATAAAATGCATATATAACTCATTTGAAAGATTTTCGAAAGAATAACTGTTTTGGAAAAACAAATCCTTTAATAAACTAAATTTGAAAGTTTAAATATTATGTCAGCATATGTTTGTGCACAGATAATGATGCTTCAAATGAGCTCAGTGACACAATAAAATTTAGTTTCAATTGACTTTTTATAGCCAAATTGTGGTTATTTAAAATTTGTGCATAATTCTTTTACGTTTTGTTATTTAATTCAATCAAACAAAACTTTTTATGCATTTTGATAACATTGGAAAATATTTAAATTTACTAACTGCTTTCAACGCTCCCAATCTATCATTAACCATTTTTAATTTATTGAAATATGTTATGAGTTATTAATTTTATTATAATTCTTTAATTAAACATGATTCATTGAAAAAAAAAGATCCGATAACAAAACTAAATTGCAATTCAACAAGTTGTCATTTCTTTACTCCCACTATAACATAACAACAAATAAAGAAAACTAAGAAGTTGCGCACAGCAACCGCAACAGGTAGCAAAAGTCAAAACATTTTAATTACAGATTAATTTAAGAAATAAGCTTAATTATAGTATTTATGTGTTAAACAATTTAATTATTAAAATTGAATTTTTAATTTGAAACGTGATGAAAATAAATCTAAAAAAATAATAATAATTTTGCATAAAACGTATCAAATCCTTAAAAGATAAAATTATGTAATAAATTATTCAAAGTTAAGTTTTTATTCATTTTTATGTAACTAAATTATTGATAAATTAGTTTTTTGATCATATAATTTTAGAAATCCTTTTAAAATATACACCACAATTTTTATTTATTTTACAAAAATGTAATGGCAACAGTGCCCCAATCGGCAATTCTTCAAAGATAACGATTTCTAGAAGCATTCTTTTAATTCAAATTTGCTTGGAACTCAACTTGTATTAATCCTTTTAAGTGAATATTATCAAGTAATACAATTGTTTTTAAATAAAATTTTATTTACCGAAACTTATATATTCTTTGTTATTTATGTTAATACACATTATATGATTTTGCTTTATTACTTTTTATTCATCTGTTTTGCCGGGTCTTATAGGCTTAACTTCATCTATAATTTCTAACATTAAACTCTTCATGTAATGCATTGTGTTGTATATGAAATGATCTTAGTAATTTTCTTTAAATTTCGGATGTAATGAATAGTTTCATTTCTTCTTTTTTTTTTCAGAATGCAGCCTGACCAAGGTGATAACATGCCAACATTTAAGGTATAAAATTATTTTTCCTATTATCAAGTAATGTTAAATTTCTCAAATTCGTTATTTCTATTCTTGATGTTGAAATTTATTGTTCATTCTTTAGTATGTGTATTTAAATGAATCTTTAACGTTATGTTTTCAGTGAAATTAAATGATCGATTATAAGACCTGTGATTTACCTGATATAAGCAGTTATGTTTTTAAAAAACAAAGAGTATTATGTTCTATTAAAGAAATATGAATCAAGCTGTTGAATACTGTTTTAGCATTTGTAAGTCAAAATAGCATTCTACAAAATTTAATTAGTTAACTGTATTATAGAGCTATAAAATCAAACCGGATTTCACAGTTACTTTTTTTGTTAAGACTACGCTTTAAAGATGTCCGATTTTATAATGGCAATAAAATCTATAAAATGAGTAAATCAGTCATTTGTATATGTAATTTTTCTGAATGGTAGTTTCATAAATTTATAAAATTATGAATTTCGTATGGAGATTAAAACTGTCTCAAGTGCTGAAACATGTATAATGCATAGTAAAAATCCTTGAATTTTTCTATGAAATCTGATGTAACTTGATTGAATTCATTCTATTAAAAAATTTAACTCTTGACAAATTTCCAAAATGATTTAACTATAATGATACACAATAATTATGTGTAACAGTGCTTATATATATCCATCTGTGCTTAGTTTGTTAAAATGTGTCTTATTTATTGTGACTAAAATTTGCAAATAATACTCTAGCCACATCAGATTTCTTGATTATAATTTTTCCTTAACCTAAAGAAAGAATATTGCATTTTATCGTTATGAATTTGTTTTTTTATAAGTAAAATTTCTTTCAGTGTGTGTTGGTTGGTGATGGTGGTACTGGCAAAACAACTTTTGTAAAAAGACATTTGACTGGAGAGTTTGAGAAAAAGTATGTAGGTGAGTTTGATTTTATTTAATTTTAGATAATAAAAATAAGTTGAAAATTGCTTATAAACTTTAGCATTTTTTGTTCTGAATTATGAAAGCCCCAAATATATATATTGTTTAAATTATTCATATATACGCTGTTCATAAACGTCATTGTCGGACTTAAAATACCTCAAACAGTCCAGGAATGCAATTTAGGTCTATTAAAGCAGAATTTCTAATGATTTGCTAAGAAACTGTTACTTCAGGAAAAATCCATTTCCTATGATCTATACATAAGCAAGACATCATGAGACTTTCCAGTAACTTGGTAAAACTTGTTGGTTTTCATGCTAAATCACTTACTAAATTCACTGCCTGTCATGAAAAAGAGAGAAGATGGTAGGCAGTGAAAATATTAATCAGTAAAGACAATGTCTTGAACATTGATTATATTAGTCTTGAATGCTAATTCAGTGCATATAAATTATTGTCTATCTGAGGTATTCATTAAATTTATTTTCCTTAATAACAGATTTAACGAAATACTAGAAATTCCAACCGTAGAAATAAGTTACAGCTTTAATACTACTAATACAACAGGAAAATGCTTCTAATCACAGAGGTCTTTAGACCTGTGATCAATTTCCACAATCATACTGGGGCTTATTCCTGAAACTTACATCACAAAAGTTATGCCTGTCAACCACTGGTTTATTCCATGTTAGATTCACCTCATTCATAATCGGATTTCTTCCAGCTTCATACACCCATAAATATGTAAATTTTAATATCTGAATCAAATTCGTATTTTCTTCAAACCATGTACTTAAAGGACTTACAGTGATGAGCATTCACACCTTTCGTCCGACAAATCCATTCATAACCATCTGATCTATCCTTTTGCTCAACCGAATGCATCTGACATACTGAACACGTATTTAGAACTAATCAAGCATTCATACACCAATTTCTTTCGTATCTTTTTGTTTTAATTCACACAAAGTGCTAATATTAACTTTGACATTGTACTTTGGTGGAGAAAATGGTGACAGAAATTCCATCAACCAGACAAATGCATGACAATGTTGCACATGCTGTGAAAATTTTAATCATGCTTAGACAGTTAAAATTTTGAAAAACCCCATATTAATGTACAAAGACCGATGAAATTAGTAAACTATATTTGTTACTAATTAACAAGAATAATACAAAAACCCTAAAACTACATCAGTAGAACAGCTAAAAATGATGGGATTGTCAGAAATTGAATTTAATCGCTGAACTGAGAGGCACTGGATTTTACTTTTTAAATTTATACTGACTGAATACTGTGAAACACAAAAGTTGTGACAGACCATTCAGATGTAAACATCTGTGTTTAGTGACATTTTTATAGAGGCCACACAAAGCCTGTCTACTGCTTTGACGACAGCAAAAACCCAGTTAATATTTTGGTCTTGTCAAATGAATTATTATAAATGTGTGCAATCATTTGAAGATTTGCTTTTTTCTTTCAATTTTGCCACAAAATCTGGCATTCAATTTAAATGGCCCAGAGGAAAAGGGTTAAACTTGTGTCGAGTCCCATCTTCAAATTGTCCCCTGTGCGGTATGGGCACCATTTTGGGAAACACTGCTTTTAAAAAGATAGGTTTTACTTATCATTTTAATGTTAATAAGTGTAAGTCAAATAATAAAATATTAAATATCAGTGAAGGACCATTGAAACTTCTCGAATTTTGATTTGAATCTTGAAGATCTTAAATAACTCCTGAAATTTTTACTTAAATCTTGATGTATTTATTTATTATTAGAACGTGTAGTTTCTTTTTCTTTCTGTTTTGTTTGTTTCAAAATTTTCTGTGAAGTTGTCAAAAACATTATAGATCAATATTTGATGTTAATCATGTGCATACCTGTTGATTAAAATAAATACCTAATTTTGTCAATACCAGGAGTAATACTTACAAATTGCGTGAAATGAGATAATCACCAATAAGATAGTCATGTTTTGCAATCAGGCATTTAATTCATTCTTTTTTCTATTTGTTTCTCTTTTCTTTATATTTTACAAAATTTATCGAATATTTGTATCAAAATTTAAAAGTTCTTGAGATATATATATTATGTCCTAATTTCAGTGAATTGAGATAAAATTTGTTTATTGTTGAAATTTAATGTATCTGATGAAAGGTCTTTTCAATGACCAGTGAACTTCAAAACAGCCTTACAAAGATTGGCTTTTGTATGGTTCAGAAGAAATATGCTTACCATCTGTCTAGTTTTCAAGAAAGTATTCTATATTTTATATATCGGCAAAGCATCTGTGAAATAATATGATGGAAAAAAAACATTTATTAGAGAAGGCTGTATCTGCCAAAAGATCTCTCATTTAAAAGATTTTTCACTATTGTCCTTTTTTTTTAAATGTGAATTCAAACATGTTTTGAAAATTTAATTCTTAAAAATTTTAAAATCAAATTCTATAGGTAGCTATAGTTCTTGCTCAAGCAATGTTTCCTGACTGTGCTATTTTAAAGAAATTCAATTGGGATTAAAAAAGCTAACTTAATTAACAGGTTTTGGAATTGCACCATATTTTCCCAACCTATTGAAAGACAGTGTTAAAAATGCTATAAATCATGGGGTTTTTTCGTTGATGAATGTTTAACGGAACTAGTTTTGTTTCACATATTGGCGTAACGCCAAGCGATTTTTTTTTTTTTTTTTTTCGCCGCTAATGTAAGCGCGTAAGCTAACACGGAAATTTCCCAAAAAGTTCGATCGAAAAATAAGCATTTTAGAAATTTAAAAAGGGGAAATAAATATAAATGGACTTACTTGATATAAAGTTGAGCTGACGTGCCGATTGGTATGTTTATTTCGACATTTTTTTCGCTGTCACCAGTGTCACATTTCAGTTTTTTTTTTTTAAATATTTACACAAATATTTTTCTAAATATTTACACTTTATAAAATTTTTAAAAAGCTAAAAAAAAAAAGGATTCAAAAAATATGTTTCTAAATATATAAGATAATAATGAATTAAATTATTAGGATAATAATGAATTAAATTATTAAGCTAATAATAAATATATATTAAATAAACAAAATAAAAAGAATTAATGTAAAAGAAATTGTAAAAAATAAAAATTTACCATGATTAGACGCTGGTGACAACGAAGCACATCCCTTAATTGCACCTACAGCAAACTAAAGACAAATGGCTTCCAATTCAAATAGAAACATCGAAAAAACAAGGGACATAGAATTTTCTAGAACAATGAAAGTTGAAGTAATTTTTAAATAGCTTTAAAATTTATGTTAAACACAAGAAAATTGATTAGTGGCAACAACAACAAAAAAAAAGTAACTAAAACTGAATTTGGCAACACTAAAAAAAAACAAAAGCTGAAATCGGCAACACTACGCAGTAAACAAAGGGCGCCAGATTTGGTGAGAAATCTTATATGGGGATACCGAACTTAATCCTCAGATTTTTTAGGTTTCAACAGGAGATGATTTATTTGAAAAAGTTGAATGATAACTGTTTTAACAAATGAATCGCGAATCTTCAGTTGTAATAGTTCAGGTTGTTTACAGTTCTTGTTAAGTCAAGTGCTAAGTGTTGAAATTAAATGAACAGACTTGTACTTGCTTTATCAGTTTCACTTATTAGAATAGCTTTTGTTATCAATGAAATTGCATGTGCAACTGAAGCTTTTTATTTAAGTGAATCTAGTTTTTTCTTAATCTACAAAATATATCAGGAAATGAAGAATTGTCTTAATGACAAAGTATTTATGGCTTAAATAATTTGTGTAGAAATTTCATTTTTATTAAGTGTTACTCTTATTTATTTTTATATTATTTTTAGCTACACTTGGCGTTGAAGTTCATCCTCTGGTTTTCCATACAAATAGAGGAGCTATCAGGTTTAATGTTTGGGATACTGCTGGTCAAGAGAAATTTGGTGGTTTGAGGGATGGTTATTACATTCAAGGTATTTTTTATTTTGCTATTCTTCTACACTTTAATATATAAGAGCATTGTGTATGCATCAAGTATTGTATATTTCCCTATTGATTTTTCAATAATATATACATTTTTAACTGGATGAGTAATAATTAATATTGTCAACATTTGTTCCTTTATCTGTAATGTGACTTGCATTTGATTCAGTTGGCAGGTTAATGCATTTAATTTAATGTCATTTGCATAGTAATTATACAAAGATCTGCATAACAAATTTGGCATATATATGTAGTTTTCAAGAACTTAGTTAGAAATGGGCTATTCTATTAAAACAAAAATTAATCTTCTATTAAATGGTTATGCATGTTTCAAAAGGATTCAAGATTATTGAGAGATGCTCAGAAAAATATTCTCAAAATATTCCTGTCTAATATTAATGTTTTTTCTTAATCATATTTGGCTTTGAGTTGCCTTAGTAGATTTCCTAAGTAAATGTTTTGTTTTTCTGGCAGAT
Organism: Latrodectus elegans; assembly: GCA_030067965.1. Lineage (NCBI taxonomy): Eukaryota > Metazoa > Arthropoda > Arachnida > Araneae > Theridiidae > Latrodectus > Latrodectus elegans. The sequence goes on along the minus strand of CM057812.1, from coordinate 80,752,038 downwards.
ATCTTTGAAGTTACTACTTTTGATCATGATCAAGGCATTTATCTGATACATATACTATTCATTAATTTTTTTAAATCTTGTTTTATTTGGAAACTTTTTTGGAACTAGTTCAGTATCCCCATATTGGCGAACGCGGCAAATTTTTTCGTTGCCAAAGTAAGCGCGCCGAGCTAACACTCAAAGTTCGATCGAAAAATAAGCATTTTAGAAAATTAAAAAAGGGAAATGAATATAAATGATGGACTTACTTGATATGATGTTTAGCTGATATGCCGATTGGTATGTTTATTTTGACATTTTTTTCGTTGTCACATTTCAGTTTTTTTTTTTTTTTTTTTTTTAGGCATGCAAAAAATATTTCTCTAAATATTTACACTTTATAAAATTTAAAATTGAAAAAAAAAAGCATGCTAAAAATATTTTTTAAATATATACACTTTTAAAGTAAATAAAGATAAAACACTAATACAATAAGAAAAATACATTCAGAATTTAAATAAAATAATTACACCTTCTGCGAAATTTGGTACTCGTCCCAATTAATTCCAGAAACGATTTCAACAGATTTATTAAAACAATTTTCATTTGTAGCTATGCAAGCTTTATGAAACATATACATTGCAAGGGAAAATCTAAAATCTAATTATATATTGTATTTAACAAAAATGCAAGAGATAATAATAAATTAAATTAATAAGATAATATATATAATAAATAAACCAAATAAAATGAAATGTAAAAGAAATTGTAAAAAAGAAAAATTTACGATGATTAGACCTGGTGACAACAAAGCACAACTGAGGGAAAATCCCTTCCAATTTCAATAGAAACGTGGAATAAAGAATGTTCTAGAACAATAAAAGTGGAGGTACAATTTAAATAGTTGTAAAATTCATGTAAAACATTAGAAAAATGAATAGTGGCAGCAAAAAAAAAGAAATTGTAACTAAAACTGAATTTGACAACACTACAATAAAAACAAAAGCTGAAATCGGCAACTTTACGAAGTAAACAAAGGGTGCCAGATTTGGCGAGAAATCATATATGGGGATACTGAACTTATACCGCTTTTTTTATTTTAAACTTCTTTTGAAGATGTTATATTATAGTAAAATTTTTTACACTTGCTGTTATATTTAACTCATTTTACAAAATAAATGAAATAACTACACATTTGATAACTTGTTAACAGCTAAGTGATAAAACGCTTAAATCAGACTAGTCTTTGAATTGTCCATGTAACAATTATGCCTTTCTGATGATAACTTGCATTTTTATATAATTTAACAATTTAGTTGTGCTGTAGTCTAGGATTAATTTAAAGTAAATTTTTAAAATTTAGGCTGTATCAATAATGTCAAGGTCTGTTCATCTCCTAGTATGTCTTGATTAAGGTTACTATTTTTGATTCACAGATATTATATTTACTTTTATAGTCTTCCTTTCATTTAGTAATAATCTGTTACTTAGCAAACTGAATTGTTAATAACCTATTGCTTAGTTTGCTATAATTATACTGCAAATAAATATGAAAATATTTGTCTGATATCTACACTTGTGTATAATTGGCTATCTAATATGTTGATTCTTTCAGAAACTTTCCACTTGCATTAATAGAAATACAATTATTCTTGGGCTTTCTATGATTATATACTTAGGATACCTTTAAAATTTGTGAAATAACAATATGTTTGAGTTGCTTGTTTGTCTAAATGTTTGTTATGTGAATTGTTTTAACTTAGTTCTTTAAGCTGTGCTTTTCAGGTGTTGCTCTAAAATCTGAATTTAATGTTCTGGTAATAAATTTTAATCAAGTCTAAAATTTTGAATAGTATTAAGTGATGACAAGATGACGAGCCTGAGTAGATTTCCAAAGTTAAGGCTATGTCAATGCGGGCAAGTTCTTTGTTCTCTTGACAGATGTCTTGATTAAGGATTCTACTACTGATGATTGTTGAGGCATTTGTCTGATATCTAAATTATTCTGGTATTATGTTTTTTGTCCAGTACTTTCTTCAAAACTTATCAGTGATTTATTTATTTATTTGCTATGATGATTATATACTTAGGACACCTTTGAAAAATTATGAAAATACTAATGCATTCATGAATAGTTTGTCTTTAATAAAAATTTTATATCATGATGAAATGCTTAAATCAGACTAGAGTCTTTGAAATAACCATGTAACATTTATGCCCTTCTGATGACATTTTTATTTGGAACTAGTTCGGTTTCCCCATATATTGGCGAACGCGGCGATTTTTTTTTGTCGCCAAGTCGCCAATGTAAGCGCGCCAAGCTAACACGGGAAATTTCCGGAAGTTCGATCGAAAAATAAGCATTTTAGAAATTTAAAAAAGGGAAATAAATATAAATGGACTTACTTGATATGAAGTTGAGCTGACGTGCCGATTGGTATGTTTATTTCGACATTTTTTTCGCTGTCACCAGAGTCACATTTCAGTTTTTTTTTTTTTTTTTTTTTTTTTTTTTTTAAATATTTACACAAATATTTTTCTAAATATTTACACTTTATAAAATTTTAAAAAAGCTAAAAAAAAAAGGCATGCAAAAAATATTATTTTAAATATAAATTACTTTATAAAATTGAAAAAAAAAAAGGATTCAAAAAATATGTTTCTAAATATATAAAATAATAATGAATAAAATTATTAGGATAATAATGAATTAAATTAATAAGATAATTATGAATTAAATTATTAGGATAATAATGAATTAAATTATTAGGATAATAATGAATTAAATTATTAGGATAATAATGAATTAAATTAATAAGATAATAATGAATTAAATTAATAAGATAATAATGAATTAATTTATTAAGCTAATAATAAATATATATTAAATAAACGAAATAAAAAGAATTAATGTAAAAGAAATTGTAAAAAATAAAAATTTACGATGATTAGACGCTGGTGACAACGAAGCACATCCCTTAATTGCACCTACAGCAAACTAAAGACAAATGGCTTCCAATTCAAATAGAAACGTCGAAAAAACGTGGGATATAGAATTTTCTAGAACAATGAAATTCGAAGTAATTTTTAAATAGCTTTAAAATTTATGTTAAACACAAGAAAATTGATTAGTGGCAACAACAACAAAAAAAAAGTAACTAAAACTGAAATTGGCAACACTAAAATAAAAACAAAAGCTGAAATCGGCAACACTACGCAGTAAACAAAGGGCGCCAGATTTGGCGAGAAATCTTATATGGGGATATCGAACTTGTTCCTTTTATTTTTCCAAATATTGCTTATTTTTTTAAGCGTGTGAATTTAACCAAAGCAGATTACTAAATGATGACAAGATGACGAGCCTGAGTAGATTTCCAAAATTGAGGCTATGTCAATGCGGGCAAGTTCTTTGTTCTCTTGGCAGATGTCTTGGTAGAGGTTTCTACTTTTGATGATTATCGAGGCATTTGTCTGATATTTAAACTATTCTAGTATTCTATTCGTCCAGAACTTTCTTGAAAACTTATCATTTATTTATTCATTTGCTATGATGATTATATACTTAGGACACCTTTGAAAAATTATGAAAATACTAATGCATTTATGAATAGTTTGTCTATAATAAGAATTTTATGGTACAAGTTCAGTATCCCCATACATAATTTCTCTCCAAATCTGGCGCCCTTTGTTTACTTCGTAGTGTTGCCGATTTCAGCTTTTGTTTTTATTGTAGTGTTGCCAAATTCAGTTTTAGTTACTATTTCTTCTTCTTCTTCTTCTTTTTTTTTTTTTTTTTTGCTGCCACTATTTCTTTTTCTAGTGTTTTACATGAATTTTACAACTATTTAAATTTTACTTCGACTTTCATTGTTCTAGAACATTCTTTGTTCCCCGTTTCTATTGGAATTGGAAGGGATTTTCCCTCAGTTGGGCTTCGTTGTCACCAGCGTCTAATCATCGTAAATTCTTCTCTTTTACATTATTTCATTTTATTTGGTTTATTTATTATATATATATAATATCTTATTAATTTAATTTATTATCTTTTACATTTTTGTTAAATACAATAAATAATTACAGATTTTAAATTTTACCTTGCAATGTATATGTTTCATAAAGCTTGCATAGCTGCAAATGAAAATTGTTTTAATAAATTTGTTGAAATCGTTTCGGAAATTAATTGGGATGAGTACCAAATTTCGCAGAAAGTGTAATTATTTTATTCAAATTCTGAATGTATATTCTTTATTGTATTAGTGTTTTATCTTTATTTACTTTAAAAATGTATATATATTTAAAAAAATATTTTTTGCATGCTTATCTTAAGATTTATAAAGTGTATATATTTAGAAAAAAATTTTTTTATTGCTTTTTTTTCAATTTTATAAAGTAATTTATATTTAAAATAATATTTTTGCATGCCTTTTTCCTTTTTTTTTTAAATTTTATAAAGTGTTAATATTTAGAAAAATATTTTTTGCATGCCTTTTTTTAAAAAATCTGAAATGTGACACTGGTGGCAACGAAAAAATGTCGAAATAAACATACCAATCGGCGTATCAGCTAAACTTCATATCAAGTTAGTCCATCATTTATATTTATTTCCCTTTTTTAATTTTCTAAAATGCTTATTTTTCGATCGAACTTAGGGAAATTTCCCGTGTTAGCTTGGCTATGCTTTACTGGCATTTAAAAATTCGCCGCGTTCGCCAATATATGGGGATACTGAACTAGTTCCAATTTTATATCATATGATGAAATGCTTAAATCAGACTAGAGTCTTTGAAATAACCATGTAACAATTATGCCCTTCTGATGACATTTTTATTTTTCCAAATATTGCTTATTTTTTTAAGCGTGTGAATTTAACCAAAGCAGATTACTAAATGATGACGAGCCTGAGTAGATTTCCAAAATTGAGGCTGTCAATGCGGGCAAGTTCTTTGTTCTCTTGGCAGATGTCTTGGTAGAAGTTTCTACTTTTGATGATTATCGAGGCATTTGTCTGATATCTAAACTATTCTATTATTATTCTATTTGTCCAGAACTTTCTTGAAAACTTATCAGTGATTTATTCGTTTGCTATGATGATTATATACTTAGGACACCTTTGAAAAATTATGAAAATACTAATGCATTTATGAATAGCTTGTCTTTAATAAAAATTTTATATCAAATGATGAAATGCTTAAATCAGACTAGAGTCTTTGAAATAATAATGTAACAAATATGCCTTTCTGATGACATTTTCCTTTTCTTCCAAATCTTGTTTATTTTAAAGCTGGTTAATTTAACCATAGGGGATTACTGAATCATAAGATGATGAGTCTGTTCTGGTTCTAGAATTTCTGTTCAATTAAAAACAAGAATACACATACACAAAGTAAATAAAAAATGTTTGTCAAAATTACATTAATTAACAATATTTTTGCAAATTTTCAATACCTATAAATTGTGTAATGCTCAATGATTTGAATATTTTATTTTCCTAAGTAAATATTTTAAGTAATAGTTTTCATATTATTGTAAACTCTTGATCAAAATGCATAAATTAGTGTTAAAATACTTATCTTTACATTATCAATTCACATAGTAAAAATAAGACTATGCATTATTCAGGTAAATACTTAAAGTGAGAGTATAGTGAAAAATATCAGAATCATCACACATGCATTGAAGCATTTCATCATTGGATGTGTAATGTCATATTCTGACATTTCAGATCTTGTAACTGAAGGGAAAAAGGTCATCTAGATCATTATCAGACAACGAATAAACTTTTATAACGCAGTGTAACGAGCTATGAACAACTCAGAAAGAAGCACAAATAATTGTCATGGTGTCTCTGTTTCCAATAAATATTTCTCCCTTCAAATCCAGTCTTCTTTAAAATTGGAAATTTCATTATAATGAATATTGACAGCATTCTATTGCATTCCAAAGCCATGATAACTTTATTGATTGCCGTTTAGTGCAGAAACTATATGTATACCATCTCAGTAGTCAACACATCAGCTTAGCATGTCATGTCCATACACCCATAACAATTAAGGGGTTAATACTTACTGATTTTTCTATCAGAGAAGTTGTACATTGCCAGTTTCCTCTTAGTGACTATTTTTAAGTTAATTTTAACGAGTTTCATTCCCATTTACATAATTTAAGGGATTTTATTGTAATTGAAGATCCTTATTATTGGTTGGAGGCGAAGATTTCGTTTTATGGAGAAATCTGATTTTTGTAATCATTCTTCTGTGGTTTTAAGTTTAGTTGTAAAAGAAAATATTTTTGGTTTGACAAATAAGTTACATATGCGTCTTTGCTAATCATTTGGGATTTGTAATGGAGTAATAGCTCATCATTTTATTGTAGTGAATCCATTTTTAATAATGTGTATCTATTTCTTGCCTTCTGAAACCAGTTTTTTAATTGTTTTAAAACTTATTTTAATCATGAATATATTCATGGTCTTCACTTAGTTCATAAAAAAATTATTACTGCATAGTAGTGCTAACATTAAATGTTTTTGACTTGAATCACATGTAATTTTTTACTTTTAACTATCAATTCCACTGATTTAAGCCGGCTGTATGAATTGTGTGTTCATATAGTGTGCCAGATGTGGATACAGTAAAACTTTCTGCTGTGCAATTGTTGCATTGTTGAATGGACATTAAAAATTCTTTGTTTGCTTCTTGTTACCAATCGGATATTTCTAAATAAAGCTTCTGGCTTTAATTAACTGATGACAACCATGCTAATGAACTTGAACTGCTCCAAAATCAAGTGTATGTCAATCTCTTTAACTTTTGACAGACTTCTTGATGGAGGTAGCTATTTCTGATGATCAATAAAGCACTTATCTGAATGTTATGTTTTTCCCCTGTAACATTAAAGAATTTATGTTATCAATTAATCAACTTTGAAATAAATTTGTGATGAACTTATTTTGATAAGTAATTTTTTTATTGTATGTATATAATCCTTTACTAAGAAAAATTATCTTCATTGTTTTAAATTTTATTACCAAGTTGGGTAATTTTCATTTGAGTATCCTATATGATCAGCTTTATTTTATCATTAATTATTTTTATAGTGCAACTTTAGCATATGCTAATGTGTTATAAATTTGAATATTTCTCATTGTTGAAATTGCTTTCTTTGTATGATTCATTATATTTAGTGTCATTAATATTTTATTTGATGACTTGTAATACATGTTGAAATGCTTTAATTAGACTAGAGTCTTTGAAACATCCATGTAACAATTGTCTTTCTGATAACACTTAATCTTGTATGCTAAAATGGCATCTTAAAGGGATCTTGTCATTTTTGGCAGTTTTTTTAGGTGTCATAATCAACATTACCAATTCAGATAAATATGAAAATATTTGTCTGATACACTTGAGTATAATTGGCCATCTTGATGCCTTGATTTTTTTCAGAAACTTTCAACTTGCGTTATTAGTAATATAATCATTCTTGGGCTTGCTGTGATTATACACTTAGGACACCTTTGAAAAAATATGAAATAACAATACGTTTATGAGTAGCTTGTTCATCTAAATGTTTGTTAGGTGAATTATTTTAACTTGGTTCTTTAATATGTGCTTTTCAGGTGTTGCTCTAAAATCTGAATTTAATGTTCTGGTAATAAATTTTGAATTTCAAATAGTATTAAGTGATGACAAGATGACGAGCCTGAGTGGATTTCCAAAATTAAGGCTATGTCAATGCGGGCAAGTTCTTTGTTCTGTTGGCAGATGTCTTGGTAGAGGATTCTACTTTTGATGATTATCGAGGCATTTGTCTGATATTTAAACTATTCTAGTATTCTATTTGTCCAGAACTTTCTTGAAAACTTATCAGTGATTTATTCGTTTGCTATGATGATTATATACTTAGGACACCTTTGAAAAATTATGAAAATACTAATGCATTTATGAATAGCTTGTCTTTAATAAAAATTTTATATCATATGATGAAATGCTTAAATCAGACTAGAGTCTTTGAAATAACCATGTAACAATTATGCCCTTCTGATGACATTTTTATTTTTCCAAATATTGCTTATTTTTTTAAGCGTGTGAATTTAACCAAAGCAGGTTACTAAATGATGACAAGATGACGAGCCTGAGTAGATTTCCAAAATTGAGGCTATGTCAATGCGGACAAGTTCTTTGTTCTCTTGGTAGAGGTTTCTACTTTTGATGATTATCGAGGCATTTGTCTGATATCTAAACTATTCTATTATTATTCTATTTGTCCAGAACTTTCTTGAAAACTTATCAGTGATTTATTCGTTTGCTATGATGATTATATACTTAGGACACCTTTGAAAAATTATGAAAATACTAATGCATTTATGAATAGCTTGTCTTAAATAAAAATTTTATATCAAATGATGAAATGCTTGAATCAGACTAGAGTCTTTGAAATAAAAATGTAACAAATATGCCTTTCTGATGACATTCTCCCTTTCAAAATCTTGTTTATTTTAAAGCCTTTGAATTTAACCATAGGCGATTACTGAATGATAAGTTGAAGAGCCTGAGTAATTTCAAAAATTTGAGGCTATGTCTATGTGAGCAAGTTCTTTATCATAAATGAATATTTGGTGCACAGATATATATATATATATATATATATATATATATATATATATATATATATATATGAAAGACAGAAAATGCATGATTTTGATTATATTATATTTTTAGTGTGAGTTCTTAGGTTCCTGTGTGGTTTAGTTGAAGAAATTACAGTATTGTCTAATTAGTGTTTTACAATTTTCATATAAATTTTTAACTGCTTGTTTTCTTTTTACTTTAATTTGTGAAGCCTTTTCTAAACAAATAAGACTTCTCCAGTAGAACATGATTGGTTTTCCATCATAAGATCTTGGTCAATTTCTTGTTTTACATTCATTTTTAATTTGGTTCAATTCAAACAATCGGAACTTGATGGTAGAACTTATAGACCTTGATGTCCATGTGCATTTGAGTTTGTCTTCAGTTTTGTTTGTAAATGTTAAGTATAAATTGAACAACTATTTGATCAAATTATTTGGCAATATTGTATTTTAAAGGAAATTTTCATGGTTATTGCTAAGAATAGATTTTTTGAAAGGATATTGGAAACTCAGTTTTAGGGATGAAGAATTCAGAATTTCATTTCCATAAGTGTATTTTCCACATAAATACAAATAAAAATAAAGTATCTATAAATAAGGTTTAAATATTTGTGATTGTATGTTTCTTCAATTAAATTTCTCTTTTTAAAATTATGCTTTTAAATAGAAAATCAATAAATTGTGGTTTTGAGTCTATTTGAAGGAAATTGTTAACACTGAAACCAAAATTTTTCCCCTAATTTTGACAAATTGTAAAGGACAGTAAAATATTCTGATATATTGAATTAAATGTTCTAAAATTTAGAAATGTATTTTTATTATAGGACAATGTGCTATTATTATGTTTGATGTCACCTCCAGGGTAACCTATAAGAATGTCCCAAATTGGCATAGAGATTTGGTACGGGTGTGTGAAAACATTCCAATTGTCCTTTGCGGCAACAAAGTTGATGTTAAAGATAGGAAAGTTAAAGCAAAATCTATAGTTTTCCACAGGAAAAAGAATCTTCAGGTATAATTTTTTTCCTACAAATAAAATCTGTTCACTTATTTCTAAAAATAATTTTAATGAATTATCTACATGCTTTCAACTAATTAAGATAATTCCTAATTTAAATATAGATATATATAAACAGGTAGTTAAAATGTGTATTTTGATTAATTTTAAAGTAATTAAAATTTCAGTTAATACATGCAGATTCTAATACTATATAATACTTAAGCAAGTAAATTTATATGTTGAGAATAAAGTAGCTTTAATGTATTTGCTATCATTTGTCTAAAATATCTTTGTATTTACAGTACTATGACATCAGTGCAAAGAGTAATTATAATTTTGAAAAGCCTTTCTTGTGGTTAGCAAGGAAACTTATTGGTGATCCTAATCTAGAGTTTGTTGCCATGCCTGCACTTGCTCCTCCTGAAGTACAAATGGATCCTGAATGGCAAGCTAAACTTGAAAATGACATGAGGGTAGGTTTAAGAATTATAATTAGATAATTAGGAATATATATATATATATAAAAATTTCCCTTTCATCTGTACCTTCATAGCTCTAAGCAATTTTATTGATTCTTTGGAATAGGGTGGGTTAAAAAAAACTCACTTAAAGCTTAGCTTTTTTATTCCTCTTTGTATATATTTTTATAAAATAAAGTTTACCTGGTGGTATTCTTATTGTCTGTAATTTCATTTTTTATTTTATGGCTGATATGAAATCATAAATCTCAGCTAGAGGAATAAAATTATTTTGTGGGTAGATTTGAAAAGGTTACACATGTAAATGTGTTGTCAGAACATTAAAATCTATGGTTTGTTGTTTAATAAAATTATCAATTTGGAAAGTGAATGATATAAGTCAGAATTATTTTTTTCCCCACAGCTCTTGTGCTTTCTGCCTTGACATACTTTTTTGTTTGTAAACTATGCAAGTTCTCGAAAAATTTTGTAAATCTTTTTTAGATAAGTATGTATTTCTTCGAAACCCTTGAAGAAACAAATTTTCCATGTTTTGAATATTGTCAATTGTTAAAATGAACTTAATAACCATGGAACAATTATCATCAATGAAATGAGTAAAATCAATTTTTGGTGTAGTGGCGATTTTTGTGATAATTTTATTTCCTCACTTGTACAATTTTTTAAAGTGTTATTATAAACTGATCCTATTCTTCAGTTTGAGTTCAATGAGTTGGAAAAGACTAAATTTATTTTGCAGTAGTTACGCACAATAAGCTTGTTTATTTTCAATTCCACTAACATAAGCCGGCTGTATGAAATATGTATTCATATGGTGTGCCAAATGTGGATATAGTAAAACCTTCCACTATGCGACTCTTATTATATTCATGCATAGGGGGATGGATATGAAAATATTGCATTCTTGATAAAAACTACTCAATTAGACTATTCTTACAATATACCAATGAAATTTAAAGTGTTTAAAAATCAATGTATATCATAGTTTTGTGTGTGTGTATATATATATACATATATATGTGTGTGTATGTATATGTACATATAATATATATAATACTAAATGCTTTGTATGTGTAAAATGGGATTTCAGTGGTAAAATTTGGAAAATATAAAATTATTTGTTTAATTTTTTAATTAAAATAACATAAAAGTATTTTTCAATTTGTTAGAATTTTTTATGAAGTTGTAATTTTTTGTGCCATTAGCTTAATCCATTTAATGATGAAATGGGTATATTATTAAAGAATTGTTAAAAAAATTTTTATGATATATAGAATGTGTGATGCCTTCATTTCTTAAAAATATGTGCATATCTCAATTATTTTTTAAAAGAGTTTTGTGGAGTAATTTTAGTGGTTGTGATGGATATTTGTATTTTTAATACTTGAAAAATTTATTGTTTAGTGCAAAGTTTGTCTTGGTTTTACTTAAGTTTATGTTTAACAGAATATTATAGAAAGTTTTCATACGTAAAAAACTTTACCACTTAAAACCCATAGTTAAGATAAGGTACTCCAGTTATATTGGTTGCTGCTTACTTATCTAGTAGTGTAACATAGCATATGATGAAACAGATCCAACTCTGATTATTATGAGGGAGGACAATTTTTCTGATGCTTAATATTTCCTTTTAATATTTGTGAGTGCAAATTTCATAATTGTTTATATGTTTTAAGTAATAAATTATTAACTTAAAATCCAGTTAATTTAGCCAAGACTTCTGGCCTTGATTTAATAGTTTGTGTTCAGAAAATGACTTAAATGACAAACAAAGCAACATTTCTATGCTGGAAGATTAATTTTGCGTGTAGCTTCATGAGTTAATGGTTGGAATTTGAAATTTAAAACATTTTTTCAGTTTTAGCTTGTTTCTATTTTTATTTCATGTCTGAAATAAGAATGCTATTTATGAGATTTTTATTTATATTTTAATATATAGAATATTTTACTGGTATTTTTGAGAAAATTATAAATACTTTAAAAAAATTTCATCATTAGCTTCTCAGTTCTGCTGAGAAATTTTCTAACCATACACAACTTGCAATATCAAATTATATTCTTTTAGTACAACATAATTTTGAAAGTTTTGCTGGTAATGCAGGTAGCTTTAAAAAAATTTCATCATTAGCTTCTCAGTTCTGCTGAGAAATTTTCTAACCATACACAACTTGCAATATCAAATTATATTTTTTTAGTACAACATAATTTTGAAAGTTTTGCTGGTAATGCAGGTAGCTACTCTTAGATGATCACCTAACTTTGTTACATTCTAATTGAAAAAAAAATCATTTTTTATTTACATTTTATTTTTGATAATTTTACATTTGCAATTTTCAAAATACTTGTTTTCTTGATGCTGATTTCAATGAATGAATTGTTCTAGTGCTATTTGAGCCATGTTTTCTGTTGGCATTAATTATAACATGCAAATATGTTTCTTGTTAGTTTATTCAAATTTCAAAAATTAATTTTAATGCTTCTTTTTTAGGAGGCTCAAAACACATCATTACCAGATGAAGAAGATGATGATTTGTAATTGTGCTTATTTTTCCATTAAATTGTACACACCCTTTTTATTTATGTAAATGTTTTTTGAATTGTACAGTCAATACTATGTCTTCTACAAGTTGCGTGTTTTCATCTTCACTTTGTATGCTTGTGTGCTAAAAAATTTAGCTGGAAGAGAACAGTTTTATTAAAATGCAGACTTCATTCAATCTGTGATATGAAGAATGAATGTTTATTAAGAATCATTTTCAGAAGTGTGTCTGTTGTTACATCATTTCATCTTTGATTACTTTTGAATGATAGAATTATTTGTCATTCATTTTTTGCCATATAAAAGTAATTTGTTTGCTTTGGCTTAAGCATTTTGTTCCTGTTAAGGAATTATTGTATAAAAAAAGTAAACCTTAATTTCAGTGTAATTATTAATATGAGGTATTCTAAGTGTCCTCAATGCTAAAAATGTGCCTTTAAATTATAATTTCATTGGCTGCTTGTAAAATGTAGTTAGCACGTTTTAAATTATGAATTAAAAATTAAATCTATTAGGAATTATATCTAAGGGGAAACACTTGCATAAATTCTTTAATTTCTCCATGTTGTGTTGAATAAAATAAAATTCTCAACTTTGATAATAAAATATATATTTTCTAAAAGGTGTTTCTGTGAAGTTTCTTATGTGCAAAAAATTTACAGTACATCAAAGTGTGTGAATGTTTGATTTGTATTTTAAAAGAAAACTCTAAACTTGGAAAGTTTCAATTCTATCCCAGTTATCTTCTGTTATGTAAATAAAAATTAATCAAAGATTTTATATAATAGTCCTTATAATGCAGTCAACATTTCTTCCGAAACAATTAGTATTTTCGTGAAAAAGTGATTCAAGTAAATTTATTTTGAGTATGCAGCTATAGTTTTATATAAAACCGCTGGTGTAATAATTTATATTTCAAACATTTTACTGGCATATTAAATATGACATTAAAAGGATACCACCTTAAATAGAATTGTGTTCTTCTTTGACCAGCATTGTAATTATATTGAAATAAAAAAATTAGCAATTGAAATAAAAAAATAAATAATTTAAAAACTTTGAAAGTTATTTTAAAAAATAATAAATTATGAATTAAATTTAGTAGTTGGTGAAGATAAATTTCAAATTATATATATATTTCTTTTAGTGCCATATTTAAATTTATATATTCATTAATTGAATTCCCTTTTGATAATTTTATCAAAAGGGAATTCAATTAATCAAAAAGATATTTACTAATGTTGGTTTGTGTATATGCATTTAAGTCGTGGGAACATTAAATAATTTGTTCTAAAGTGATTCAGTGCATGTATGCTAACCAGCATTAAGAACATAACATAATTTTTACATTTAGAATATTTTTGAATTATTAAAGCAGTTGCCTTAAGTATGGATGAGACCTCAAATTCTAGTCTATTTCACTATTGGTTTATTGCACAAATTATTTTTAAATTAGATATAGGAAAATTATGTTGCTATTTGTAAATTGAGAATATTTGCATGTATTATGTGAAATCACATGAACTGTAATATATGCTGGTACTTATTGTCAAGAATAATGGTGGTTGTAAAATACCTTTTCCCCACCCACAACGCCCATTTTTTTCACAACATATTAGATATCAATTTAATATTGAATTAATACTTTGTCATTATCCATTTCCAGGCTTGTCAAATATTATACAATATATCAAGGTTTTACTAGTTTCTTTTAATACAGCACAGAAAATAACTTAAGGCTTTTCATATTTTGATATGAATGTACTAAGTTGTGAAAAAAGTGCAAGGAATAATTTTAATTGAAATATCAAACTATAACTTGATGTTTGTGTCTTTATAAATATTGTCTGTTAGCATCATTCTGTAAAGATATTTGGACAAAATGTTTTTATCATAGTTTAATCCTCTACAAATACATACTTTAAGGTATGTATAGCCTGCTGCTGAAAGAACCACCATCCACAACTAGAAGTATACCTTATTGGAAGTGGATTATCATTTTCGGAACCACAGAAGGTTTTGTGGTATGGAAATACAAAATTACGCCTAATATTGCTGCAATGAGTGAGGATTTCCTGTTCAGAAGCATAATTGGTGACACCTTGTGGATATATTTTAAATAAATTCCCTTTGTTAAACAAGACTTTTTGTACATGACTCATTAGCCAGTTATAGATGAATTCAAATACTTCCATTTTTGCTGTTGATTTAATATGGTTATGATTGAGCCAGAGAATTTTTTCATTAAAGGTGGAAGATAGGTCTAAGTTAAAGATAAAAAAAGCTGTTTATCATTTTAGTAAATTAAGAGAATAGACAGTTAAAAATATCCCAGAATGGTTAGGATCTTGTTTTAGTGATGTATCATAGCTTGTGCATTAATATGAAAGTATGAATTTTGAAGCTCACTAAGTAATTGTGAAATCTGAATGGAATTTGCGATGAAAAAGGTACTTACACCATTGTAATCTTGGTTTTATAGTATTAAATAAAAAGATTTCAAGAACATTTTTATAAGGAATTTATTTCATTAATTGCCAATGTTTTCAATTGTTAATCTTTGGGATTTGGGGAGAAGCTGCTATGTATATGTAAAATAACTCCAGATTTTTATTAGTAGATTCAAAGCTTATTTGATCTTTAATCCATTTCATCCCTAAAAATAGCATATGGAAATCATTGTTTGCTTTGTACGATTATTTTGTCTAAGCTTTTGTTACTGTGAGTTATAGGCTTCAATTCCCTTTTAGCCACTTTATTCATCGCATTAGTTAGCGTGGCTGGTATTAGTTTTATGCGCTTGTAGATTTCGTTTCCAATTCACTTTGAACACTCAGTTGGGTGTTGATAAATCGCTCAAATTGGATACAGAAAAAAACACATAATAATAATCAAAAGGAGGAACATGGGCTGAATCAGCTGAACTGAAGGCTAAAACTCCATTAAAGTCAATTATTTTACCGCTGATAATGAAAAATGTGTTGTAAGAATTCTACTTCCCCATTTGGTAATCATTTAAATACCTGTAAACGTAACTACTGATCAGATGCTATAACGTTGCTCTTAGCTGATTTCAACTTTATAAAAAAAAAAAAATATTTATAAAGTTGAAATCTTACTCTGTTGATTAGCCTTTGCCGTACCCGCTGATAATGAAAAATGTGTTGTAAGAATTCTACTTCCCCATTTGGTAATCATTTAAATACCTGTAAACGTAACTACTGATCAGATGCTATAACGTTGCTCTTAGCTGATTTCAACTTTATAAAAAAAAAAAAAAATATTTATAAAGTTGAAATCTTACTCTGTTGATTAGCCTTTGCCGTACTCAATGGTTATTAAATTTGAATAATTCTCTAAAGATACGAGCATTAAAATATTCATGCATTACGGTAAGAGTAGCCCGAAACAGTTTATCCGAGGCAAGCCAATACTTTTTGGTTACAAACTTGGACTGGAAGTATCACTACTCGATGGCTTTACTTCATTTCATAAAAACTCTTGGGGGGAAAAAGGGATACTGGACACTTATATGTTCACACTGCATGTGATGACTGTAAAGTCGCAAAAAAGTGAAGCCCTAAACTTGAAGGTGTTCCGAAGAGTTGTAACAATTTTTCTAGGTACAGGGAAGTATGCTGTGTGGGTCCAACATCAGTTGTGTGTGTGTGGTCTAAAATTTTGTGATAACAAAAAGTTTATTTATTATCTCGGCTTTACCTTTTGATGCAAAAAAGACACTCATAATGTTGGTCATTTTTTGCTAAAGTAACATCGTTGTCAAAGAAAAAAGCAGAAAATTCACTGCCAAGTTTTCTTTGAACCTTTCCACCAAGATTTGAGTGAAATTCAACTAAAAAGTGGAATTATTTTGTAAGTAAGAAAATATTAATAAACTAAAATTTTTACCCTGAAATCGATTTTTATCATTGAAGAGATCACTAAAACATGTAAGTGAAAAGTTTATGCCAGTGTCCTATATATTTGAAAAACGTTCTAAATTTCTTATTAAATTTTCTAATTTGAACAAAAAAATTAATTGGGATGTAAAAACGCGTTAATATCCTTGAAGGACAAATGTATTCTAGATTATATGAATTTAGCAACTAAAGCTTTATTTTTTAATCTTATTGAATTAAATTTTGAAATTTATATTTGAATTAAAATGTTTGGTAGAAGTGCAAATTTTAATATTCAAATTATTTTACCGAAGTACTTTTCCAAAAGTTTCTAGAGGTACGATTTTCTGAATAAATAGACTTTTTTTCTATTGATCAACATTTATTGCAAAACCATTAGAAAACTTGAATATAAAACAAAATTTGTTTTTTTTTCATATTTTTGCTATCTAATAACTTGTTAATATGCATGAGCAAGATTTTTTAATTTGAAAATAATTCATGGAAGGGGTAACAGGAACTACTTTAAAAATTTGAAATATTCTTACCATGTTCGTGTTCCAAAATTTCGCGACACGCGGCAATATCATTGTTCAACAGTGACTTGGGTCCTAATTTTGTGGGTGCAATGAATTTTGCAAAATTAGCAGAAAGATAGATATTAAAACTGACTGTTCTAAAATGAAATATTTTTTTATGGTTTTAGTTTCGTTACATAAATTTGTAATGCTTTTATTTGTTTATTATTTACTATTAAAAGTGAAAAATTGTAATTATTTTTATGAATAGTAAGCAGGATTTTTAAGCAACCCTTTTATATAGAAATTAGCGTCTTAATATTTATAGTAAATATTTACTTTTGTTATATTTTAATTGATATAATTTTAAATTTGAATTTACTTGAAAATGAAGCAAAGTGTTAGTGTTGCATCATTACTAAATAATTGCTTATCTTAAATAATAGTTCTTATCCTTAAAATAATGTAATTTTGATAAAATAGAAGCTTTAATTTTTACTTTGAATAGTTTTTGTACTAAAAATATTTTGCTGTTACGATACATACGAAGAGAGTTTAAAATACCTCAGTAGATGGCGCCATTAAAGTATATTCATTTCTTTTTTCATGCCAGCTTCGACAACTAATGGGTTAAAGTAGTTAGGGTTGATTAAATTATACATCAAATTAAAACAAATAAATGGATTTTTGATTGATGGAAATAAAAATAGAGATGTTATTTCCTTCAAAATAATTTGTGAAGTATATGAGTAATTTTTAACATGGTACTTATTACTGCGGTGTAGTGGATAGCGGAAACAAAAGAAAACGGTGTTACTTTTTTTTTAAAGAAGCGTTCTCTGTGGGAGGGAAACTAGCTATATAATAATTAATCCATATTATTAAATTGTTCATGTCTACCTAACACTGAAATTGGATTAGGAATGAAATTTAATCAAAAGTTCCGCTTTTACGTGGAATTTGATGGTCAATATCGTATTACATTGAATGGTTTTTATTGATGCATTTTAAATCTGACTTATCAAAACACTTTTTTGCTGGTTAAAATAAAATTAGTCCGAATAAATTTTTTAGGGCTAGTCATTGCTAAAAAATTTATTCGGACTAATTTTAGTGAGGTCATTGCTATGAGTCTTAAAAAGTATATAGATAATGAAGAATTTAAAATAGAAAAATGTGCCAACTCGTACGAATATTAAGCGATTTACGAAAGTTTAATGGCTGTAATGATATACCTGGGCTTTTAGATTGATAAAATAATTTACTAAAAGTAATACTTATCAAAATTATTTTCAATTTTCTTTTCTTTTTTTTTTTTTCTTTTACAAATTTTAAATTTTTTTATGTAATGTATTATTGAAAGTTTTTGCAACACATTGCTAAAGTAGCTAAAAAAATTTTATATATATCAGTAGCGTGAGGTAGATTTTCATGCAGGATGTGCAGAGAAAAACAACAATAATAATAAAACCATAAAAATATACATTAAGCACTCCTTTAACGTTTTATTATTCATTTATACACAAAATCAAATGCGTATATCCGTATTACTAACAAAATTATCAATTACATGATCAACAACTCTGGTTTTGACTGTAATAAGTGAAACATTTCTTTTTTTATTGTTTTTAGAGATAAATAGGTTAATCTATCCTGGCTCATTGTATTGTGTGCATAATATTTTACGTTTTTCATTGCTGAAAATGATCACTCCATCGAAGCAGTTGAAAATGGAAATGTGCTTATTTATTTACTCTGCTTATGGCATCTATCAAATCATTCATCATAATATGTTGAATAAGTTTAAATAAATTCATTTCGTGGCATGACTCACTACTATAAAGAATGCATAATTGATTGGTTAGCTTTACAAAATCAAAATGTTTAGCATAAGCGTTCTTTAACAAATTAAAGTATTCATCTGAAAATTTACATTGATATTTCTTTCAGAAAACTAAAACTCAATTGTTAAATAATTTGAGTGAACTTAATTTTTTAAAACGGACATCTAACTGTCAATAAATAATGTCCATTATTTCATAATATAAATTTTTAAAATGTTGGTCTACACTTGAGTTTTGTACATTTACACGGTTTTTTTTTTTTTTTTTTTTTTTTTTTTTTTTTTTAAATTTGGGGGATTCACTACAGAAACAGTCTCTTCATAAACTTCATGAATTGCAACAGAAGTTCGCATATTTTGAACTGCATCTTTTACTTTCTCTACTTTTTGACTAGAATTTGCTATATCTAAGTTAGTTTTTTGTAAAATATCAAATAAAACATCAGTATAACTAAACACTTTGGCAAAAATATTTAAAAGAAAATTATCGCTAAATTCTTCAAAAAACATATGATAACTCTTAGCAATATTAATTGCATCGTTATCCCAGCCTTCTGGATTCTCAATAATATTTTCAAATAAATCAGATAGGCATTTTATGGTATTTACCAAATGAAATAAATAATTCCAATGTGTTGTGGCTAATTTTGGAAATTTTCTATTAATTTCATTTAAAACATGATTTCTTTTTGTGGACACCGAAAAAAATGAGGCTATGCCAGAAATTGTTGCAAAAAATAATGTACAATCTTTTATAAACAATACAAATTGCGACAGAACTAAAATAAGTACATGTGCGCAACAATGCACAAACATAGCTTCTGGGAAAATGTCTTTTACTTTTTTTCGTCGTCCCATTCAACGAAAAAAATGAGGCTATGCCAGAAATTGTTGCAAAAAATAATGTACAATCTTTTATAAACAATACAAATTGCGACAGAACTAAAATAAGTACATGTGCGCAACAATGCACAAACATAGCTTCTGGGAAAATGTCTTTTACTTTTTTTCGTCGTCCCATTCAACGCTCCTGTCATGACTGCCGGGCCCCATCGTATCTTTGAGCAATTAGTTTGTTCTCATACCCCCAACTCAAAATCGCTTATTGCGCATTACACAAAGTCTCCGCTGAACAATCACCACTAATATCTTTAAAAAAAATCTTTCCACTGGTGCACTACAATTACTAACTTATCGTAGCACAACAGATAATTGCGATTTGTGAGATGTGTCAGATGTTTCATCCAGCATAATAGAAACGAATGGCATTTCTTTTACCTCATTTCTAATTTCTAAATTTACAATATTTTTATCGATACAATAATATCATTTTGTACTCTATTAGAGGTTCCAGAAAATACAGTTCCAGTTCTTAGATGGGTTGCTAAAAGGTCATCATATTTACTAATTAGAGTTATTAATTCTATATAATTTTATTGATTATGGAAATTTATATTCTCATTGTGTCCACCAAATGCATCATCTTATTTTGCTTAGAAACAAACTATATCTCTATTAATCTGTTGAGAATATTTCTATTTCTTGTTACTTTTTCAATATGTTGAACAATCGATGAAGCCTTTGTTGATCTAACATTAAATCTATCCTAACGGTACCAAATGTTTTTAATAGTATTACGGCATTTATATGCGATTGTGTTTTTTCATGTTTAGTTACAGCTTTGTGGACATAATTTAAATCAATGTAGCCTTGTTTTGTCCAAATATTCTTATCCTTTTCAATTACAACAAAAAGTAAACATGGCCAACAGTACAACTTATTCAATTCACTACAATCGGTTAACTATTTAAATTTTTCATATATCGATTTTTGAAAATGTCCTTTAATCTTTATGTTTTGCGATTGAATAATATCCGGCATCGGCTTACTTAATTTAACAATTTCGTTTTTTTCTTATAACGACTCTTCTCGAAAATGGATTTTCCAATATATCTTTTATTATTGAGACATCTGAATTCTCCATTCTGAAATGGGTTATTTATTATGAATATAAATTTAAAGAATACAATAAATAAAATATTTGCCTACGAGTAGTAGAAGTAGTACTATAAAAACATATAAACTTATGAGAATTCTACTAGCACCGAGGCAAAAATCATGCCTTGTACTGCATAGTGTTATATAAGCGGCTAAAAAGCAACGCTTTTAGGACTTGCACGAAAAAGTTCAGCAAACATTGAACCACACGGTGCCCGCCGCTGCCGTGACTCATCAGGTTGCTCATTGGTGCCGACAAACGAAGTTTAAGTGCAGAGGATTTCACTGCACTCTGGCACAATAGAATGAACCATTTCTTATTCAATCAGGGGATTAAATTGTATTTATTAAATTAATAAATATAATTTATTCCACATATCCACTATTAATAATATTAATTGTTTTTAGCATTTGGAAATCATATATCCGGCGAAAAGCTTCGTGAAAATTTTTAAAAAGAAAACCAAGGATATGGTGTTACAGATATGATTTATATACTGTCTGTAAGACACAGAATGACAAAATTTGGACTGTTCTGTTAAAATTCGTTTCTTTTTTGTTTAACAAAACAAAATTGCTTTTCAGAAAAATCTTTCTATAAATATTATACATCGCCGAAATTACTTTATTGCACTAAAACATTTCCCTTTATATTGATGAAATACTTCTTTTATATTTCCATGAAAACAAATCTTTGACAATATATAAATTTAAACATTAACCTTCTGCAAAATCGTATGGCCATGTAAGGACAACAGTTATTGTTATTTTTGCCACTAGATGGCTGCACCTGTTAAACAGCTTTCTCAAATTAATTGAATGATGTCTGACAGGGTTATAAAGAAAACAAATTAATCCTATTTCCAAGTCATAAATATTAAATTTATTTAATTCAAAAGTAATTTATTGTTAATTTTTGTTACAATTGTAGCAATTTATATTTCAATTTTATGTAATTTAACTCTTATATCTTTTAACTGTTTATCTCAATGTTAAATGGAAACCAAATTGTACTTGAAAAAACATGTTGTTTTTGAGCGCCATGTTTTGTCGCTTCGGTGGTATGATCCATGCTGTATGCTTAATAAAATATCTATTAGATGATGAACCTTGTTGAGTTGTATATTTTGAACACCGCGCAACCTAACAAACTTAATACGAATGAACAACACCTCTAATAGCCATTTAATAAGTTAAAAAACAAGAGTTCTTCAGCACGTAAGTGCCGGTGCTGTGGTATGCTGAGCTTCTTCAGCAGCTCATACATATAAAGCGTGATTTTCTATTAGTGCGCAGTGGGTATACATCAAAACTTCCTGTGTTCGTTTGCTTTTGAACGCACCAAAAGCAAACGAACGTGGTGCAGCATCTAGTACCACACGCACTGCAGGAATACACAAGCAAGCAAATCAACATACTATTTGAAAATATCATAAATAATATTTATTATATACTATATAAAAATAGGTAGCCATAGAGGTTCTGAAAATTATTGTCTCTTATAATTTTACCAGGGTGTGCAATGCACACCCTCCACATATGAACCGAAACACCACTAATATATATATACATGTTAAAGTTAGTAGTTAATGTAATCGTCATATTGTTTTTGCTATAACAACTGTCACGCGTATCGACTTAAAATGGTTTGGTCATATCCTAAGGATTTAGCTGTAGCCAGTTGTGCAAGAATAAAAAAGACGTTTTCGATTGGTAATAAATCGGGAGAACAGGCAAGAAATCACTTCTGTCTGATAGGTAATTCTTGAATATTGTGTGCCATACGTGGTCATGCATTATTTTGTTGAAATATAATCTGATGTCAAGTGTTGAAGTTATGGGAGGAACACTGGGCAGTGCGCAGTAGAGGGATGCAAGAGTGAAATACAATGCCACCTCAAACCATGATAACGCAACAATTCAGTCTCTCATTGTGATCTCCAGGCTTGAATCCAATCATTATGTTGCTGCAGGCAGAAGTGGGATTCGTCAGTGAAGACAGTTTCGTTCCATTCCTTTGTCCATCTCGATCATTTATCATACCATTGACAGGTGCAAACGTCTATTGTTTTGTGTGAATGGTTAATGAGCGCCTTGCGACTGACTCTACTCACATGGAAAGAATTTATTTATCTAAATGCGTCCAATCAAAAATGAGTATTAGTTTGTGCTTTTGATTCCAACCGCTTTCAATGTTTTGGAATGGTTCCGAAACCATTTTCAATTTGTTTTTGCCCAAGTATCCTCACGTGTGAAAGTCATCATTAAAAACTTTCTAGCCTAAGGAATCTTATCACAACATCAAAGGAAGCATTGCTGTTTACGGATAGTACTAAAACTTTATCATTTACAATTTTAATATACTACAAAAATGGTGACTACCGGAGTTTAATCCTGACCATGGTATCACCTCCATCATAAGCTGAATGCGGACTGGCCACATGACGGATATGAAAATCATGATCTACAGCCTACGTAGAATGATGTAGGCACTGCACAGGAGTTCCACTAGATCCGAGGCATCTCTACAATTGCATTTCTGTTTGTTGCCTCGACCCTCTTCAGCATCGACCCCAACTGCTGTCATGACATCCCCTATTCCGAAAAAGCTGAAGATGTGGCCAGGGCAGTGCTCCATGCCTTTGGTCCCATTTGAGTTGTCCTTTTTTTTTTTTTTTTTTTTTTTTTTTTTTGCACTTGTCACACGACAACAACAACTCATTCCGATAAAGAACGCATAATTCATTGGTTAGCTTTACAAAATTGAAATGCTTTGCATAAGCATTTTTTAACGAATTAAGGCATTCATCCAGAAATTTACTTTGATGCTTCTTAAAAAAACTGAAATTCAATAGTTCAAAAAATTTAAGCGAACTTAATTTTTTAAAGTGGCCATCAAATTGACAATAAATAGTGTCCATTATTTCACAATATAAATTTTTAAAATGGTGGCTTACACTTCATTTTTGTAAATTTACGCAACGTTTTTATAAATTTGGGGGACCTACTCATCACCCTCTATTGCTAAGAAAGTCAGAACACTCTCTTGTGACGTCATCAGGCTGTGGCTGAAATCAACTGCGTTCGTTCACGATTAAAATATTCCGAAGGAAATGATTTTATGTAGATTAAAAATCCCCAGCAATCAATTTTATACTTTTAAATTGATTCTGATATTATTTCTAAGAAGAATATTAAAAAATTAATAGACCACACACACGGTTATGTAAAAAAAATTATTCAAGTATAACTTGTAACAATTGTAAGTATAATTTATAATTGTGAATAACCTACTTTCTACTCATATTAAGATCTAGTATGAAATTTTATTCAATATTGGAGTTTATATTTTCTTTGGTGTACTCTTACAAAAATATATATATATCTTCTCGTTGATTATTAATATAACAAATCAACATAAAATTACTTTTATGTAATATATATATATATATATATATATATATATATATATATATATATATATATATATATATATATATATATATATATATATATATATATATATATATATATATATATATATATATATGAAAAATATGAAATTGGAAAAACAGTGAAATATAAATAAGATAAAACATTAAAAATATGGAAAAGCACTGAAATATATAAAACAGATGAAAAGAAGAAGAAAGCATAGGGGCCACGTCTTCATCAGGAGGGAGATGGCCAGCTATGCTAAAAGAAAGAACACTCTTTTCTGACATGCTTCGAAGGACAAATGTCTAAAGATCTTCGAGCAATTCCCCCAAACAGTGTTCGTATTCAATGAACCTAGGTTAAAACATATGAATAAATATAAATGCAGAAAATTAGAAATACCAATAAATTAAACATAAATGCAATTAGAGATACTCATATAAATGAAACATACATACAGTAAAAAATTTAAATACATAAAGCCAAAGTCAGCAAATCAGATGGGATGTATCTATGAAAATAGTATGAAAGTTGTGCCAAAAGTAATTTTAAAATTATAGTAAACAAGTGTTGCCAGTTGCAATTAGATTAAATTTAAAATATAAATGTAGGTGTTTTCAGGATTCTTGTAATAACTTCAATGCTTGGGCGGCCCTACTGTAGTTACAAGAACTACGCATTACTTCAATCTTACAAGCGATTCCCTACTTCCTACATATTTTAAAATAAAATTAATTGGAATATTATTATTTTTTAAGTGATCTATCAGTCGTTTAATTTGATTTTTAGTAGATTCATGGTTGTTGCAGATATTATAAATGCGATTAAGTTCATTAATAATATCTGCAACAACCATGAATCTACTAAAAATCAAATTAAACGACTGATAGATCACTATTACAAGAATCCTGAAAACACCTACATTTATATTTTAAATTTAATCTAATTACAACTGGCAACACTTCTTTACTATAATTTTAAAATTACTTTTGGCAACTTTCATACTATTTTCATATATAAATCCCATCTGATTTGCTGACTTTGGCTTTATGTATTTAAATTTTTTACTGTGTGTATGTATGTTTCATTTATATGAGTATCTCTAATTGCATTTATGTTTAATTTATTGGTATTTCTAATTTTCTGCATTTATATTTATTCAAATGTTTTAACCTAGGTTCATTGAATACGAACACTCTTTGGGGGAATTGCTCGAAGATCTTTAGACATTTGTCCTTCGAGCATGTCAGAAAAGAGTGTTCTTTCTTTTAGCATAGCTGGCCATCTCCCTCCTGATGAAGACGTGGCCCCTATGCTTTCTTCTTCTTTTCATCTGTTTTATATATTTCAGTGCTTTTCCATATTTTTCATGTTTTATCTTATTTATATTGGCAAATCTTTCTTTAGCTGCTTTTGCGCTGGCTAGATTTCCTATTGCATTGTATATTCTGTATTGTATTTTTATATATATTTATATTTTTTGATTTATAATTATATATATATATATATATATATATATATATATATATATATATATAAATTAATAATATTATAATACACCTAACTGGCCATATTAGGTCTTTATTATTATGTTAAGTCCATTATTATATATGCGAAGTATATTAACTTCATTTTTTATCATGTTAGGTCCACTACATGGTGATAAAGTATCTATCCAAAAGTATCTTAGTGTCCCTATGACTGCAGGGCTTAGACTGTATTTATCAAAAACAGATTTACCATATTTTAGAGAATATGTGATTATAATATGTGACAGATTTCAGTTTCGAGCTGAGATGTCTGTTGGACTGAAACTCTGAGATATGCTTTTATTTCATGACTCATATATTAAAAGCTATCTTGGAATATAATTTGCTGTAAATGCTGCAAGAAATCACTAGTATATTTTTGAACTCTTGCTCTTATTACAACAGACGTTCATTTTTATTTTGCGAAATTAGGCTAGTTCCTATCATGGTGCCATGGACACAATGGTAATTTTAATTCCGATTTATGTGTGAGCTAAAATTTAGTAATAAATTTTTTTGCGAACTCATTTTCATGCATCTTTTTTTGAGCATTTATTTTTTTTATCATTTGTTTCTTTTTCAATTTTTTTCACTTTTTATTTTATTTTATGCTTGAGATATTTGAATCGCCGTTTTTATTGGAAAATCTTAAATCTCTTTCAAATTCTGAATAACTAATTCACTGATGAGGTTGAAATTTCGCAATTTTTTTTAAACAATTCGTGGAAAAATTTTCTCGCCTAACCTAAATCCCGTTTTATGAGCATGCATCAGAGAATGAGGTACAGCTTCAAGTGCAATTATCGAAAGTTTTGCAAGAAGTGATCATGGCACAGTTTAATTAACGCTTTAAGACTCTGCTATCATTTCACTTGTCGGTCTATGCTTGGAATGACAGAATGGAGGAGAATTTCAAAACATATTTGTCTTTTGCTATTTTTAATTTTCATTACATATTGAGCATTTCTTATATATTTTCATTATTTCTTATTATACTTTTCTCTGAAATCTAAATGATTGTTTCTCAATGATTCTATAGAATACAAAGTGGTTCCCTTAAGAAAAATTTATCAAATTTTTATTTTCTTCTGTTTGCAGTAAGATCTAATAAAACTCTTAAAAAATAAGCTTTATTACTCATATTGTGTTTCCTGTTTTTAGTTTTTTAAGTTTATAGCAGGCTTTAGGAATACACAAATGCTGTGCAAGAGAGGTTTGATTGAATATTCTTTCAATTCTTTGACCCTAATAACAGAATTTCTGATAAATAACTCCTTTGTAAAACTGTAAAAGATGAATATTGCAAATTAAACCTTTTTGTGAATCGTTTTTTACTTCAAAGTCCAGAAGCAATATCTTCGAAGTATCTATTGGAGTTCTTCATATTTCTTTATTTTATAATTTTTCCTTAGTAACCTCCTTAGTAATCGAATTCTTTGTAGCTGAAAAGGGTCGCTTATGAGAAATTTTGTTGAATACTCTTTGAACTTTTCCCTCTAAGATAACAATGTTTCAAGAGAACAACTCTTAATAGAAAATTAAAAAAAAAAATAGAAAGAGGAAACTATTATATATCTAGTTTATCTATATAAAAAAGGAAAATTTTTGACTTTATGGTTATTAAAAGTCAAAGAAACGGTTGTAAGAGCAAGTGACCGATAAGAAAAAATCTAAAACCCTTCATGTTTTTGCAGCATAAATGAGTCAGAGAGTCAGTTCCATCTTGAGGGGCAAGTTTATGCGCCCGACTACAGATTTAAGTCTTCCTGGACTTTGAAGATGTTCCGCAGGATCTTCGCCGAACAGCCTGTTGCACACTTTCTATAATAAAACCTCCTTCTTCTGGGAATAGTTCCTCTAGTACACCATCCCAAGAGTAATCCCGAGTATCAACTTCAATGCTGCAATTAATAGGGTTGGAGGCATTGCAAAAATGAAGGGAAGGCAGAGATCGTAACCTATTACTATTAGCCATGTCTACGGCGACATAATCTTGGCAATAAATGTCAAGCGCGATAAGCTGATACAGCGCAGAGTGTGTTCAAGGGTGTGAATGAATTGGATTCAGTTCCTTTTTGTTTCTGAGACGCCGTCAAACGCTTTTCGTCAAGGCGCGTTTTCGGAGGCCATGATTCAGCGGCAAAAAGTCGCACTGTTGTTGGAAGCTCGAGTTACAGAAACAGGAGAGATCGCGGGCCGTTGTGACAGATGATCCCGAAAAAAAAGTAGGATTCGCGAACGACCACTCACTCAGTCTGAATCGTAAACGTTAAAAGTAAATGAAACCAAGCGTTCTTGATGAGGCTCGTCTGATAGTTTTTATTTTTGTTGCATTTCGCTCTTTATGAAGAACAAAAAATTCCCATATGTGTCAAATTGTATCTGAAATAGAAAACACGTATCCATAAATCCATGAATCTTGAGAACGATACCGAGTATTAAAAACTGTGCTGTTTATTTTGGATGTGAATCCCTCGAATTTTAAAACTAAAAAACATTTATTTCAAAATTGAAAAATATGTTGCTTACTAGCATTTAGTATAAAATGATTAAAGAAAATCTAATTCTATTTTGGCATCTTAATTAGTACAACTTTAAGAGTGTATATCTAGAGATTTATATATTATTTAATATATCTGCATATTATGTAATTTTGTTTAAAATTTCTTCACCAAAAAAAGGCATAATTTGGAGATATCGATTTTCTTTGTTTTAGCTCTACATTTACTTTTCACTCATGCGGGCACATTCATCCGAATCCTACGCTTAAAGTAATTCTGAACCTTTACATTCTTTCCAACTCGAAATGAAAGTTAAAACCATTAGCTGCTGAATTGAATGCCAGAATGGAAACATTCAGCTAAAAACTCGGCATTAAAAGAATTTTCAAATAAGATGATACATGAACGAACTCTCCGAAACCGTCATTTAATTAAATTTTATCTTTTGCTTTAACTGTCATTAATTTCTTTAAATAGCTTCTTTTTTATATGCCAACATAGATTGGTGGAGAAAAGCGTTAATTTCGAAATTGGGTTAACATATCAGGTTCTTAAAAAATCCTTCTGATGAGATGGTTTGCTTACGTTAAGAATTCCATGGGCACCAATCATCTTTCCATTGGTGTGGTAGGGAGAGAAAACTGCCGTTTCAGTATTGACCTCGCCCTTGACCATATTTCAAATTAATGATGCAGATAGCTGCGTTTAACGGTTTCAGTAGGATGTAAGATATAGGATGTAAGAAACTATTAAAATAACCAAAATTTTTACTTGAAGGGTTTTGTTTTATTTTTCATCAAGAACCACATAAAGTTATTAGAAGATGAGAACATTTATTAAAACGTGGAATGGTATTTCTTCGGTTGAATTAGAGATAGTCCTGAAACCTTGCTAGTATAGCAATATTCTTTGCAAAGCATATTCTAAGCTTTTTTTTTTCCGATTGTAAAAATTTTGAGGAGAAATTTTGGTGTTTGAAATAACAGGCATGATTTTAATCTTACCAAATGCCTTCATGCTGAGAATGGACACAATCATCGTGCTATTGATAGGATAGCGCTCTTCAGGACACGTGATCTCGGATTTGATACTAGCCTCTGTTGAACAGCGGGAGATGGATGTTGCGCTTCATGGTTCTGCGTGCATATCTATCGGCGTGGGTTCTTGGGAGTTTTCCAGGTTTTACCCTTGCAACATGTGAATCTATGAAAAATTCGCCCTTATGCAGAAACGTTAAAACACCTTACCTCAGATTCACGTCATTAGGAGAGCCGTGCTAGCCTAGTAATTAGGGCAACGATCCAGAAAGGTGGGGTTCAATTCCCAATGCTGTCAGAAACCCACCGAGTATATGATTGTTAAATCTATGAAATCGAAATTCCTGTGGTCGGTCGTTGAGCAGTTACCATGGGTGCAATGATCTGGAGAAAATTTCCTTCCCCTTCAGATCAATATCAAAATTGAATCAGTAAATTCTCTTGTGGTGCTATCTACCGGAGGATTTGAAGAGTAAAAAGTCGTACTTTCAACTGCGTAGTTCTCTCATTAAACGAACGATGCTCCCAATTGACATAAATTCGCATAGCCGAGGCATAGAGAGCTTTGGGAAAAGACCTCCAAGAAGGCAATTTGTGTAGGGGACATAAAATCCCTCACACCATCAACCTGCTCACTGCGCGTTGTCATGATATTTACAAGTTAAATGTTCCGTAGTTATCCAATATTTCTTCAGTAGCCACATTTCAATATCTGATGCATTCAAATTTCGTGGATTGAGGTGGCCAGTGCACATCAAAATTTGCGTAAGGTACAATTTTCCTTTACTGATATGGCGAGAAAGGCCCAGTTCACCCACTGAACTCGTCATTTAACCTTTGCTCAAAATGTACATAATGGCTGGTTTAATGTCAACAGAAATAGAAATATATGAGTGTACTGTTATATATATATCGCAACATTCTCAATTAAGTATGCTATTGGTCCTTACAAAGATTTAAGCAGTAGCATCCATCTCGATAAGGTTGAAAAGCCCAGACTGTTTAATATTTTAGTTTAGAAATGGTTTTTAAAGTATCATTACTAATATAAATAAAAATAATTTAAAAAAAAATTTTTTTTTTTCTAATTATAACCGGAAGAAAATAAAATTTATTTTTCAGTTAAAAATATTTAAATGAGATATTTTTAAAATATATACTGCTTTCATATCACAATTATCTAGAACAAAGTTCGGCAACTTTGCCCTCGTAGTATGCGAAACTATTTTAAGATAAATCAGGAACCGTAGGAAATACTTTTAATTGCATATCAATATTTTAT
This sequence comes from Latrodectus elegans, assembly GCA_030067965.1. NCBI lineage: Eukaryota > Metazoa > Arthropoda > Arachnida > Araneae > Theridiidae > Latrodectus > Latrodectus elegans. The sequence goes on along the minus strand of CM057812.1, from coordinate 80,721,364 downwards.
AAACGCATTAGGGAATATATCTCTGAATATTTAATCTAGCATTAAAATCTAGATTTAGATTACAGAATTATATAGGGTGGTGTAGAGTGTCATTGCGAATTGTACCGCATGCCCACATTTGGCATTCCTATCGTGGTTTGCGGACGTTTGATCTAGAACAATCCTATTGTGATGAGTGAGAGGACAAACATACTCCGGATATCATTTTCGTTGGGTTTTGTTTTTAAGTAAGAATACATCAGAGGTATTAAAATGTAACAGAACACCCAAAAATGAGCTTTCATACAAGAAACTTAAATATCATTAGGTACCTCTAAAATATCACCTTTGCAGAATAAACACCCTCGCATTTGAAAAAACAGTACACGAATGTATCTTGCATTTGTAGTTAATGTTATTTGGAAAAAAAATATTTATTCGAATTTTTGTTTTCAATATCTGAGCAGAAATAGACGTTCTGAGTGGATGACTGCTCTTGTTAAATATTCGTATAGGCCTAACTGTCATTGTTTAACATTTATCTTCCGTCGAATGTTTTAGTGTCAGATTAAGTGTCGACTTTATTATTTTACGATCATGACTCAAAATTATAAAATATATGATGTAGAGGGGACTCAGCTGTTCGTTGCTGTCCAGATACTAATTGAACTATTTAATAAATTGTTGTTACCAATTTTTCTTTTTTTTTTTTTTTTTTTTTTTTTTTTGTCTTGTGCCAGCTAGGCTGACAATATGGGGTGCGCTGCTCCACTTTTTCATACTGAACAATATTTGGTGTGGAGTCCGACTGCTTCAGTACACACATGCCATAGAAACCCGTTTATAGGGTAGGCAACCATTCACACCTCATTCATACACAGAAAGGACGAAGACAGGATTGATAGAGAGAGATAGTACATCCATACCCGAACCCAGGACCTTCCCATCCGCAGTCAGGTGCTCTGACCACTAGACAGGCCAGTCTTCGTTGTCTCCAATAGATATTAGATTAAAAATGTTATCGTGCTCTACTTGAATGACGTCTCTGAAACGATCGATTTCCCCTTTCGACTTTGAGAATAAGTTCTTTCACTAAAGGCTGGTTCCAAATGGTGCACCCTTCGATAAATTTTTATGTCTTACTTTAATGCATTTGTTTCCGGATGCCTACTTCTTCCAACTGAAACTGCTAAACACACTCAATTATTAGTTATTTGACACAGTTAGGTGGTCATCTTCCCCCTTCTCATAGCACATCATATTAGATGAGCAACATTGATTCTTATGGAATATTCAACAAGTATAAGTCCTCGCAGTGCAGCCACTATCACCTAGGTTTGGTATCGAACCAACTGACCTCTGGCACTGGAACGACACCTTTCTACAACAGGCTTCCCCTTATCTAAAACTGAAATACACACAAGTTCTACATAAATTAGTCTACGTCTAATTCATGGTGATACATATCAGTGAGAATACATTTCAATAAAGCGAAGAATTTTGTGTTTCTGTTATAAATGTCGACTGGGATTTTATGGTGATTTTTGATCGCCGAAAGCATAAAGAGCGCAGTTTATTTAAAAACTCCTAAATCATGTTGTGCCATCAAAGTCTTGCCCTGTCCGAGAGCTTATCACGTGAGTTACGAGTGTGACGACAGCCGGCGGACGTTCTTCAAGAGGTCCAAGTGTGAATGATGCTTCATAATTTTTTTCATCTTCCTTTAATGAGCGGCCACCCCTCATTCGTTTCGCGAAACCTGAGAGTCCAGAGCGAATTCGCGGCTACAAACTAAAGTAAACATCGCCTATCACATCGCGTGGGTATTAACGACTCATCCGGGAAAAAAAAAATAGATGCTTTGGAGGAAGATTGCGAGCACATCCCTAACCCTTCCAGCACTAGAGATCGTAAACTGACACTAAAGGGTTGACCAGGCTTTGCGGCACGAGCCGTCCACGCGTCGCCCAGATGCCTCCCCCTTTCTCTTCCGGCGGACACTCCTCCCCTACCAAAAAGATGAATGGGAGAAGATGAAGGAGGAAAAGGGATGTGGAGCAGCTGGAGCGGGCACGCGTGGGCGGAAAAGGGATCGGAGGATGCGGATCATCGGAAGGGATGTGGTTTGGAAGACAGAGAGCAGAAAAAATTTGTGGTTGGAACATGTGATTCATATTAGGTTAATATACAAAATCCCTTTTTTTGTGAAGTTATGTACTTTCATAAGTAGTCCACTTGCTTAGGAGTGAAATATGATTCTCAATGCCTTCAAAGCACTGAGGATTTATTGCATGTTAAACGATGCGCACAGATGCATATTTCTACGTTATTATTATTTCAATTCATAAAAATACCAATCGTCTATTGTTATTTATTCATTTCAGTTGATTATAAAATGCAAATATTTTTAGCATTAATGTATACAGAAAATCCTTAATTATAATTTATTTTTATATTAGCTCTGGATATTGCTTTTATGCTAATTAATAAATATTTGAATACTATATTTTTTAAATGTTTGTCATTAAGAGTTTTTCATATCAATAAAGAATTATTATATATAATGAGAATTTTTAATTTTCTTTCTATCACTATTAAGATCAACTCTATAACCGTAATGGGGCTGAATGAATAGCGTTGCAGTCTATTCGAAAAGCAACGGTCTCGTCTTGGAGGTAAATATACATTCCAAGCATGATTAGTAATTTCGATGTTAAAATGGAACTATAGAATCTCGATATGCAAGTTTTAAGTTGACTTTTTTTTAATTGGCATGGCTACCTGTTTTGCTGTTTGAAATGACAGATATAAACCTCATAATCCACCAAAGCTTACTTGCACTGGACCTCTCAGTATGGTGATCCTCAATGGGATCAAGTATCGAACATGTTGCTTTACAGACTTAAGAAATTTTCTATGGAAATACAGATAAAGAGTCTATTATTATTAAAAATTGCATCAATTAGCATTCCGTGTTGATAGAACCCTTCCACCTCGGAGTTGGTTTGAGAGTTTTTTTTGTAAAGGCTGAATATAGAAAATCTTCTTGGAAGGTGATAACATACAAAGATTAATATACATACATATATATATATATATGTGTATGTATATATATATATATATAAATATATATATATATATATATATATATATATATATATATATATATATATATATATATATATATATATATATATATATATATATATATATATTGCTTTTTTGACATAAGTGAATGCTATCAAAAGCAATAGGTGCGAGTGATTTGACTATTTACACTTATGAATATACTAGTCGTATATTTTTATGCATCAAATCTTCATTTATAAATGTAATTTCTGTTCTATTGGATTAGATGTTTTAAAATGAACTTTTTTTAATTAGACAAGCGAGATTTGCATGTCATCATTATTTAAAAAAAAATAAGTATGGTTAAATTTTTGATTGATTCTTAAATCTGGAAATTTAAGGGCAAATGATAAATATTTTTTTTAAATAGTATCCACATATTTATATTATCTAATAGGATATTCTCTCACTTAAAAAATTGCATCTTATTTCTAACATTCTCTCTGCCATCAACATCTTACATCTAAGGAATTCCTTTTTCAGCACCTTCTACGGGGGCACCAAGTACAGACACAAAATGCTCTTTCTACAATTTCAAACATTCCCATTTGAAATGAAGGGTACATCCATCTGGTTCCATCCACTTATACGAATTTTTTATGCATATAACACGGTGATTAGAATCAACGAGCACACCGCTCCTTTTGCTGCGAGTGCGATATTTACTGAGAGGACCTAAAATAAGACATCCACCTGGGGGCCCCACGAAATGGGGCTCCCCTTTTTTCAGACGAGCATCCTGAGACGGTTTCCGCTCCTACCACGTGAGCTTCCTGCGATATTTTCGTACATTCTGACACCTGGTCGCCAAGGCTCGTCAGTCGCCATTGGGGAGTGGAGAGGCGTTCCAAAAATGCAAGAAGTTATCAAAAATAAATACGATAGTTTTTTAGAACTTTGATGCCATTTTTACTGAAATTATTCATTTTTATTTTAATATTTTTATGCATTTTCATATGGTATTTTTATTTGTTGAGGTTAGAGTTTGCTTATTTCTGTAAGGTTGAGGCACTTTTGTGAAGTATAACGCTGTTCAGAACACAGTGGACTCGATATTTGATTTTGAAGACTTGAATACGAGAGATAGTATTCAACTCTAACTTTTGCGATCTAATCCCTCTCTGCTGTCGTGGTTCGTAAATTCGTAAAGAGGATTAACTAATGGATGAAAAATTGAGCATGCAAATGTGAGCTTAGCCATCGGATTGTGCCAGAGCTTTGGATGCAATTTGCTATGTTTAATGGCATCATCTGTTGAAAGAAACTGTTTGATGTGAATCCACTGTAACAAATAAACAAACTAATCCATAAATTTGGCACATGATATTAGAGTAGCAAATATCAAAATATGAATATCTTTATTGTTGATTTTTGACGCCAACTTTCAGTATTGGTCAGTTGTCAAAAGGAGCTAAAAAGTCAGTCGCTTCATAGTTTTGAACCTCTGTCCAATCAATGATCAACATCGAAATTGACATCCCGATTGCTACATCTCTCTAACAGGGGGACATCTGACTCTATCAATTTTTACTTCAGGTTTGCATACACTCTCCCAGGCATAATAAACTTTGAATGGATTAAATGCTAAATTTCTTTTTTTAATAAAAAAAACGAGGATGGTTATATTACCTTTTACATATTTATTTCCTTTGTTGAAAAATTATATTTAGTTAAAATCAATCAATAACCATGGAATTTATTTAGTAATTATATTAACTTCAATTTCAGTTAGTTGTATTTTCTAACCAAAACACATTTAAGACTTCCAACTTTTTATTTTTTGATCATGACATGCAATTTGTCAACAACACCTACTTTTATATTCAGATCATACCACACTTTTACAAAGACATTCTAACCTATGAAATTTTGAATGTGCTTAGGTTTTCTCAGCTGGATGGTATTCAATTGAATTAAGTATCGAATATATACTGCTTTTTGGATATGAAGATTACGTTTTTTTTCCACCAAACCGCTGACTCTAATGACATTCCCATTCACAAATTAGTTTCACGAACTAGTTACACAGTGATTTAATAATAGTAGTTTAGGATAAATCTCCCTAATTATAATGTATCTTGGTATATTGGATCGTAAATCGATGAAAGAATAAATGATTAAATTGGTATTTTCCCTAAAAATATTTGCACCTTACATAAAGAATGAAGTTAAGTTCTTGGTATCCAAAGTGTAAAAGCCTATCAACGTGTCTGGCTTTAATTGTATCAAAATCAAATCTAGTTTCACGTTAAGTAAGCATCGGGTTTATCTATTAAGTTGTTGAGTGATACTATAGAATATCTTAGATGTATAATTCAAACTCATTATTCTCAATTAGGTGATGTCTTTGGTCATCTATTTCTCATCACATTTCCCAATTCCGCGTAAAAACGATTCAATAATATTTAATTCCCTTCATTATATTTGGTTCGCAATGAATTTGCAATGTACATTAGTTTACAAAAAGTCAAGAACGCATAATTTAAACCAGGTTGCCCAACCTTGTGCTCGTTGATCGTTTTGTATGTGCTCTCCAGCCCCTTTAGGTACTGTGAATAAAAAATATTTTAAAAATAACCATTCATTTATGTTCCTTAATTGTTAAAATTTGATTTGTATTTAAAGCCATAAGAGATATCTTGAAAGACATTAATCTGAATATATTCGCTTTGCACCGTTCTATTTAAATAATTTGACATCTGGTTCAACGAATTTATAATTGGCTTACAACATGTTTACCAAGATTAGGTTTTACGAAAGGAAAACTTTCTCAAATTTAAAAAACTTACCTCTTTTAAGGATTATTTTTGGAGGGGGGGGGATCCTTATATTAAATCTCTTGTACGGTATATCGAAATAAAAAAAAAAGTTTAAATAGTTAAAAAAAATTACTGACTGAAATTTTGGCTTAAACGTGAGTTCTGAAAAGTTAAATGCATAAAAGCATACACATTGCAAAACATATTTTGAACTCTAATGTAATGGAAAGGTAAACATTAAACTAATGCAATGAAATCAGAAGCATAAATTACATTATAGAATTTTTCTATACGGCATATTTTCATAAGAAAACCCAAGGAATTAAAAAAATCATTTGTTACTGAATCATCGGTTTAAAGGCAAAAGCATAAAACTCTGCAGTTTAAGACATTAAGGCCTACGCATTACAAAATAATGAAATTAACCTCTTCTCAAAGCGGAATTTTACTCTCGAAATAAAGCTGAAATAAATAAAATAGAATGAGATGTAGAATGCTTTAAGCTCCCTTTAGTTTTACGAGGTCATTAAATTTCGAAGTCGCGATACTTTTCACCTTGTTCTCAAAATTTCCTATCGGTGGAGCATAGTTGTTGTCGTCTGCCAGCTAGGCTGACACTATGGAGTGCACTGCTCCACTTTTTCAACTGAACCATATTTTGGTGTGGAGTCCGACTTCCTCAGTACACACATGCCATAGGTACCCGTTTATAGGGTGGATAACCCATTCATACAAGGAAAGGACAAAGACAGGATAGATAGAAAGTACATCCATGCCTGAATCGGGATTCGAAACCAGGACCTCCCTATCCGCAGTCAGGCACGCTGATCACTAGACAAGTTGGGCGGCTGGTAGCGCATAGTGAAAGAATGTAAACACACTCGCTAAAATGTGCATATATCTATATTCAAAATTCGAAAAAAATATAGTTATTTTTTTAAAAATTTACTTTATAGGAATGTAGAAAGAAAGTGGAGACTATCCGATAATACTATAGAATATCTTAGATGTATAATTCTTAATTGTATAATTCGAGGATTTTCCCTCTACTCTCAGGCATTACGCATATAGATGACGAATTTAAAAAGGAAAAAAATCCCTCTTTTCTGTTTTTGCGGAATGTTACATCTAAAGCTGATTATATCAATTTAAGTGATGTAACATTCAGCTCTGTGGGATTCTTTTGCTACCTAAGAAATTTTTTAGTGTTAATTCTGTTATAAGCTCATTACAAATGCTGTGGTTAGATTTTCTAAATGAAAGATCGTTTTGTATTTTAAGTTCGTCAGAAATCTGAAATAAATTTCACTCCATCCCATGCAGACTATTACCCCTGAGGTTGCGTGTATGTTATTTAAAATAATTTAGATTAAATCTTAACAACATATTTATTAGCATAAGATAATAAGAATAGAAAACATTCAATCATCACAGATGTCACGAACGAGTACAATGCTGTTCGTTCAGATTGGTGACGCTTTAACATTCGAAATGTTGCCACTGCTGGCTTGTAAATTATAAATATTGAGTAGTGCTGCACTAATCAATACTTACAGTTTGTAAGCCAGCAGTGGGAACACCCCGAACATAGATATCCTCGACAGATGAATTATCCTCTGGCTGAAAGACAGCACTCGTTTTCCTTTGTTTAACAGTTGGATCGGAAATAGTCAGAAATTTATTATCTGAAAACTTCGGTCTTAACCATTTAGCCAAAGTAAACGTAATTTGACACTGATTAATAAAACTGTTAACGGCGACTCCATATATTGTGGCGTTATTTTTATTGAATGACGCATCATACAGAATGGGTTCAATTATGAGTCTCATATTCTGTAAAACTGTCAATCGTTCTCTGTAAAGCGGTATTCTAGCCACCTCCAGGATTTCGGTGGAAGCCTCTTTCTAGTGTTTCAACTGTGGCATTTTTCGGAGTTATAGCATATTACTTCTAATGAAAACTTTTCATAAGCTGTAGACCGTGTTCTCGGAAGTCCTTCAAGGGAAAGGACAAGGAACGATTCGAAGCACTAACACCGGCAAATGAGTACGCAAAAAGTAATAAAATTAAATTTAACTTGTTTTTTTACAGAGCTACAATCAAACCTGTGACCTTCTATTCCGAAGAATGCAATATCATCACTAGGCGATAGCAAGAGCCAATTTTTATTAGAAGTTTAGAGAGAACAATACTACCCATTCTGTCTGGTGGTCAGCGTGCCTGACTGGGGTTAGGGAGGTTTTGGGTTCGATTCCCAGTTTGAGTATCAATGTACATCCTTTTTCTATCTCCAGTTTTTACCTTTTCTTTGTCTAAATAGGTTGTGAATGGTTGCCTACCCTATAAACGTATACTTATGGCATGTGTGTACTGAGGAAATGTAACTCCACACCAATTGATAACGGTTCAGTTGGAAAAACAGGAGCGGAGCACCCTATATTACCAGCTAGCTGGCACAAGACAACAGCAAAAGAGAACAATTCCACTTCACAAATCTATTAATTACTGAATGTGGTTCGAGATACTAAATGCTTG